>JAZKJV010000933.1:340085-836203 GCA_037367405.1 Ottelia alismoides
TGCGCAGAGGCGCAGGGGCGACGCGGGGGCGTGGGGGCTGCGCAGGGAGGTGGCGCGCGCGGGGTTGGTTAGTGGGGTCTAGGGTTTTGGATACTCGAGTTCCGGTCTAGGACCACCGCTCTGATACCATGTTGGAAGAAAAAAAGAAAATGTTTATTCCATGAACCATATACTCTCTTATATAGAGGAGAGACCTATGGTTAAATTACATAAAATAGATATAAGGAAGTAAAATAACCGAAAGGTACATAGAAACGTAGAAATATCTCTACAGTTCCCTTGAGTTGGCATAGGAAGTAGAAATAAAGCCCGTCTGAATCATGTTTGTGTATAGTGACAATCTACCTCATTGTGTTTGGTCCTCTCACGGAAGGCATCATTATTATCAATGAAAAAAGCAGTTTGATTGTCGAATTGTAGATGCTTGGAAAGAAGTGCGTCAATGGATGGGTCAATCAAAACGGATCCGACCCACATCATCTCAGTGGTCCCCTATGCTATGGCTATGTGCTCTGACTCAATACTAGATTTGACAACCACAATCTGCTTCTTGCTCTTCAGTCACACCAAAGACGTCCCTACAAACATTACAAAGCCGGAGGTAGATTTCCCGTCCTTAAGGCGTCCAGCATAGTCTGCATCCGCACATGTTACCATGGCAAGGGATGTCCATCTGCTAAGGAAACATCCGTAGACGCCCACACCAGCAATGCACATACTACCACTATCCTGGTCACTCAGAGGATACTTGCTATCAGAAGCACAATTACCATGCGTGTGCACGAGTTGTCGAAGAAGTTGAGCCTACTGCTGCCTCTCTTGGTCAGAAATTCGATGACTTTATCTCCTGTCTGAGGGAGATTATGACTCCTACCACATGCACTAGAAGTGCCCATTCAGGTCCTTGCATTATTACCTCTACTAGTACCTCAGGTATAGTTTATGCCCTTACTAGTGGTAACAAGGCAGACATTTCAAAGTAGATTAAGGACTCCGAAGCATTTCATCATCTCTGCTGAGATAGAGCACTGGTCACTTCATACCGATCAGTACATCCAAGCATATTTGTTGACATTATAGAAGGGGCACACTCCCCTATTACAAGATAGGGGGAGATTCATTTGACACCATTTGTATCTGCATAATGTGCTCCATGCATCTGATTTCGTTATGAACTTGTACCTATTAGTCAGATTACCAAGGATCTGCATTGCCATGCCATATTTTACCTCTCTTCTCTAAGGTTTTAGGATATACTCATGGAGAGGATTTATGGCAGTGAGCAAGGGGGACTCTACAGACTGGTCCAATCTCCTTAAGCAGGGACATCTTCCATTCCTATTGGATCAATCTCTCGTACATGTACCATCTTCGATTCGATCAACTTCCTCTGTAGAAGCTATGTAGAGTCCTCTCACAAACTCCCTCTCAGCCTACTTTCAGTGTGAGGCTTACCAGCTTGGGCAGCATCACAATTCCAGTTTTTTTTATCGTCAAAGTCATGGTAACAGAATTTTTATTTACGTTAGTTTATTTTTTATTTAGGGTCCTAGACGTGTTCCTAACAACCAGAGGCATTGCATCTATCTAGTTGTTGCCGAATATCATTCTAAACTTTCTTGAGTTTTATTCTAAAAAACAAGTTCGAGACTAGGTCGTCATTCAAAACTTCATTAATATAATAAAAAATAGTTTTCTGCTATTGTTAAGTATATTCTTCTAACAATGCTTTGGAATTTTGCACCATTCAGTTTTTCTCAATTTTTCAGGTCCCTTGGCATAATTATCAAACCTCTTGTGCTTACACTTCTCAGCAAAACGATGTCGTTGAGCGCAAACATTGTTACCTTCTATATGTTACTAGGACTCTTTTTATCCAGAGTCATGCTCCCCACTCTTTTTGGGGGGATGTTGTCCTTATTGATTGCTACATGGTCAACTGTATGACGTCCTCTGTGTTAGGAGAAAAGCTTCTTTATTGGATTGTGATTCCCGATAAAGATCTTTTTTTTCTACCACCTCACATCTTTGGCTCTGTGGCTTTTTGTTCATCACCTGACTCCAGGTCGTGACAAGCTCTCCCCAAGAGATGTCTAGTGAGTTTTAATGGCCTATCTTTGGACCTAGAAAGGGTACCGATGCTTTAATATTATCAGATGAAAGTACAATGTTATAATGGCGTCATATTTTTTGAGTCTATCATGTACTTTTCTGAGTTTTCTCCTATAGGTGACAGGATAACCATGTTTAAGTCTAGTGAATAGGTTTACATTCCACCTCCTTCTCCGCCACCAACTCTTCATATGGCTCCTCTTGTGATTCCTCCTTATCTGGCTCCTCTACCTCCTCCTGTAACTCAGACTTTTCCTAGTTACTACATTGTCGGTCGCCTACTATACCCCATGATCTTATGTTGTCCCCATCATTATGGATAGGCATTGGGTTGGGTCGGGCCTGGGCCTATAATGTTGGCCCATACTTTGGGTCGGGCTCGAGCTTGGCTCAGCCTGACCTGGACCGAAGCTCGGCCCATTCGGGGGCCCGATGAATGGCCCAGGGGGTAAAGCCCAAGACCCGACCCGAACTTGGGCACGAGCCTTAGCCAGGACATTTTGCCCCCTCCCCTCATGCGAGAAACAAATCTTTATCGAGACCAAATCGAAGGTGCCACATGTAGGGAAAAACAGATCCACTGCTAAGTGAAGAGGAACCAACATAAGGAGATTGCACCAGTCTGTAGAGGCATCCATGCTCACGGCCAGACCCAATCATCCTGCCCGTAAGAATGTCCTCAAACACAAGAGCAGAAGGATCAAAACTTCCACGACAGTGTAAATCCTTGGTGATTTGGCTAATAGATAGTAAGTTCATAGAAAATTCAAGAGTGTAAAGGACGTTCTGAAGACGCATTGCAGGAGTTAACTGTACCTCCCCCTGACCAGTGATGGGTGAGTCCTTGGTGATTTGGCTAATAGATAGTAAGTTCATAGAAAAATTCAGGAGTGTAAAGGACGTTCTGAAGCCGCATTGCAGGAGTTAACTGTACCTCCCCCTGACCAGTGATGGGTGAGTGTGTCCCATCTGCTATCACAACTGATCTACCTGACTGAGTAGAGCTATAGGTACTAAACTGCCCTTTGTCACCACAGAGATGATGAGAAACTCCTGAATCCATGATCAACTCCGACAAGTCTGCCCAGTAACAGCTAGTAAAAGCATATGTTATACCTGATGTAGATGCAAAGGCTGAAGCTGCTACCTCTGATGATCATGACGGAGAGTTAGGTGACCCAGGAGATGGCATAATCTCCCTGAGCCACGCTACTAACTCATCAAATCTCTGATCAGATGCAGTTGAGGAACTGTTGCCCTGTTGGATATGCTCTGCCACACGTGCTGAAGCGGGAAACCCATGCTTAGAATAACATGTTTCCTCATAATGACCTGGCTTGTGGCAGTAGGTGCAAGGCTGACGAGGAGGTCGATTGCCTCCCCCTCTTCCACGATCACCTCGACCACGGAACTGTGAAGTGCCTCCTCTACCACGAGAAGCTGCCTTGGCAGAAGAAGTCTGAGACACCCGAGTACCAGCAGATGATATGGAATGTCTGCTCAATCTGCGATATGCATCCTCCATTGGAGGTATAGTAGCATCAGTAAGGATCTGGGCTCGAGCAACGTCGTACTCTGGATCAAGAGCAGCTAGAAGGACCCCAATCATCACGGAGTCTCTGTATGCCTTGAGCTGCTCTGGTGTAATAGTCAAGGGAATGTAACCATGTAGCCTCTCAAACATACCCCTCAAAGAGGTGTAGAGCGTATGGAGAGGGCGACCATTCTGTTTCGACGTAAAGATATCACGCTGGGGCTGCAGTATCTTCAACTCATTCTTCACCGGTGAGTATGTGACGGCGAGAATGTCCCGCATAGCCTTTGCAATAGACTGACTCAGAATATCATTAGTTATCTCTGTTGACAGTCTCAGATAGCCACACACGTGCATGCGCATCATCAGCCTCCCATGAGGCATTGATCCCAGTCTTGTCACTCAGCTCTTCTACCGTGAGGATGTGCTTCTTGTAATTGCATTGCATCAAACTCATGAACTGCATGGCCCACAGTTCCTAGTTTGTTCCATCCATCTTGACTATGGGTGTTGGACCTTTGAAGGCATTCGGGGATGAAACGTCAGCTTTGTTGTCAGACATGATGACAACTATCACCAAGACTGGGACGTATAACAAGAAAGATTTGTGCCTACACAGACATAGGGGAAAATGGTTGTGGGGTGTAGACTCATACCACAACCTCTTCCATTCTTTGAAGGCTCCTTTAGGTGTCTAGGGTGTTTTAGATCAGTGTTGTAAAAGTCACCCGACTGACCCGACTAGTAGGTCCGACTAGTCTAGTCAGTAGGGTGGCCGACCGAGTACCGACTAATTCCGACTAGGCACACTAGTCGACCAATTTTTGCTTGGAGATACAATATTTTTTATGTTTTACTTTTTTTATAAGCAACTTATTATAATATGCTTGATATTTTATTTAAATTCAATTACTTCTTTTATTTTATTATGATAGTATAAAAATGTACAAAATCTATGTAAATATATGTATAAAAATGAGCTATATATTTAAAATAGTCATAAATTTTAAAGTTGATTAAGTCCGACTAAATCCGATTGTCGCCCGACTGCCGATTAATCCTTAGTCAGTGACCCGACCGACCGAGTACCGACTACCGACTTTTGCAACCTTGTTTTAGAATAATCTCTTTACACCCTAGAAAACCAAAGACAAGCCGAACCAAAGGTCTGCGACGATGCAGGCAGCACACGAAGACACGCTAGGGCGCGCTGGAGATGCAGGTGACACTGTTGCCGGTGTGCAGCTGTGGGAACACGCGAGGGCACAAGGGAGGGATACGCGGCGCAGGGGCTGCTCGTGGAGGCGCAGGCAGCGGTGGCGCAGGCGGTGGGCGTGTGTGGCGCAAGCAGCGGTGGCAGCGGCACGCGCTAAGGCTTTTCGGTGGGGCCAGGCTCTAGGGCACAGGCTCTGGTCTAGAATTGCCGCTCTGATACCATGTGGAAACGTGTGAAATGAAAAGTTATCTTCACCGTAGCCGTAGAGCTCTCTTATAGGAGAAAAGCTCTAAGGGAAAAATACATAGAGGGGCCGAAGAAAATAGCAAATTGTAAAATAACAATATAAAGAGATATAATTATTTCAACATACAGCATCACAAACAAAGTGATAATAAATCTCAATATGCATGGTTCACTCATGGAAAAACAGGATTAGTGACAGAGTATGTGGCAGACTTGTTGTCAGAGTACAAAGGGATAAGTGTAGTAACATGAATACCAAGTTCCAGTAGAAAAGATACCAGCCAATTATTTCACATGTGGCCTAAGCCATCGCCAAGTACTCTTCCTCTACACTCGATCTAGAGACTACTGTCTGCTTCTTGATCCGCCAAATGACAAGGTTTCCATCAACCATCATAGCATATCATGTAATGAATCAACAGTCCTCAAGTGAACTAGCATAGTATGCATTAGCATAAGCACAGACATCAATTTGACCATTTAGCCCATAGAAAAGGCCTCTGCCTGGGGATTCCTTCAAGTAACGAAGGATCGTAAGAACATCCTGCCAATGACTATAAATCGGTCTCTTAATGTGTTGGTTGGCTCTGCTCATAGCATATGATATATCAGTCCTAGTAATGGTATAGTAAAGCAGTTGCCAACTAGGCTTTTGTATCGTGTAGCGCCTTCAAATGCAGGATCGACAGAAGTAGAGTGCTTCTTCGAATCTATAGGATGCCAGAAGGTTTGCATCCAAGTAGTCCAGCCTCAGTAAAAGTGTCCAAACAATACTTCCTTTGTGAGAGACGTAGTCCCTATGTAGTGTGTATCATCTCTATGCCAAGAAAGTAGCGGAGTGGCCAAGGTCCTTCGTGGCGAAGAACTTTTGAAGGAAGGTCTTGGTCTCCAAAATGTCCTTTTTATCATCACCTATGACAACCATATCATCAACGTAAACTGCAAGTATGACAGTACCAGTAGACCTTCGTCTGACGAAAATAGAGTAATCAGATGTTGTTCTCTAGAAGTCAAGAATGATGATCTCATTAGTAAGTATGTCAAACCATGCCCAAGGATGCTGCTTTAGGCCATAGATGGCCTTGTGAAGTCGACACACACTCGGCACTCCCCATCGACTTCATAACATGTTGCATCATGTAAACTTCCTCCTCAAGATCTCCATAGCGGAAAGCATTCTTCACATCGAACTAAAAGATAGGCCATCCCTTATTAGCAGCAACAGAAACAATAGTACGGAATCTACGGATAAAGCCCACTCTTGCCACTAGAGAGAAAGTTTCAAAGTAGCCAATCCCATAAAATAGAGTAAATCCTTTGGCAACCAGTTGTGCTTTCAATATGTGAATAGGCCCATCAGGCGATTGTTTTGGTCATGAAGACCCACCTGAAAGCCACATGTCTAATGCCCATAAGAAACGGTACAAGATCCCACGTTCCTCGAGATGTAAGAGCATCAATTTCCTCATTCACTTTTGCTTGTCATTAGCCGTGATCATGTAAAGTATTGTGATGATCTCTGCGAATAGAAATGGTCATGAAAGCATACAAGATAAACTATCAATAGAAGTGAAATAAGACAGGGTGGAAAGTATATTGCCTTTTTGTCTTGCGGGGAGCTATGGGAAGCTCCTGAGGCACATCTGGGGCAGCAATGGTGGGATTGTGGCAGCACTTGAAGATGGTATATCATCCTGTTGCAGAAGAGGAACAGGTAAAGGCACAGAAGCAAGCACAGAAGTATAATTGCACTTATAAACAATCGGTAGTGGAGGCAGATCCAAGGGGATATCAATGACAGACTGGACAAAGAAGCTAGTATGTTCAAAGAAAGTAACATCAACAGAAATATAGTGTCGGTACCCAACACGATCATAGCAGCTATAGCCTTTTGAGTGCATGAATGGCCAAGAAAAACATGTTTGGCTGCCCCAAGTGACAGCTTATTAGCTGCATGAAAATTATGGACAAACGTAATACACCCAACAATTCTCAAAGGTGACAAGAAAGGTGACTCATTGGGGTAAAGTAACGCAAATGGATTGGCCCCTTTAAGAACCGAAGACGGGGCCCTGTTGATGAGATGGAGGACAATAAGAATGGCATCACCCCAGTAGGTCTTTGAAACCTTCATCTGAGTGAGAAGGGATCGAGCAATGTCAAGTAGATGTCGAAATTTCCTTTCCACTGCCCCATTTTACTGGGAGGTATACGGACAGTGAGTTTGGTGAACAATTCCCTAGGAAGCAAAGAAATCTGTCAAGTCATGTGGGAGAATTCCAGAGCATTACGTGTAAAAAAGAATGTTTTGATGTGCTGCAATAAAATTCTTGACATTTTTATTATCTCCGAATGTTCCTTTATCAGATAGACCCAAGAGAATCGACTATAATCATCAACAAAAAACAATAAAATATTTGTGTCTGTTGGGAAAAGAGACTTCGATAATCATTCAGAAAACCCTAGGCTCTCTTATATAGGGAGAGACCTTAAGGGTAAATTACAGAGAGGTCTATCAAAGATAACAAAATAGCAAAAAGATACATAAAGAGATAATAATACGAACTATCTCTACACTCCCCCTCAAGGTGGAGCATAGATGTTTATCATGCTCAGCTTGGATGAACATCTCTGAAAAGGTCCTCTGAGCAATGGCTTGGTGAACATGTCTGCAGTCTGATCTCCTGAGCTCACATGTGCAGTAGATATCAATCCTCTCTGGATCAGGTCCCTAGTATAATGGCAGTCAACTTCAATATGCTTGGTCCTTTCATGAAAAGATGGATTATTGGCAATGAATAATGCTGTCTGATTGTCACACTGAAGCTTCATAGGTAGGGGCACCGCTACATGTAGATCTTCTAGTACTGAACGAACCCACATCATTTCCGTGCTGGCTTGAGCCATGGCCCTATATTCGGATTCGGCACTGGACCTTGCCACAACAGTTTGTTTCTTGCTTTTCCAAGAAACCAAAGAGCCTCCAACAAAGACTGCAAACCCTGAGGTTGATTTTTGATCCTTAGGACATCCTGCATAATCTGCATCTGCACACACTGAGAATGATAAGTCTATGCCCTTTCTGAATAGCAGCCCTGACCCTGGAGAAGATTTCAGATATCTCAGTATCATGTGTATAGCATCCATGTGAACCTGCCTTGGCTGCTCCATAAATTGGCTCACCCTGCTAACTGCAAATGCAATGTCTGGACGAGTAATGGTAATGTAGAGCAGCTTTCCCACCATTTCTATATCTCCTCTTATCTACTTCATCTGTATCACCATCATACAGCTTCATGCTAGGGTCTATGGGAATACTTGAGGGTTTGCACCCATCCATGCCAGTCTCAATCAGGAAGTCTGTAATATACTTCCGTTGTGTCATCACCAAGCCTTGTGCATTCCTTGCAAATTCCAACCCCAGAAAATATCTTAGGGTTCCAAGATCCTTTGTAACGAACTGACGGCCTAGGAATGCCTTCGCCCTCTCTATGCCCTGAGCATCGTCTCCTGTAACAAGAATATCATCCACATAGACCATAATGACAACCGTACCTGCCGATGTCCTCTGCACAAACAATGAGTGATCAGCATTTGACCTCTTGAATCCTTGTTGCTCAATCAAGTTGGACAGCTTCTGGAACCATGCTCTCGGACTCTGTTTGAGGCCGTATATCGCCTTGTGAAGTCTACAGGCCATCTGCTTCTCCCCCTCAGCAGTAAACCCAGGTGGCTGCTGCATGTAGACTTCCTCCTGTAAGTCCCCGTACAAAAAGGCATTCTTGACATCTAGTTGAGATATACTCCAATCACGGACCACAGCAACTGATAAGAGAATACGAAGAGCAGAGTGTCTTGCCATTGGAGAGAATGTATCCATGTAATCCACACCATAGGTTTGTGTAAACCCACGGGCGACCAAGCGTGCTTTGTACCTATCCAACGTGCCATCTGCATGATATTTGACTGTGAAGACCCATTTACAGCTCACAACTGATGCATCAGAAGGTGCAGGGACCAAAGACCATGTGCCACGAGACTGTAAGGCCCTCATCTCCTCTTCCATTGCTAATCTCCAGCAATCATTCTTCAAAGCGTCCTGATATGTCCGCGGTATATCCACGGAAGACAAGGCTGTGGCAAACCTCTAAAAATCACCAGTGAGACGGTGAAAAGAAACCTGTGACGCAAATGGATAAGAGGCACATTGCCTCCTCTGCTTCCGAATGGCAATTGGAACATCAAGATCATCATCTGTTGTACTGGATGGGCTAGTGTCCGCCTGTACTAAAGGATCCTGCACATGTACCAAACCTGACCCGTCAGTAGTAATGCCATCTGAACATACCTGAGGCGTGATGATTGGCTGATGTGTAGTCTGAGCAGGACCTGACCGGCGTGTATAAAATTTAGGTAACGGTGATACGATAGGTCGTGGAATGGGTGGAGGTGGAGGTGGTGGTGGTGCTGGCGTGGAGACGGGCACAGGAGACAACTCAGGGGTACTCAAAGTAGGTGGTGGAGGAACATAGATATCATCAGTGGTAGTGGATGGTACCATTCTGTCACCTGAAGGAGAAAAATAGATGACCGACTCAAAGAAAGTGACATCAGCACTCACGAAGTACCTCTTAGTCACAGGATCATAACACCGGTAGCCCTTCTGAGTTCTGGAATAACCAACAAAGACGCACTTGACTGCTCTAGGAGAGAGTTTGTCAAGTCTGGGAGATAGACGATGAACGAAAGCCACAGTACCAAAAACACGTGGAGTCAGTGAAAATAACTCCTTGTCTGGGAAAATAAGAGAGATAGGTATCTTATCACCAAGAACTGAGGAAGGCATTCGGTTAACCAGATAACATGCAGTAAGGACAGCATCACCCCAGAATGAAATAGGAGCACAACTCTGAATCAATAGTGTCCGAGTAATATCCAAGAGATGGCGATGTTTTCTTTCCGCCACACCATTTTGTTGTGAGGTATACGTACAAGTGGTTTGGTGAATAATACCCTTTGATGAAAGGAATAGAGAAAGTGATCGTGTACAAAATTCAAGGGCATTATCCGTCCGAACATATTTGACAGAGGTAGAAGAAACATTGTGCACTTCATTAAGCAAATTCTTGATCACATCTCCTGCTTCAGATTTATTTTTCAAAAGAAAGACTCATGATACACGCGAGAAATCATCCACTACCACAAGATAAAACATGTGCCCCTGATGATCGGGAACACGACTCGGACCCCATATATCTATATGTAACAACTCAAAAGGGCAGCTACTGCTCCGACTCGGACGACGTGGGAAGCTCGACCTGTGATGCTTTCCCAACTGACACGCTTCGCATCGGAAGGACGAACTAGGAGGAATCTGGGGCAGAAGATGGCGCATTTTCTGGAGCGGAAGGTGACCAAACCAGAGATGCCAAATGTACGGAGAGACTGGTCCAGCAGAAAGAGAGGAGACGCCAGCATAGGAATCCCGAACCAGGCGATATAAACCATTCTGCTCAGAGCCACAGCCAATCACCTTGCCCGTGAGTATGTCTTGAAAAATGAGAGAAGACGGGTCAAATATAACACGACAATTCAAATCCTTCGTAATCTGACTAATAGATAGCAAATTCATTGAGAACTCAGGAGCATGTAGAACGTTCTGTAGCTGCATAGTGGAGGATAGAAAAACCTCCCCCTGTCCAACCAGGGGCGAATGAGTACCATCTACTATCTGTACTGAACGGCCGGGAGGAATGTCCCTGTAGGCCTGTAATCTACCTCTATCTCGGCAGAGATGATGTGTGGCTCCGGAATCTATAACCCAGTCAAATATATCATGAGGTGTTTTAAATGCAGTAGATCTACCTGAGGTGCTCGCAGCGGCGGATGAACTGGCAGAGGCAGTGGCAGCAATATCTGAAGAGCCACCAGACGAATCAGCAGATGACTGTGGCATAATATCTCGGAGATGGGCCACAAGTTCGTCAAATCGACTATCTGCAGTAGACGATAACGGAGACTGAGAGTGCTCTGCAATACGTGCCGATGCTGGGAATCCAAGCTTAGAATAGCATGTCTCCTCTGAGTGTCCTGTGCGCCGTGCGGTGACAATAAGAGCATGTCTGACTGAAGCGACCACCCCTTCCCTGGGGTCCACGGCCACGTCCACGACCACGGCCAGAATGTGGTCCACATCTCCCACGCGAGACTGTCATTGCTGATGGGGGTGGAGTAGTAGAGCTGGAGGAGACTGGATTGCGACTGAGTCTTCTATAAACATCCTCTACTGGAGGAATAACTGCATCAGCTAGGATCTGGGACCAGGCGGCATCATACTCAGGATCAAGAGCTGCAAGTAGAACACCCACCATGGTGGCGTTCCGAAACGTCTTCTGCTGTTCAGGAGTAGCTGTGAGAGGAATGGTACTGTATAGCTTCTCAAACATCCCTCTTAGGGATGTGTATAGGGAATGAAGAGGTCGGTCGCTCTGCTTCATTTGAAATTGTCATGCTGAAGCTGCAACATCTTTGTCTCATTTCGCACCTGTGAATAAATAGCAGCCAGAATGTCCCACATTGCCTTGACAGTGGGCTGATGGAGGACGTCGTTAGCAATCTCCATCGTCAATGTACCAGACAACCAGACCTTTGCGTACGCGTCGTCAGCCTCCCATGAGGCATAGATTACTGTCTTCTCTGCAGGCTCATCCTCGGTAAGAATGTGTTTCTTACCATTAGACTTCATGAGGCTCGTGAACTGCATCGCCCAGAGCTCATAGTTAGACCCGTCCATCTTCACTATTGGCGCAGGACCTTTGAATGCGCCGGTGGAGGGCATATCGGCTTTGGATTCTGACATACTGCCGCTTGGAGAAGAACAAGGATATATAGACACCGTGATGAATGTCTACACCAACTGCATCGGATTTGAATGCGTATGTAGACGTTACACACTCAAACCCATATATCGGTTGAAGGGAGAACTAGGGCACGCCTTAGATAAGGCTTACAGCCCTTGAACCGGCTTGTTGTGTGCCGCCTGGGGTCGCCTAGATGGCTGCGCGACTGGCTGGGACCACCGGGACCTACGGCGGTGGCTGGGACCGCCTGGGAGAGAGCCCAAGGAGACTGGCGGCGGCTGGCGGCGGCTGGGATAGACCGTCTGGGGCTCGCTGGCGGTTGCTGGGACCTACAACGGCACTTTGGGGCTGTAAGCGACGACTGGAATCGTCGGGAGGCCGCTGGCGGCAGCCTGGATGCCGTTGGCGTTGACTGGCGGCGCTAGCGGGGGTCGGGGAGGCGCTAGCGGCTGGGCCTAGGCGCGGGGGCGCTAGGCGCTGATTGGGATCGCCGGCAAGGCCCGGGGGCCCGTAGAGAGAGAGGCGGCGGCGGAGGACGTGCCGAGGAGAGAGAGAATGGGCGGCGGGTGGGGAGAGGGAGGCGGCGGGTGGAGAGCCCTAGGGCGGCTCTGATACCATATTGGGAAAAGAGACTTCGATAATCATTCAGAAAACCCTAGGCTCTCTTATATAGGGAGAGACCTTAAGGGTAAATTACAGAGAGGTCTATCAAAGATAACGAAATAGCAAAAAGATACATAAAGAGATAATAATACGAACTATCTCTACAGTGTCCACTCAGAATTTGGATGGGACAAGGTCCCTATATATTACAATGAACAATAGCAAAAGGAACATCGCGACAAGGCTCAGCACGTGCAGGAAAAGATGCCCGATGATGTTTCCCGAGCCAACATGTCTCGCACTTAGAGGGCTTCAGTATAGAAAGTTCGGGGAACATCATAGAGATTACCTTAACAGAAGGGTGTCCAGTGCGAGGATGCCAGAGGAAGGGATCATCGAACATAGACCCAGCAGTAACAAAACTCGAATAAGAAGGAATATCAAGATAGTAGAGGTTATTCTTCTCATGTCCCCCACCAAAAACCTGCTCCGTCCGGATGTCCTGAAAATAACAAGAAAACTCGTCAAAAATGACTCGACTATTAACCTCGGTACGTTGCTTCTGAACAAATAATAATCCAATAGGAAAAACGGATGCACAATGGACACCAATCATTCGAAGCTTGGAGAACTCCACAATTCTGACTGTGGTGACAAGGGAGTGTGCCCCGTTAGCAATACGAATCGTCTTTACAGAGGAAGAGGGTTGAGAGAAAGTAAGGAGACTACATTGTCCTGTCAAATGTGTAGATACCTCAAAGTTAATAATCCCTGCAAGGCCAGAAGCAATGGCGGAGTGGGCTACTATACCCGAAGTTGTAGCCAGACTAGCAGTAATAGTACTTTCACCGGTGGAGAGACTGGAGTTGTGTGGAAGCTACCTCGGGGGAAGGAGGGGGTATTCTGAAGTATTGAATGGAGATGGCGTTCCACCAGTATGCTAATCAGGTGAGTCATCTGCAGTATCATAACCTGTCTCATAAGAAGTTGTCTCATAGGCACTGTTGGCATTGGGTTGTATGCCAAACTTTATCCAGCATCGATCTGACGGATGTTTTCTGCACCCACAATGAATTCGCTGTGGACATTGAGAAATAAACTCACGACCATGTGACCATGGCCAAAATCTCGTATACGCCCTAAGTCACATCCATGACCACAACCACGACGAAAGTCACGGCCATGACATCCACAGAAATTCGGTCGTCCTCTGTTCCCAGATGATGCAAAGTAAGAAGAATTCTCTGTGGGACGCAGAGTAGAAGTACCAAAGCAGGTGTCTCTAGTTCCAAAAGACGACCAAAGATAATTTGAATAGTTGGCAGAGTATCAATCATAAAAAACTACCCCTTCACAGCTTGGTATTGTGGGTGTAGTCATGAAAGGAAGCGATAAACATGCCACTCAAATCACTTTCCCACTTGTTTCGTGCACAATTTCCTTTCCCACTTGTTTAGTGCACAATTTCCTTTCCCACTGGTTTAGTGCAACAGATTGGATAAATGATCAGAAGCTCCTCAAATAGATTGGTTTAATGACGGTAGTACTAAACGAGATTGGAATCCCCCTGAGTTGCAGATCAGATCCTCGTGTAAATCTCTGCAAGGGGAGATTTGGTCGTCTTCTGAAAATAAGTTTGTTCCAGATCTGTTTGCATATCCTCGATTGAGTCCTGGTAGAGAAGGATCGCAACAATATTCGGTTCGACGCTATTTGGCATCCAAGTGATGACCTTGCAATTATCCATATACCATGTGTCATAATCCTTATCAGTCTCTTTCAGCGGATCTTCAGTCAGAATATGATTCTTTTGCTGATCACCAATGAGCACATAAACGAGCGAGATCAGAGCACATAGTTTTTTGTTCCCTTGAGTTTGATAGATGTGCCATGTACCATCATAGAAAAAGTAGAGTATAGGGGCTTGGTCAGAAAAAGTATGGTACATAGGATTGGCCTCATCGTGGTCAAAAAAGTAGTCTAAAAGAAGAAATTTTGTGTAGTCAAGCCTATGGGTGACCTAGGTCATCGATTTGGAGCCCCCTCAGGCGTCTTGAGCGGCAAATAGTGGTTGTATTGTCACAATCAGTTTCGCACGATAGAAGAGAGATGGAGATACATAGGGTGTTGGACACCATATGATGGTGTTGGAAGCCCGCAGATGCCTTGTTGGGCGGCGTGGAGGTCACTGAAGCACATGCATAGCAACAGCACGCTCCAAGGGGTGGCGCAAACCACCAGGCGGAAGCACAAACCACCTCGTAAAGCACCAGGCGGAGGCGCAGGATGCCTCGTGTGAAACCTATGAAACTATTAGAGACCTTGTGTGGGGCCCCAATTGCTGGAAGGGGCTCGCGCAAGGGTTTAGAGAGGAAGTGAACGAGGGGATGGTGGTAGCGGTGGGATCTGAGTCAGAACACCGGTCAAGGATCGATGCTCTGATATCATGTGGAGATTGAAGAGGTGAATGAAATGAGATACTTTATTCATGAGGTTTAGGGGTTCTTATATACGATGAAATCCTAGAACACTCATAAAAGAGAATTTACATAAAAAGACCTCGAAGGGTTACAACTCAATAGAATGAAATAAAGCTAACTCTAATAAAGAATATATTACACAAATGCTTTTTTTAGTCAAAAGAGGGGAAACATGCTAAGGCGTCCGCCCCAAATTTATTAGAAAAAGAGATTTGTTACAAGGAGACCTGCAGAAGCCAAAAGTCTAAAAGAGACCTCGAATGAGAGGTTACATTTTCGCAATAAAAATGCTAAGTGCACCATCTCTAGGCTTCTAGCGAACAAGATTGCCCAAATGATTGTGATCGATGGGATAAGCTCATTTCTAGGTGTGTGTGCTTTGAATAAAGGTAGCAAAGAGTCTCAGAATAGTTCCAGGTCTTGACGGTTCAGCCAATCTATGTGAAACTCTTCCCAAATAAGGGAGGTCTTCACACAATGGAAGAATAGATGCTCAACCGTCTCAACAGTCATGTCACACAGGAGGCAACATTTGAAACCTCGGTAAAGATTCTTGCGCAGCAATCCCTTGTCATAATACACTTCTGTCTCAGTAGCCAAAAAAATACTGATTTTGCTTGACAATTTTAGCTCCCAAATAAAGTTACAGTCAGAAACTAAAGCGTCTGGCGTTAGCAGGGGAGCTCTGGCTATGGCTATGCATGCCCATTTCACAGTAAACGAGTTCTCTTTCCATACCCAATGGTCCCGACCATCAGTTGGGCCCTCCACCCTTCGTAAGGCATCCAAGAGGAAGAGGAACTCCTCTAAACATTAATCTGAGAAATCTGCCAAGAAGGAAGGCATCCAGTTACCCTCGACCCAACAATCCAGAACCTAGATACCACACTCTGCAACTAAAGCAAAAAGTCGCTAGAATCTGCTAGAGAGAGGGCCAACACCAGTACAGTTATCTGTCCAAAAGGCGAAAGAAGTGCCGTCACCGAGCACTGGACGAAAATGGTTTGAAAAATGTGGTATCACAACACCGATGCCTTTCCAAAAAGCTAACGCAAAGAAGGATGACTCATGGGAGATAGAACATTAAACTCCAAGGTTGTAGATATTGCGAATTAGTCTGTAACAAAGATCCTTATTTCTGCCCCAGACCCTACTAACCCATTTAAGAAGAAGCACCATATTTATGATTTCTAAGCTGGAAATCCCTAACCCACCTACACTCTTTGGTTGTGTAGTTGTCTCTCAATCAACCAAGTGGATGCCCGATCCATCCTGGCCCCGTCTTCCTCCAGCATAATTTATGCATGACCTGCTCTATTCGACGCCTGATACCAATAGGGAGGAGCCGAGCTGACATAACAAATTGGGATCGTCGACAGCACAACCTTCACAAGGACTTAACACCCTCCTCGAGATAGGACAGATGCCTTCCACCCCGACATCTCTCTCTTAAGCTTCTCAATAATAGGCAGCCAATCAAAAAGTCTAAGTCTTCCACTAGTCAGAGGAAGACCTAGATAGTGGATCGGTAGCGAGCCGCACTCCTTGCCCAGAACTTCACAGCATGCAAGCAAATCCATGTCAGCTAGGTAAAAAGGTATAGCCACAAACTTGTTGTAGTTAACTGCAGGTCCAGATAATTCTCTAAAAATCTTAATGGTTAACGCCATTACTCTAGCCTCTTCCAATCTCCTTCAATAAATAAGTGGTGTCATCCGAATATTGTAAAAGCGGAATACAAATATCATTAACATAGTACCTTGTCGTCATCCCATTATGGACCACATAGTCAACCATACATGCTAAGACATCAACCGCAATAACGAAGAGCATGGTGTCTAAGGGGCAACCATGTCTCACCCCTCTCTATGGCTCCAAAAAGCCCCCCTCGGGTCTACCATTAATAAGCATTGTAATGACACAATACTTCATCCAAGATATCCAGACATCAAGAATCCTCGTCTTGCCATGGCCATCCAAAGAAAACGCCAATCAATTGTGTCGTACGCCTTAGAGAAATCGATATTCCAGAGCAGGCCCTTTGTGTTCCGTCTTTTCCAGTCTACTGTGATCTCAGTTGCCATAGCCATACTCTCAGCTATCTATCTTTTCGGAATAAAAGCAAATTAAAGGGGTGAAATGATGTGATCCTTGACCTTGTTCAATATATTCGCTACGACCTTTGCAACAATCAACCCTAAACCCTAAACCCTAAACCCTAAACAATGATTCGCCCTTTTCAGAAATATCCTTTATGTCAGCGGATTTATTGCACGGGGACTCCTCCACGCACATGTCTTTTATTCCTTATGACCCTCTTGCTAATTCTATCTGGGCCCCCCGGCGGGCTTCTTCGGAGCAGCTGCTGTCGGATCCTCTTTCGGGTTCGGATCAACCTTCATTGCCGGAGCTTCTTAACTGGGCCGACGACGTTTTGTGCCCTCGTCCTATCTGAGCGATGCCCTTCTCTTTCGACATCCATATGGAAAGACCGCAATCTCCTCCTTCTCCGGTCTCTCGGCCGCTGGTATCTCTTTCTGGAGATGATTTTATTTCGCCCGTTGTGGGGGACGCTGTGGTCCTCCATCAGTCTCCTACGGGGAGATCCCCTATTCCGGTATGCGTTGATCCTCTATTCTTTGACGATGGGGCGGCAACGACCCCTTTGGCTGATGCTTCTGTGGCTGTGGGACACTCACCTTTGTCCCGTTATGGTCAAAGTTATTCTCGAAGGCGGCACTTTTGCTCTCATCCATATGTTATATCTACTTGCCAAACCTTGCGAGAGGCGGTTGCGGAGGCGGCAGGCCTCGAACGCCTTGCTGACCAGTCCCGCGCTGGTCTTTGATGACCCCTGTCGGTAATGTTGCGGTTTTTTGGGCATATCCTTTTGTTTTTTAATGAAGATTTTGTCATGGAACGTACGAGGTCTGGGTGATATTGAACGTCGGCGCATTTTGGGCTCGCGCATGATCGAATGGGATTGTGATATTGCATTTATTCAGGAGTCCAAGCTCTCGGTGTTGGATGATGATATCTGGAGATCTTTTGGAGCTGGTCATCTCAATGCCTTCCGTGCTCTGGATGCGAATGGTGCTAGGGGTGGGGCTATCCTAGCATGGCGATCTTCGCGCTTTTCCTTCTCGTCTTTGAGGTTGGGCCGTCATTCTATTTCGGTGGTGTTGAACTGCAGCCTATCAAATGTTTGTATGGCGTTTTTTGTGCATACGCCCCAATCTATCATGTATCCCGTCGCGAACTTTGGGAGGACTTAAGGGAGGATGCTAATGCTTTTGGTGACATGCCCTGGTTGATTGGTGGCGATTTCAATGTCACTTTGCAGTCGCAGGATCGTCCACGGGGACGCGGTGGTTTCGATCCGGGGTCCTCGGATTTTTTGGATTTTATAAATGATTTGGCTCTAGAATCACTTGTTCCAAATGATATTTCGTACACGTGGCGGAACAACTCATCGCGGTCGCGGATCGATCGTTTTTTGGCAAATAACTGTATGATGGAATCCTTTCCTCTATGTGACGTTACTTCGAGACCGCGATCCTTTTCGGATCATAATCCCATTATTTGGTCGAATGGGGATGAAAATCGTCCGCGTGGCATATTCCGTTTTGAGCGTTCTTGGCTTATGGAGCCTGGTTTTCGTGACTTGGTTCGGCACCATTGGTCTCAGTTATCTCCGTCGGGCAGTGCCGCTCGCCGTTTTGATTTTAAGATTTCGTCACTCAGAAAGATGCTCGCGTCTTTTAAGAAGGCTAATCGTTCTGCCCGCATTGCTTCTCGTATGGCGGCTGATGAGGTCATTATGCGGTTTGATCGAATTGAGAACGACAGGGACCTTAATCAGGACGAGTTGCTCGTGCGCGCGGATGCTATGGACAAGGTGAAGATTGAGGATCGGAAGCGTTTGGTTGAGTGGCGCCAACGTTCTCGGATGCGATGGTTAAAGGAGGGCGACGCTAACACTGCGTTTTTTCACAGGATCGCCTCTGGTCGTCGGCGGTCTAATTCCATCTCTTCTATGCTTGTTAATGGCATTCAGGTGCAGGGGGAGCGGGATCTGGGTAGGGCTGTGATGGGCTATTTTAAGGAATGGTATGGGTGCAGGTCCGCTCGCCGGTGGCGATGGTCGGGTAGTGGGGCTTCTGTGCTCACTCAGGCGGATGCTATGCGCCTAAATTGTCAGATATCTTTGGAGGAGCTGAAAGAGGCTGTTTGGGCCCTTAATACCGACGCGGCGCCAGGTCCTGATGGCTTCCCCGTTTATTTCTATCGGGAGTTTTGGGATGTGCTTTCCCAGGATGTTTTGGACGTCGCCCGTGAATTTTGTGATGGCAACAACGGGTTTGATAAACTCAACAGGTCTCTTATTGCTCTCATTCCGAAGTCTTCGTCTGCTAACCGTATTGAGGACTTCCGGTCGATCTCCATCTCAAATACCATATATCTTATCATTGCCAAGGTTCTTGCTCGGCGGCTGGCTCCGCTTCTTGATTCGCTCATATCGCCTACTCAGGCGGCTTTTATTCGGGGAAGGCAAATAAGTGATTGTTATGCGGTGGCTTCGGAAATTATTCATGCATGGCGCAGGAACGATGTAAGGGGGATTCTTTGGAAGATTGATTTTGCCAAGGCGTACGATTCTTTGGATTGGCGTTTTCTATGGTCTGTTCTCAAGCGGCGGGGATTTCCCTCACTGTGGATTTCGTGGGTGCGCCGATGCGTCTCGACGGCCTCTCTCTCGTTAATTCTCAATGGCCGGTTGGCGGGGGGCTTCTTCCAGCCTCGTCGGGGGATTCGGCAAGGTTGTCCCCTTGCTCCTTTGCTTTTCGTCCTGGCCGCCGACGTCTTGTCCTGCATGATTCATAATGTGGCTGTAGCTGGCTATACCCGTGGTTGCTCTCTTGGGCCCTACCATGTCCCGATTATTCAGTTTGCGGATGATACCATTTGCTTCATCGAGGGCGATACATCGAATGTGGCGGGTATGGCTTCCACGTTGGAGCTCTTCAGTGAGGCGTCGGGTCTTCTCATCAATTACAACAAATCCTCTATGGTTCCCTTCTCCACTCCTCCGGAGGAGGTTGAGGAGTGTATGCGGATTTTGCGCTGCCGGACTGGCGCTCTTCCATTGGAATACCTGGGGCTCCCTTTGACGGTTGGGCGTGCGCGCTTGCGTGACTGGCAGGCGGTGGTGGATCGTATAGAAGCTCGCTTGGCTGGCTGGCGTGCCGCCATTCTCTCCCGGGGTGGTCGCTTGGTACTTCTCAAATCGGTATTATCTTCTATACCAATTTACTTCTTCTCTGTGAAAGGTATGCCCAAAGGGGTTCGTCGCCGACTGGATTCATGCTTGAGGAGATTTCTTTGGGGGAAGAAGGGGGATGGGAGGAGAGGCGTTCACTTGGTCGCCTGGGATGAGGTCACGCGGTCAAAGAAGGAGGGGGGGCTGGCGGTGAGAAGGTTGGAGGTCGTTAACGAGGCACTTCTTCTCAAATGGGTGGCTCGTTTTTGGGGCAGGGAGGATAATCTTATGCTTAATTTCTTGAGGTTGGCGGTGGGCGTCGACCGGCTTGTGGGCTTGGATGCTCGCCTGATGGGTTCTTCCTCTCACTTCTCTCGTGATATCGGCAATTCACTGTCTCGCAACCGCTCTCTTTTTGGCATTAAGCTGGGGGATGGTTCGCTCACCCGGTTCTGGGGTGATGATTGGACTGGCAGGGGCCCTCTTAAGGATGTCTTTCCTCGCCTCTTCGCGCTGGTGGATGATAAGGACGCTACGGTGGCCTTTTACTGGGATGGTATTTCGTGGGGCCCCAGGTTTGTGGCCAATCTTTCTGATCAGCGGCAGCTGGAATTCATGGCTTTACTTGCGGTTCTCACGGATGCGCCCTCGCTCTCGGTGGGACGCGACCACCTGTCTTGGAAGGATGGCTCCTTCTCCGCCCGTGCGGCTTACCGGGCTATTTTTCCTCCAGTGGCTGTGGCTGATGATTCTGTGTTCCGGGATTGTCACTTTTTTTGGGGCCTAAGGGTCCCCGAACGAATTGGCATGTTCTTATGGCTTTTCCGACGTGGCCGTCTGATGACTCGTAGCCGGTGTGCTGTCCTCGTTCCACATGCCTCGTCTACTTGTGGTCTATGTGATTTGGAGATAGAGACTATCGATCATCTCTTCTTCCGATGTGGCAGAACTCATGATATCTGGGCGGATTTGGAATGGCTTGACGTATCGGATTCTTCCTCTTTCTGCGAGAGCCTGGTTAGCTCCCGGGCCAGGGCTAGGACGGACATCCTTTCTGCTATTGCTAGGCTCTGGTGCATTTGGATTGGTAGAAATGAAGCCCTTTTTGCCGGACAGAGATTTTATTCGGAAAACGTCCTCATCTCGGCATCCCGTTTCACTCGCGACTGGTCCGATGCTTAGGGGTTCTTTGATGTAATGGGGGTATCAGATTGTGATACCTCCGGTTTTTTTTCACTTCTTTTTGTTCTCTGTTCGCATACCCGCTGTAAGTTTTTCTTACCCTTCTAATATATTATACTGGGGTGAACACCATCGCGTGTCTCCCCCTTTTTTGAGCTTTCAAAAAAAAATAAATGTGGGGCGAGCACCACCGAGTGCTTCCCCCGCTTTTGAGCGTCAAAAAAAAAACAATCAAATATATAGCATTTGGCGGGGCCATCGAACAAAAGTCTTCCACCCTCTCAGAAGCCTCCTTCTTTAGCAGAAGAAAAAGGGCGCCCTTGTTCAGCCGCACAAAACGTGCATTTCCACTAGTAAAATCAATCCCAACATCAAAAACCTCCCTTCACACCAAATCTCAGAAATCTTTGAAGAAAAAAATAGATAACCCATCTGGTCCAGGTACACCATCTGCATTCAGATTACAAGTCACGTTCTTAACCTCCTCCATAGTAAAGCTTTGTATCAGATGGCTTGCATGTTGTTATGAAAGCTGAGAAGCCCCTTGACCTCTCCATCTCCAAATTCTACACTTAGTTATACGCGAGATACTATGAAAGTGATAGCAATCGCCCATCCCATCTAATGATTGCCCACCACTCGTCTGTTATTAATGATTACAGAACGGATCAAATTGTGGCGACATCTCCTAGTTGCGATTCTGTGAAAATAAGTTGTGTTTGCATCTCCCTCCTTCAGTCACTTTTATCGTAATTTTTGTTTCCATTCAGCCACCCGATTTTTATCTTCAACCAATATAAGTTTTTATGCTGATGCTCTATCTGTAAGCTCATCTGGCAAGAGATCTCCGATGTCTTCTAACCCATCTAGTATTCTCATCTCCACCTCTGCTTCTGCCCATGCTCTTTTAGCCTCTCTAGCCTCCCTCTTGAAAGAATAAAGTGGTATGAAGGGAGAGCAGCTTCTGGGATAATCTCGGTGGCGGTCCAATGACTTGTGACCAAATCTCTAAAGTTCTCATGTAGCCATGTATGCTCGAATATGAAGAAGGAGAGATCCAGAGTTTCTCCAGATGTATCGTGCAACAGGAGCATCAATCACCTCCAGTTGAAAGTCATCCACAAGCTCAGTAAAATCGAATGAACCTGGGTCTTGATCGCCTCCCAGATGTCGGTGATCCGAAGTGAATAGAGTTACATTAAAATCACCTCCTATGAGCCAAGACACTTTAGAGAAAAGATTTCTAACTTCACGGATTTCAACCCACGATTTAGGTATGGTCATTGGTAAGTTTGTGTCGTAAACACAAGAGAGAAGCAGATGTGTACTAGACCTGAGGTTCTCCAGGCTGTTAGGACATGTCCGCCCTTAACCTTCGAGGTGATCGAGAAAAGGGATTCTTTACAAGCAACAATAACTCCCCTTGCGCTACCAGTTGCGCCAATGGTCATGTATCTCGGCAAAGATCCAAACCCCAATAAGTTCCACATAGTGTTAGGACAGTTTCCCAACTTATCTTACAATAAAACTATATTACAACCCCAGTTAGACCCGATCGATATGTGTTTCTCTGAATCACCTAGACCCTTACATTCCAGGTTAGAACCTTCATTTAGGAACTATTTTTGAACTTGTTGTACAAACAACTCCCGTCACTTGGGTTGTACATGCCTTGTGCTCCAAACCAATGAGGTTTCCAGAGAAAGAGTGTGTTTCCCGTTTCCTTTTTTGGTATATTTTCATGCCACTTCTAAGAGCTAAAGATGTGGAAGTGGAGGCATTCAGGCATTGATGCAACCTACGTGCAAACGATGTAAATAATATGCCTCTGGCTAAATCCAAGATCAATTCAATACACAACAACAAAGCCTTTTCCCACATTTATGTAGGGTTGGCTACATGGATTCTTTGCCTCCATTCAAATCTCTCTTGAGTTATTCTTGGGCTTAGATCCAGAAAACTAAGATCCCTTCAGATAGTCTCATTCCAATACTTCTTGGGCCTTCCTCTCTCTCTCTTAGTCGGTTCAACATCCCAACACTCGCATCTCCTAACTAGTGCATCACCCGGCCTCCTTTCCAAATGGCTAAACCATATTAAGCAATTTTCTCGCATTTTATCCTCGATTGGAGCTACACCCGATTTCCTTCTGATTGCATCATTCCGAATCCGATCTTTACGTGTATGTACACACATCCACCTTAGTATTTTCATTTCTGCAACTGACATTCTCTGCACATGTCTATGGTTCGCATGCCGACACTCAGATCCATAGAGCATGGCAGGTCTCATTACTGCTTTGTAAAACTTTCCTTTAATTTTCATAGGGATTTTCTTATCACATTGAACAGTAGAGGCTCCTCTCCACTTTAGCCAACATGCATTCAATTTATGAGTAACATCTCCATCGATTTCTCCATCACGTTGCAAAATAGATCCCACGTATCTAAAAGAACCTTTCTTTTGAACGTTATCATCACCAATCTTCACCTCGATTCCAGGAATAGTGCTGGAAAAATGACTAAGCAATGCTAGGAAAACTGTTTCAGAAAATTTAAATTGAAGGTATGCAAATTTGATTTAAGGAAAATTAATGGATCCTAGATGGAAAATATTGGCAGGAAAACAGTAACGATCGTTAGAGAAAGGTCACTGCTTATTTCTTATTTCTTAGGGGAGTCCAAACCGAAATAGTTAAAGGGCTCTTTGGTTATTTATTTTTAAAAAGCCTGCGGTTAACAAAATGTAAACTCCATCAAGCCCAAAATGTTATAGAACTGGCCACAGTCATTGGAATACACAAAAAATATGCTTGGTTTACACGTACCACAGCCGGTAGTGGAGGAAAAGTGCAGCACCCCCGATCTGATTGCGAGCAACGTGGATGCCATGGAGGGGAAGTGAGAGCACAGTGCAGGTTGTTGGCGACGAGGCGGGAAGAAACAGGCGATTGCGGGTAGATGAGGATGACAGTGGCGGGTTCGACGGCGGCGCTAGGTTGGAGATGGGGATGAGGGAAGCGCAGGAGAGTTGGTGTTGACGCGGTGGCGGCACGAGGTGGGCGATAGGGCGGCAATGCGGGAAGAGAGTGGGGCGGTGACACAGAGAAGGGGAAAGGAGAGGTATACAATCTACTTCTCTTTCCTTTATTACAAAATTAACTTAATCTCATATTTATGACATTCCTATCAAATATAGGTTGGAGATTGGGTATTTTTGCGAGTATCTCCCATGAAGGAAATACAGAGATTCGGTGTTCGTGGCAAGCTGGCGCCGCGATATGTTGGACCTTTTGAGATTCTGGCTAGAGTGGGGAAGATGGCCTACCGAATAGCTCTTCCTCCACACCTTTCAGGCATTCATGATTTATTTCATGTATCCAACTTGAGGAAGTATGTGCACGACCCTCGACACGTCATCAGTTACGAGAATTTAGACATGGAGCTTAATTTGACATATGAGGAGAGGCCGGTGCAAATACTTGACAGTGCTGTGAAGAAGCTTCGCAACAAAGAGATTCCATTGGTCAAGGTGTTGTGGCACCGACATGGCGTCAAAGAGGCGACATGGGAGACCGAAGCCGACATGCAGGCACGATACCTGCAGCTTTTCTGAGGTAAAATCAAAACAAGCTTTTGTAATTAGATATATGTTAAAATATATGGTTTGTTTTCTCTGAGGTTTTTATGGGTTTAAAACCCTTTGAGGTTTTTATGACCATATGAAATCTAAACAAGATATCTAATGACCTTAACTCGAGTCTCGAGGACGAGACTCCCTTTGAGGTTTTTATATTTGTAACATCCGGGTTCCAACTAAACTCGAACCCAACCCGATTAGGGTCCGATTAACCCAATAAAGTTGTTGGTCAATACCAAACAAACTAAAACGATCAACTGATCGTGAATCAAAACTTGTTCGGGCGAAATCGACCAAAAAATCGGTCGCATCGTAATGCGTGCCGTGAAAAAGCTGCGATGCAAATTCAGAAACCGCAAAACGAACCGAGACCGTCATTAGATTCAATTCGACAAAACAAGATCAACGGAATCAATCGTTCGTCAATCGGAGGTCGTTTGGTATTTTAAATTCGTAAAATTTAACCATAAACCAAAACCGTCTCTCAAAAATTTCGAACATACAAACCCGATCAAAAGTATATCAATATTGTACTCATTTTGATCGGTGTTCAGAGACGATCAAAACGAGCTATGGCACATCGGAATCCGAGGTCCGATGTACGCCTGAGGTCAACTTTAAGTATGTGAATTAAAGAGAGGAATTGGTAATATATATATAATAATGTAACAGACTGCTCTGTTTTGAAAAACTTTAATTTATATAGTATTCTGATAGGTTAATTATTTTATGATTACCACAGGCTACAATTATAAATTAGTTATCTGAAACCATAACAAGGGGTTTACAAATTTTAGTGATGATTATTGCGGCTAAATTTGTATGTTGTTAATTGAAATTGTATTCATTATGTCCTGTGGTTATGATGCCTCTAGTTGAAATTTGTGATGGATTAGTTGGCAAAAAGTATATATACTGTCAGACGTTGAAAAAAAAATATAAGGTTGTAGTTAATTAAAAATTTTGTTTTTATAGGGTGTTACATGTCTAAGTTATAAATCATAATAAGCAACCCACACTTGAACAGGGAAAGGACTTAGTTGTTATTCTTAATATTGCAAGACATATCGAATAAAATACGTAAAGATCATTGTATTCAGTTTAAATGATAAAATTTTATAATTCTAACCTGCAGAGAATGGAAGAGATGTCGTTGATTGATCCATCAACATATAATTGGACGTCCATTAATGACATGAGAGAAACATAGCCATCACCATATGATCATTTTGTTATATATATCAATTGGAAATTTTACTTCACCATTACAAATTTAAAACCAAAGAATTCCAGGACTGATCATGAATAAAAAATACCAACCTTTCATTAGATTGAGGGAAACTATTTTCAAATGTTAAGCTTAAAGTCATCAAGTACACATCTTAATCTCTTAATCTATACATGCTTCTTGTTCTGATCCTTTAAAAATAAATAATAAATATTAAAAATAACATAATGTATGCGGAACAACAGTCAACCTCCAAGGAAAGGAACAAAGATGATAAATTTCAAAGGAAGTCCTCGCATTGTGCAAGAGACATGTAATGGATAATATAAACCATTTTTTTAAATAGTTTGATAAGAATCAATAATGTTAGAAATTTTGCCCGTCAAGGTAACCCTTACACCCGACTGTGCGAGGGCGCGGTGACCCTCAATTGGGCGGAAGATAGGAAGTCCAGTGCGGGCAGTGGCCGCCAAGTGCGCGGGTCTAGGATCCCAGTCCCTTCACGGTTTTTTTTACGCGAGCTCGCAATGTTTTTACGCCTCGTTGGGATCCCGACTTTAGACGAGCTCCGCTGACCCTTTGTTTGAGGATACCCAGGCGGGGGATCATTGGTTTTAGTTTTTCGTACGAGCTCGGTTGCCCGTTACCGGTCGGACCGTTTTTCTAGAGTGACTTTTCGAAGAGTCTCTCTTACACGTTTTAGTGGCGTAGTTTTGGAGTAGACCTATCCCTCTATTGGGTCGCACTTCCAATTAGAGGGTGAGACGAAAGAGCCATTTGTAGGCTACCTCACCGCTTGAGTTTTACTTTCGCCAACAGACTTGGCGATTCTACATCCAGGTCATCTATATCTACATCTAAATCATCAAGAGTTGCATCTAAGAGAGTTACAGTTAAGGTTTGGAGGAAATCACAATTAAAATTGAGTTGATTAGAAGTGACTATAATCTGATTCGAAATCCCTATAAGTTAGTGGACGTGTTGGGAACTTAGTTAGGATGCATTACACAACACCGCATGCCTACGGAGGCACCCCAACCCTAAGGCACTTTTAATACCTTAGAGTCATAGTGTGAGGTTACACACAGACCAAGACCACAGACTATCCACTAACTCAAAAGAGTAAATAGAATTAAGAATCAAATCAATCATCATCATATCAGTCCATTATCAAAAACCATGACATAATCTCAATGACAATAAAATAGCATCTACATGTGCCATCAACTATATATATATAAGATCCACAACATGATCTCCAAGACCCAAAATCATGATCTTTAAAACGTAGGAAATCAATACATGTTTAGGTAGCGTCATCTAACTTTATATATATATATGGAAAGAATTGGAAAAAGGGGCGAACAGGTGACTACATACCAAACAGTTGAAAACCATTCTCTATGCAGGTAGTGGTAGTTTTTTCATCATATATGCCTATCTACTTGCTCCCTTTTGTACATAATAAATTACTTGATATTTATTTTAAACTGTGGATTTGTATTCACAATTGTGACTCATCTTCGTTGCTAACATGTTTTGGCAGGCAAACAGCCTGCTGTTCAGACAGTTCAGTAGTTATTCATGATTCCAGGCGATAGAGTCTATACCAGACGGTATGTTGTTTTTGTTGCAGTTTTTGGTTCACTTTATGATGTAAATGCTTTCTCTTCTATACAAGATTTCGAGAATACTGTATGTACTGGCAGACTTCTTGTACATGATGTAATTATATGAAAATTTATGAAATGAAGTGATGGTGACACTTGTTTCTTGTCTCTGTGGTTTATGCAAAGAATGTGAATGTCATATGCAAATATAGCATCGCGAAAAATTTCTCATGTTTTTCTGTACCTTATGCGATCTCATGCGAACGAAATGCCACGAAAGTGTCGTAAACAGGTACCCGGATCCGAGGGAGTTCACATTAAGACTCCAAAAAATAAGAAAAATTGTGACAAGGCCTTCTATAATGGTCATCTTACATATTTGACTAAATTAAAAATCATACTCAAATACTTAGCCTAAACATTGTCCTCTAACATAACTGAACGGAAATAAATAAATAAAAATCCATAGGGTTTCTCATGTTGCATCAGCTCCCCTTGTTAAAAAGAATCTCGCTCCGTCGAGACTCGAGATGGTGTCATGATAATTCTGGAGTATATCAGGGCGGAGTCGTCGAAGCTCGTCTTCGTCCATGTGCAATCTGTCAGAGATCGTCCCTTCAACTTGATAAGTGTCGTCGGAAATGGGCACGTCTAGTCATCATATCTCGCACATCGACAATATCCTCTATCTGATCGGCATCGGTCATAGTTGGCGACTGGTGCGCGTCATCAACAGAATCAACTGGTATGGCGGTATAAGAAGAGATCTGAAACATTAAAGACCAACATCTGACGGTAGATCCAGGAGGTGCCCATTCTGCCCATTTCGCTTGAAGATTCGGAATGAGCCAATCTTTCGAGCACTCAATTTTTTGGTGGACACTCAAAGGGAATCTTTCTCTTTTTAAGTGGAACTTCACTAAATCTCCACCTCTAAACTCACTCTCTGTTGCGTAGGTTGGTTCTGGCTTGGTACTTATGGATCATGGCTTGGAGTTTGGCTCGAATTTCTGTATGGATATGGGTTAGGTGTTCAACAAGGTCTTCAACAGCTGCATTAGTCCTCTCATGCATGGTTGTGGGGTTAAGGTCCAGAAATTAGGGGAGTGGAAAATCGTACACACTCTCAAAGGGTGATTTACCGGTGGATCTATTGATGGAAGTGTTATATGCAAATTCGGTTTGGGGAAGAATTAGATACCCTTTGGACTGAGAGTCCCCTGCAAGACATCGCAATAAATTCCCTAGAGAACTATTAACTACTTCGGTTTGTCCATCTGTTTGCGGATGATAAGCAATGTTATATTGCAAACATCTACCGAGACAAGACTAAAGCGTGCGCCAAAATGACTCAAAAATATGGTATCGCGATCAGATGTAAAAGACCGAGGAACACCATGCAATAGAACGACATCACAAAAAAACAAATCGGCGATATGAGATGCATCTAAAGTTTTTTACATACGATGAAATGTGCCATTTTAGAAAACATATCCACTACCACAAAAATAAAATCAACTTTCCGAACCGTAAGAGGTAAACCCAACACGAAATCCACGATAATGGCTTCCCAAGGTCGCATCGGGATTAGGAGAGATGTGTAAAGTCCAGTGTTCTGCCTATGACATTTGAATCTCTGACATGCTTGGCATTTTTGCATAAATTTTGTAACATCTTTTCGCAATTGTGGTTAATAAAATCGCGCGTGGAGGAGGGCCGCGGTCTTATCTCGTCCAAAATGTCCAACTAACCCGTCATTGTGCAGTTTTGAAATGAGGTTCTCACGAAGTGAAGTGACAGGAATGCACAGTTGGTGTGTCTTGAACAGGAATCTCTCTTGAAGGATATAAGTGGATGCCGAATCTTTTTTGGTGTCAACGCACTCAGCATAAATAGGGCCGAAGTCAGGATCAGTGGAATAAAGATCTTTAAAAGCATCAAATCATGTTGTGCTTATGGTCATTGTGGCTAAGACATGTGTATGTCTGCTTAACGCATCTACCACGTGATTCAAGGTCCCAGCCTTGTGCTTAAGGTGGAAGGTGTATTCTTAGAGGAATCTAACCTACTTTGCATCACGCTTGTTAAGGGTCTTTTAGGAGTTCAGATACCTCAAAGCCTCATAATCAGAGTTAAGGATAAATTCACGTTGAATCAGATAATCCCTCTAATGCTTGAGAGCTTGCACCACGGCGTAGAATTCAACATCATATGTGGAATATCATGACCGAGGCCTTATTCAACTTTCGCTAAAAAATACCACGAGACATCCTTCTTGACTCGGGGCGGTACCAATTCCGATATGTGAGGCATCACAGCCAACTACGAAAACCTTGGTGAAATCAGGAAGTGCCAAAACAGGAGCATTGGTCAACTGATGTTTTAACTTGTGACAGCTTGCTTCTCCTTCTGGGGTTCAGGTGGGTACGCCTCTACGAGTGCAATCTATGGAGCAACACAAGCACTAAAATTTCGGATGAATCATCTATAGAACGAAGCCAACCCCAAGGCCTTAAATCCCTAGCTAAATGTATGCACATATCATTAATTTGTCAAAATAAATACATGATTAATTCTACAAAATACTGTATAAAATATTGTATATTTTATGTTTTTAATTCCAAAGTTAAAGAATAAAGGGAAAAAAGAAAAAGAAAGGAGATACCATAGGTGTTGAATGACCCTAGACCCCGAGACCCAATCATCATGAGCATTTGTCATTAGTCAAGTTGTAGATCAAGATGTCATCAAGTACACAACCACAAATTTTCTGATGAAGGGTTGTAATACATGATTCATGGTACACTTGAATGTGACTAGGGCATTAAACAGACTGAAGGGCATGATTGTCCGTTCATAAAGACCATCCTCGATCTTGAAAGATGTCTTCCACTCATCTCCAGGGCAGATGCGAATATGACGATACATGCTCTGAAGGTCCATCTTGGAAAACAATTTGGCACATGATAGTATGTCAAATATATCATCAAGGCGTGGAATCGGAAAGCAATAATTGACAGTTGTCTTGTTGATAGCACGGCTATCCACACACAACCTCCATGTGTCATCTTTTTTGGGAGTAAGTAGAGCAGGAACAGCCACAGGGCTCATGCTCTCACGAACATAACCACATCGTAGAAGATCGGTGACATATTTGTCCATCTCTTCGTATTCGCTCGGGCTCATCTGATAGTGTGGTAAATGTGGTAAACTTGCTCCAAGGACTATAGCAATGTGGTGTTTGATGTCATGCAATGGGGGGGGGGGGTAAACCTTCAGGTAATTCTTCAGGCATGATATCTGCAAACTCCCGAATGATGGGTTATAACTTCATGTGGGACTTCGATTAATGTCGCCTCTTGTTTGTCCACTTCATGTCCTATCAACACGTAAATAGTGGAGCTCTCCTGATCTTCATGTTGGAACATTTCAGCTTCCATTATCAATAAGGGAGCGAGGGTTGAAGGCTTTGACGGCAGAATAGTTTCTGCAGATTCAATGACTACATGTCGAAGAGAAGCCACATGTCGAGGACTAAGGACCTCGCGTTACGGTATGAGGCCTGAGGGTCACACGTACTTTGTTAACAAGAAATTAGTATGTAGAGGTTTACGTTATGTTATGATGTATCGTTACGTATTTCTTATTTATCTCATGTACGTCTATGTAATTTACCCAAGGGTTTTCTCCTATATAAGAGACCCTAGGGCTCTATGGAATAACACAACAGAGTATTTCGACTCTGACATGGTATCAGAGCCAAAATCCTAATCTAGGGTTTTTGGTTTCCACCGCCCCCCCCCCCTCTTCGGTCGCCGCCTCTCCACCCAAGGCCACCAGCCGCCGTCTCCTGCCCCGCCAACCCGGCCCGAGGGAACCTCCCAGCCACCGCGACACCCCCTTTGGACGCGATACCCCCTCCAGTCGTCGCTCGCCCCACCCGCGGGGACTTCCCTGCCGCCGCCCCACTAGAGGGCACCTCTCAGCCGCCCGCCCACCCGAGGGCACCTCCCAGCCATGGGGCCCTCTCCCGCCGAGGCCCTCTCCCGTTGGGGTTGCCGTAACTCTTCCTTGTGCTTCTCTTTCTCGTCGGTCGGCACTTCTTCGCCTATGGGTTCAAGTGCATAACGTCTACATATGCACTTAAATCCGATCCAGTCTTTGTAGACAAACGTTCATTTGTCTATCATCCCAAGGTCTTCATCTCCGGCATCATGTCAGATCAAAAGATTGATATGCCCTCCATAGGTACCTTTAAAGGTTCGGCACCAATCGTCAAAATGGATGGAACGAACTACGAACTCTGGGCTATGCAGTTCCTGAGTCTTATGAAGTCATGTGGTAAGAAGCATATTCTTACCGAGGATGAGCCGGCAGAAAAGACGGGGATTTATGCCTCATGGGAGGCTGATGATGCGTATGCCAAGGTCTGGCTGTCAGGGACGCTCACGATGGAGATCACCAATGACGTCCTCCATCAACTCACCGCCAAAGCGATGTGGGATATTCTGGCTACTACATATTCTCAAGTACGGAACGAGACTAAGATGCTGCAGTTGCAGCATGATATTTTTACAATGAAGCAAAATGGGCGGCCCCTTCATTCTCTGTACACATCCCTACGAGGGATGTTTGAGAAATTATATAGCACCATTCCGCTCACAGCAACCCCAGAGCAGCAGAAGACGTTTCGCAATGCCACTATGGTAGACGTATTACTTGCAACCCTTGATCCGGAATACGAGGCGGCCCGCTCTCAGATCCTCGCCGATGCTACTATTCCTCCGATGGAGGAAGTCTACCGGAGGCTCAGCCGTATCTCTGTCCCTTCCAGCGCCGCGACCCCACCTCCTTCGGCAATGGCGGCTTCCAGAGGACGAGGTAGTTCGTCTTCATTTCGTGGCAGAGGAGGTAGTGCACGTGGCAGAGGAGGTCGTGTGCGCTCAACGTGCTCATTCTGTCGTCGCACTGGTCATTCCGAGGATACATGTTATTCCAAGCATGGCTTTCCTCATTCGGCACGTGTCGCTGATCATGTTCAGGCTCCGCCAGCATCTACTACAGATCACAGGTTCGAGGAGCTAGTGGCACGGCTTCGAGACATTATGCCACAGTCATCATCAGAGGGTGATGATACATCTGACGTTGCGGCTTCTGCATCCGCTACTACCTCTGCTACTGCCAGTACCTCAGGTAGCACTTCTGCCTTTTGTCATAACCACGATCTCTCAGGTTGGATTGTTGACTCTGGAGCCACCCATCATCTCTGTTGTGATAGAGATATGCTACAGTCCTACAGGGATATTCAGTCTGGTCGTTCAGTGCTCATAGTTGATGGTACTCATTCCCCTATTGTGGGTCAGGGGGAGACATTCTTATTGCCCTCCATGCACTTACAGAACGTTCTACATGCACCAGAGTTCTCAATGAATTTATTATCAATTAGTCAGATTACAAAAGATTTGCACTGTCGCGCTATATTTGACCCATCTTCTGTCATTTTTCAGGACATACTAACGGACAGGGTGATTGGTTGTGGCTCTGAGCACAATGGCCTCTATCGTCTAGTACGGAACTCCTATGTTGGCGTCTCACTACACTCTCAGGGATCCGTTTCTCCGTACACATGGCACCTTCGCTTTGGTCACCTCCCGCACCAGAAGATGTGCCACCTCCTGCCACAGATCTCTCCAAATTCTACATTTCGTTGTGAAGCGTGTCAGTAGGGAAGCATCATCGCTCTAGCTTTCCTAGTCGTCAGAGTCCGAGCAGTCGCTCCCCATTTGAGTTATTTCATATAGATATTTGGGGTCCTAGTCGTGTCCCGGATCATCAGGGTCACAGGTTTTATCTAGTTGTGGTTGATGATTTCTCTCGTGTTTCTTGGAATTTTCTTCTTAAAAATAAATCTGAGGCAGGCGGTGTTATCAAAAATCTTATAAATGAAGTACAGAATGTTTTTTCCTCTACTATTAAATATGTACGCACGGATAATGCTTTGGAATTCTGCACTCAGTCACTTGCTCAGTTTCTCTCATCTAAGGGCATTATCCACCAAACAACATGTCCTTACACCTCTCAACAGAATGGTGTTGCGGAGAGGAAACATCGACACTTTCTTGATATTGCTCGCACATTACTTATCCAAAGTTGTGCACCATTAGCTTTTTGGGGAGATGCTATCCTTTCAGCATGCTATCTGGTCAATCGTATACCTTCTACTATTCTTGGGGAAAAGGCTCCAATATATGTTCTCTTCCCTGATAAGGACTTGTTTTCACTTACCCCTCGCGTCTTTGGAACTGTTGCCTTTGTTCACCGCTTGTCTCCAGGACTTGACAAGCTCTCTCCTAGAGCTGTTAAGTGTGTTTTTGTGGGCTACTCACGTACACAAAAAGGATATCGTTGCTATGACCCCATTCACGACAAGTACTATGTGAGTGCTGATGTTACATTTTTTGAGCCAGTCATGTACTTCTCCCCTGCAGGTGACCGCTTGGCTTCCTCTACATCTACGGATGATAATGTCTATGTTCCCCTACCTCCAAGTCTGGGTCACTCTCGGTCAACTACACCACCACCACCACCACCTCCTCCACCACCACCTCCATATCCGACCGTTCCACCATTTCCTAAGTTCTACACACGACGGTCAGGGCCTGCTCATGCTACACGTCAACCATCCAGCACGCCTCAGGTATGCTCCGATAGTATCGCTAATGATGGGTTAGATAATGCACCGGTGCAGGAATCTTTGATACAGGAGGAGGATCTGCCAGTCAACACAGTAAATGATGATCTTGATCGTCCTATTGCTCATAGGAAGCAGAAGACGCAATGTGCATCCTATCCTCTTGCGTCTCAGGTATCCTTTCATCGACTTACTGGTGATTTCCAGAGGTTTGCAGCAGCTGTCTCGACGGTAGAGATCCCACGAACTTATCAAGAGGTTATGAAGATTGACTGTTGGCGTGTAGCCATGGAAGAGGAGATGCGTGCCTTACAGTCTCGAGGGACTTGGTCCCTAGTTCCCATTCCTCCTGGTGCTTCTGTAGTAAGTAGCAAGTGGGTATTCACAGTTAAATATCACACAGATGGGCGTCTAGATCGGTACAAGGCAAGACGTGTCGCACGAGGCTTTACCCAAACATATGGGGTAGATTATTTGGATACATTTTCACCAGTGGCTCGACACTCGACTCTTCGCATTCTACTATCTGTTGTTGTGGTACGCGATTGGACTATTTTCCAACTTGATGTCAAAAATGCATTTTTGTATGGTGATCTACAGGAGGAAGTCTACATGCAGCAGCCACCGGGTTTTGCTGCTGAGGGGGAGACTCAGATGGTGTGTAGACTTCATAAGGCTATCTATGGCCTTAAACAAAGTCCGAGGGCATGGTTCCAGAAGCTTTCCCAGCTAATTGAACGACAGGGGTTCAAGAGATCAAATGCGGACCACTCATTGTTTATCCAGAAGACTCCCAGAGGTACGGTTGTTGTCATGGTGTATGTAGATGATATTCTGGTCACAGGAGATGATGTTCAGGGAATCGAGATGATTAAATCTCTTTTGGGAAGTCAGTTTATTACAAAGGATCTGGGCATGATACGATACTTTCTGGGGATAGAGTTTGCAAGAAATGCACAAGGAATGGTAATGACTCAAAGAAAATATGTCACAGACTTGTTAGTTGAAACAGGAATGGTTGGATACAGACCGTCAAGCACTCCTATGGACCCAAGTATGAGGCTTTACGACAATGATACTGAAAAGGTGGACAAAAGAAGATACAGAGAGATGGTGGGTAAGCTCCTATACATCACCATAACTCGACCAGATATTGCCTTTGCAGTAAACCGGGTGAGTCAATTTATGGAGCAGCCTAGGCAAGTTCATATGGAAGCCCTGTATATGATATTGAGATACCTAAAGTCTTCCCCATGCACAGGTTTATTATTTAGAAAAGATACAGATCTGTCTATTTCTGCTTGTGCAGACGCAGACTATGCAGGGTGTCCAAAAGATCGTAAGTCTACGTCAGGATTTGCTATCTTCATAGGAAGCTCTTTGGCTTCTTGGAAAAGCAAGAAACAAACTGTTGTGGCGAGATCCAGTGTTGAATCCGAATATAGAGCCATGGCACAAGCAAGCACAGAAATGATGTGGGTTCGAGCGGTCTTGGAAGATTTGAATGTAAATGTCTCTTTACCCATGCAGCTTCAATGTGACAACCAGGAAGCATTGTTCATTGCCAATAATCCATCTTTTCATGAAAGAACAAAGCACAACGAGGTAGATTGTCACTACACTAGAGACATGATCCAGAAGGGCTTGATTTCCACTTCACACGTCAGTTCAGAAGACCAGACTGCTGATATATTCACTAAGCCATTGCTCAGAGGACCTTTCCAGAGATGTTCTTCCAAGCTGAGCATGATTGATATCTATGCTCCATCTTGAGGGGGAGTGTAGAGGTTTACGTTATGTTATGATGTATCGTTACGTATTTTTTATTTATCTCATGTACGTCTATGTAATTTACCCAAGGGTTTTCTCCTATATAAGAGACCCTAGGGCTCTATGGAATAACACAACAGAGTATTTCGACTCTGACATAGTACGTGTTAATTTTCCCATGTGCTCAATATCCCCATCAAACTGCCATGGTCTCCCTAGTAGCACATGACAGACATCCATAAGAGCCACATGACACCAGACCTCGTCATTATAAGATGGGTTAATCGAGAAGCTAATGAAGGACTGACGATGGATCGGAAGTTGAGTGTCACCTCGGAACCAAGCCTCGCTATAAGGTTTCTCGAGTGATTGAGTTGGCAATTCCAATTTATCGTCCATTTCTTGGGACACAAAGTTTTCCACGCTACCTCCGTCAATAATCAACGAACAATGACATCCTCCAAAGGTGCATGTGGTTCTGAATATGTTGCATCGCAACCAAGTGTCAGCGTTATCGACTACAGAGGCGAGTAAAATGCTTGTTAGTGCATTATCAGGAGCGATAAAGCCATTTTGTTCAATCACTGAAAAGGCAAGGCTATGTTTCCATCAACTCCAAGAAGTTTGTACCCACCTGCTCCAGAGGTGACGGCAGCTAATGCGGCTTGATCATCTTCAAATGCTTCATGTTCATCTGGAGTCGGATCTTCGAGGTCCTTAGTGGTGCATAAATGAGCAGCAAACACCCTAGGGTTTGGGTACTCAACCGCACAGTATCCCTTCTGATAGCAGCTGAAACAAGTATCAGATCCCACAACAGGTCGACTTCCCAAAATGCCTAGTCCAAGGTTTCCAATAGATTGGCAAGCGACAGGAACAGTTGAGGGTTTGGTTTGGGATTTACCGGCAACAGTCGATGGAGGAGTCGTTGGCTTTGAGGTCGTCATAGAGATACTAGTCCTGGGGATAGTGTTCACTGAGAAAGAAGTCATCTTTTTCTGTGCTTTTGCAAGCTTGGCTTCAGCTCGCTCAGCTCACTTATAGGCGTCCTCAACAATTTAGCAGCTGCGGAGGTAGAGTTCATCTTGGATAGCTTGACAAAGTCCCTGCATGTAGCGGGTGACTTCTTGGGTTGGAGTCTCCTACAATTTGTTGCGGTACATGAGAAACTGGAATCCTTCAGTGTACTCTTTCACGCTCATGGCACCTTGTCTCCAAGACTGCGATCGTGTATATAGGTCTCGCTTGTAATCTTCGGGCACGAACTTTTTTTCAGTTTGGCTTTCATCATGCTTCAGTTGTGGATCTTACCTTTTTCTTTCCGTTTGCGATCCGATTGAAAACAATCCCACCATAATAAGGCATGTTCCTTAAGTTAGATAGTGATAAACTGAACCTTCCTTTCGTCCGGCATACTCTTCCACATGAAGAAATGCTCGAGCCAGTCAACAAAAGCATCAGGATCACGACCTCCATCAAATTCCGAAACATCAAGGCGGATACCTCGATCCCATCCGTCATCCTGGGTAGTGGTATATCAGAGTGGAGCTCGATTGCATTGTGGTGGATTTCTTGAGGTTTGATATCCAGGGTTTGGGTTTCTCGGGTCTGTGGAGTGAAAGGAGTTTCTTCTTCCATTTCTTCTTCTTCACTATCTTGGTTTTGCCAATCACTAACATGTCCATCGGATGTGGAGGAACTAGAATCTCGAGGTGTGCGACTATGTGTGCTATGTCTCCGATACCTAGCCCAACCTGTGACTCCGATTCTGTCCGTGTGTTGTCTCCCCTACATGTAACCGGTCAGGGTGGCAATCTGTCCAGTTAGTTGTTTGATTTGTACATCCGAGTACTCTAAGGAGAGTGGGGTTGTGTGGACATTGTCAGCCGCAGAGGTGCTCAGTATCTCTGCCATGTGTCTCTCTCTTGTTTTTTTTAAATTTTCTTTGGTGGTGGTTTTTTATATTTTTTATATAGGCTATGCAAGGTCACGAAACATAACGGACCGAGGTACTCTTATACCAAATTGATGCAACCTACGTACAAACGATGCAAACAATATGCCCTGACCAAATCCAGGATCAATTCAATAGTGCTAGAAAAATGACAGGAGATGCTAGACGAAAATTATAGGTGAAAATATTGGCAGGAAAACAGTAACAATCGGTAGAGAAAGTTTACTGCTTATTTCTGAGGGGATTCCAGACCGAAATAGTTAAAGGGCTCTTTGGTTATTTATTTTCAAAAAAAGAGTTAACAGAATGTAAACTCCACCAAACCCAAAATGTTGTAGAACATGCCACATTCAATGGAATACACAAAAAATATGCTTGGTTTACACGTACCACAACCGGCAGTGGGGGAAAGTGCAGCACCCCCGATCTGAATGCGAGTAGCATGGAGGGGAAGCAAGAGCACGGTGTAGGTTGTTGGCAATGATGTGGTGATCGCAAGAAGACGAGGGTAGCGGTGGCGGGTTCAGCGGCGGTGCTAGGATGGAGATGGGGTTGAGGGAGGTGCGGAGGACTGGAGTTGATGTGGTGGCGGCGCGGGGTGGGGGATTGGGCGGCGGCGCAGGAAGAAGAGTGGGGTGGTGACGTCAGAGAAGGGAAAAGGAGGGGTTGGAGGTGTGGGAGAAAGAGGAGAGGAGGGTGGTGACGATGTGATAAGGAGGGTGGGTTGGCGGCAGCGGTGTCGAGAAAGAGAGGGAGAAGGGGAGGCGGCGTCGACAAAGGTGGGAAAGGCCTAGGGTTAGGGTGTCGCCGTGTCGGGGGTTTTGCGAAAGAAGGAAAGGGGGGGGGGAGAGAGATTACTGGGGGGATATTAATATTATTCATCATCTCTACTTATGGGGTGGGGGCCTTTATATAGGCTAAGTTCCACCAAACAAACATAAAATTAAGGCTCCAAAAAAATAAGAAAAATTGCGACAAGGCCCTTCTATAATGGACCTCTTACATATTTGAATAAATTGAAAACAATACTCAACTACTTAACGTAAAAAGTTATCATGTAACATAATTGAACGGAAATAAATAAATAAATATCCGTAAGGTTCCTCATGTTGCATTAGGCATCCTTGTGTGACGTCATTATCCTAACCCAGATGCTACTCCTGTGCACTTTTGATCTAAAGAGAGTCCACTTCAGTGAACAGTTCTCGAAGCCAAAAAGGCTCCTCTATCTCTGACAACACTCTTGGGGGTTTGCTAGCTGGAATAATCAGAAAAGGAGGCTTCTCGATCTACACTGAGTTTCTGAGCTCCTCTTAAGCATCATCTTCGCCCAAAGAGAACTCCAAGGTAGTTGAGATTGGCGATGAAGGAGGCTTCTCGGCATGTTGCTTGCTTCCGAGCTCCTTCTCACAAGCGGCTTCATCCAAAATGGAGAGGTCCAAGGTGGCCAAACAACTAGAGGAAGGAGGATGCTCGGTATGTTGACAGCTACAGGGCTCCTTCTCAAAAGTAAAGGCCTTAAAGACATAGGCCCCAAAGGCGGTGAGAGAGGATGAGGCAAGAGGCTTGTCGTTTTGTGCAAGGCTTCCGGACTCCTTCTCAACCACGAAGCTTCCATCCTCTGAGCGATTCCCAACCAAGAGATGTTGCACGGACGGCGGCATCACGATCGGCTTGTAGTTTCTGAGCTCCACCAAATGGGTCACATCTTCAAGAAGAGAGAGATCTGGAATGGTTCCTTCTCAGGGGGGATGGTCGGGATGGTCTGGCGACAAAGGGAGAGCGTTCGCCTTCGTGAGCGGCAGCGTGATCGAGTTCAGTGGGTCGCCCGAAGAGGAGGGGAGAAATGGAGGGAAGCGATCGATGTGTCGGCGGGGCATGAGGCGACGAAGGAGGTTGGCGGAGATTGGACGGTGGTGTCGCACAGGAAACCTAGGTGTCGATGCTTCAGATGTGGCGAGGGTTGAGCCTCAAAAAAAAAGATGTGGCGAGGGTGGTCATATGGTCGCGGATTGCTCTTCTCCTTTGCGATGCTTTTCGTGTGGGTTGGCTGGCCATCTCTGCCGCCACTGTTTGTTGTTGGCGGACCGCTCGGTGTTGGGGGTTGGGGATCAGGAGCCCTCTCATCCTGTGGAGGCGGAAGTCTTGGTGCCTCGGCCTGGCGGGCTGCGAGGAAGCAGGTCTTATGTGGTTGTGGTCGATTTTTCTTTGGAGGAATCGACTTCTTGATTGGGTCATGGATGAAAGAGTCCCTATCGGTGTCTTCGGTGTGGGGCGGCCTCTCGGTGCTTTTTGGCGTGGTTTTCACAGGCGATGTCGTGGAGCTTGGTAGTCGGAGGAGTTGCGCGCATGGTTTGTCGAAGCAGCAACTGGCGCGACTCCTAGCTCTAGGCCGCAAAGCGATGTCGAGTGGAGGGTTCCCCACTTTGCCGATGGGTTCGCTGACTGTTTGGTTAGGGTTCTTGCGTAGGTCCGCGGTGTGCCCTTTCTTTCTCGGTCTGTGGCTTGCTTAGGGCCGGCTTTGAATCACTTTGGTTCGGTTGTCGAGATTCTGGCAGATGGAACATTGTCGGGTTTCGACCCGGGGCTTACCTTGTTGTGGATGGATTGTCCCTCTGAGCCTTCGCTAGCGGTAGATTCTGTGGCGGATTTGGCCGTTGGTCGATTCTCGTTTCGCCTGAGCGTTCGATTCCTGCATCCTCCGTCATCGTCCTCTTGGTCAGTGGCTGAGTGCGGTGATTCGTCTTCCACCTCGAATCCGGGCTTTTCGTTTGAGGCTTCTGCAGACGTGACTTTTAAGGAGGCCCGCCTTGAGGCGTGCGGTCCACCTTCCCGGGATGTGGTCCCCTTGCTGGAGGCGGAAGGTCAACTGTCGGTCTCAACTATGGCTCAGGTCCTGGGCTTTGACTCTCGTGGGCGGATCCTTTGGACGGAGCGTTTTGGGGCGTTTCGTGGGAGCGCGGAACCGGTCCTGACCCGGGTGGTGTTCACGGATCCTGCCAGATCGACGGACCCTGCTCTCCCTATCGAGCTTCGGAGCCGTCTGTGGGATGGGCCTATGGGATTTGACTCCCCCTCGAGCTGCCCTTTCAGGGAGAGATCCAAGCCCCTGGACGCCAACTTCTCTTTGGTGTTTTCGGCTCAGGGCTCGGCCCTAGACATCCCTGCGTTGCTTCCACTCGGGGGATCACCCCCCCTCCCTGGCTCCGGCGGGTTGGCTTTGTTAACTGGGGTTCTACGGGGCCCTGATGCTGTGAGTGAGCCAGTGACGGACGGGAAATCTGGAAAGAGATACAGAAGGAGGCGGCGGTCCAAGGCGCAGCATGTCGAACCTCCGACGATGGCAGAACAAAAAGATATCGTGGACCAGATGGCAAGGGTAGTTTGGGCTTGGGGATTTGCCTCCGATCTTAAATGAAGGTCCTTAGCTAGAATGTAAGGGGTCTGAGTGACCCGAAAAAGAGGAGGATATTGGGTTCGCGCTTCGTTGAATGGGGATGCAATGTTGTGCTACTGCAAGAAACGAAACTAGATTCTCTCACGTTTGCGGTTTGGCGCTCGGTCGATGCCGGTTCCCTCACGGGCTTTCGATCGATTGAGGCTTCTGGCTCTGCAGGGGACCTGTTTGTTGCCTGGAAGGAGTCTGCTTTTGCGTTTCGGACGGAGTTTGTAGGGACTCATGTCCTCACGATACTACTAGAGGAGCTTTGTTCGGGTACCTGTTTTGCTTTCTCCTGTGTTTATGGTCCTTGTCAGCCCGCGCTCAGGCAACAGCTTTAGTCCGATCTGAGGGTTGCGTGGGTCGCCTTCCAGGGTTACGCTTGCCTGTTGGGTCGGAGACTTCAATGTTACCCTTTACTCCCCGGACAAACCGGGATTGAGGGGTGGTCAGGATCCGAGCTCTGCAGATTTTGCGGAGGCTGTTGAGCTATTGGAGCTGGAGGTTTTAGATGTCGCGGCCACCAGATACACCTGGAGGAGCTCGAGCTCTCGTTCTCGCATTGATCGCTTCATGGCTTCTGTGAGCTCTTGGATCTGGTTCCTTTATCCTTCGTTACCGCTAGGGCTCGAACGCGTTCGAATCACTTTGATCATTTGGGAGTCTGGAGAGCCCTCGCCTCCTAGGGGGTTTTTCATGTTTGAGAAGGCATGGCTTCTTGAAGAGTCTTTCAGAGAGATGGTTTCCGCCCACTGGTCTTCGTCGCAGGTTTCTGGTTCATATGCATCAAGTTTTGTTCAGAAGTTAACCTCTTTGTATGTGTGGTTGTGTGCTTTCAAGAATGATTCCAGAGAGGCTCGTCGGGCGGTTAGAGTGGCGGCAGAGGAAATGGTCTCTGTACTGGATGGTTTAGAGGATGTCAGGCCACTGAATGGGGAGGAGCTCGCGCAGAGAGCTGAGGCCCAGAGGAAGATTGCTGAGGAGGACAGGAAGCGTTTGACCGAATGGAAGCAGAGAGCAAGACACAACTGGCTCAAGGAGGGGGGTGCGAATACCGCTTTCTTTCACAGGGTGGCTAGTGGCAGGCGTCGTGCCAACACTATCCGATCGGTCATCGTGGATGGCACTAGGGTGGTTGGAAACAGAGAGATGGGGAGGGCGATTGCGAATCACTTTCATGACTTCTCGACGAGAGTTTTTGACAGACGTTGGAGGTGGAGTGGTCTTGGCGCCTCGCGGTTGTTGCCTACTTGTGCTAGCAGCCTCATTCAAACAGTTACTTTGGAGGAGTTCAAGGTTGCAGTATGGAGTCTGAAGACTCTGAACGTGGACGGTGCCCCTGGACCGGATGGCTTCCATGTCTCTTTCTACAGGGAGTTCTGGGACACTCTGGGGAGTGAGGTGTTAGAGATAGTAGAGGATTGTTGTCGGGGTAATGCGGGCTTCAATAAGCTGAACAGGGCTCTGATCTTTCTACTTCCTAAGCATGAGGCGACTGAAAGGATTGAAGACTTTAGGTCGGTTGCGCTTTCCAACGCTCTGTATCTTACTGTGGCGAAGGTTTTCGCTATCAGGCTTAGCAGGGTACTTGAGCACATAATCTCCCCCTTTCAATCGGCCTTCATCCCTGGGAGGCAGATTGCAGATTGTTTGGTTATTGCTTCCGAGATTGTTAGTGACTGGAAGAGGCACGGGGTGAAGGCCTTGCTGTGGAAGATTGATTTTGCAAATGCTTATGACACTTTGGACTAACGCTTTCTCTGGTCGGCCTTGCATAGGAGGGGTTTTCCAGAGATTTGGATTTCTTGGATGAAGCGTTGTGTGACCACGGCTTCTTTGGCAGTTCTGGTGAATGGTCGGTCAGAGGGCGGTTTCTTCCAACCCCGCCGGGGGGTCAGACAGAGGTGTCCTCTGGCACTGTTGTTGTTTGTCATTGCCTCGGATGTTATGGCATGTTTGGTAGATCGGGTTCAGACCATTGGGCTCACGAGTGGGTATTCGAGGGATGGGTTGTGTATCCCTCTTCTTCAGTACGCAGATGACACAGTTTTCTTCATTGAGGGTGGCAGGGAGGAGGCTAGTGGCATGGCGACGGCACTTGAGCTGTTTGGGGAGATGTCTGGTCTATCCCTGAACCGGGACAAATCTACTTTTGTTCCTTTCACGGTTTCTGAGGATGAGGCGCACATTTGTGGTTCCGTGTTGGGCACGGAGTGTGGTTCCCTCAATCTGCGGTACTTGGGTCTTCCACGGGCTATTGGTCGTGTCAGGCTGGGGGTTGGTTACATGTGGTTGAGAAGCTCGAGAAGAAGCTTTCAAGTTGGAAATCTTCTATCCTCTCGAAGGGGGGCCGTCTGGTGTTGTTAAAGGCGGTGTTGTCTGCTATTCTGGTGTTCTTCATGTCTACTCGCCTGATGCATGTAGGGATTAGAAAGCGCCTTGAGAGAATTCTGCGGAGATTTTTCTGGGGCTGCAGCAGCCATGACGCGGCTGGTATGCACCTTGTTGATTGGGAGGTTGTCGCTCTCCCAAAGACGGATGGCGGGCTCAGTTTTAGGCGTCTAGATGCGATGAATGAGGCCTTACTACTGAAGTGGGTTAGCAGACTGCGGGGGAGCGGAGACGATGATTGTTGTTCTCTCGTTCGCCGGATCTATTCCATCTCTTGCTCATCGTCGTTATCGGCTATCCCGGGGGTCTTGCCCTCTCCCTTCTGGAAGGGGATCCTTTCGGTTCTTCTGCGATTCCACAAGCTTTTTCGACCTGTTTTGGGTAATGGGGTGTCCTTTGCCTTTTGGACAGATGACTAGTCGGGCAACGGATCGCTCGGGAGTTGTTTTCCTCGTCTTTTTGCTTTGGTCGCTGACCGCGAGGTGCGTGTGGCTGAATGTTGATGTGACGGAAAGTGGAAGCCGCTTTTTCGGGCCAACTTTTCGGACCAACACCTGGAGGAGTTTCTCATTTTGCTTGACTCCCTGCACGGTTCGTGGAGCCCCTCGGCAGAGCGCGATCATTGGGTGTGGAGAGGTGGCTCTTTCTCGGTGAGGAAGGCTTACGGGGCTTTTTGCAGACCGCCTCCTTCTCGTTCGGAGAACCTGATTAGGGACTGCAACTTTATCTGGGAGCTCGGCCTACCTGAGATAGTTGGTTTCTTCCTCTGGCTTCTAAGGCGGAAGAGAATTATGACTAGAGATCGATGTGCCGGGATACTTGTGGTTGTTTCAGGCAGATGCCTTCTTTATGGGACCGGGATAGAATCAGTAGAACATCTTTTTTTCAACTGCCAGTGTACGGCGCCTATCTGGACAGATCCTGACCTGGACTGGGTATGTGTGATTAGCCTTGCTACTTTCTGTAGCTCCCTTCGGGACGTGAGCAACGTCCCAAGAGAGTATCGTTTCGTCCGTTGGCCCTTCTGTGGGCAGTCTGGTTGGCTAGGAACGCCCTTCTGTTCTCCGGACAAAGGTTCTATAAGGAAAATGTCTGCGTGCAGTCAAGGGGCCTTGTGGAGTCCTGGATTTTGTTATAGTTTAGCTTTGTAACTGTTTTAATTTTTGTTTGATAAAATCTTGGGGTGGACACCGCGCGTGTCTCCCCCTCACCCTGACTTCAAAAAAAAAGAAGAGAGAGATCTGCAGTACCATTCGACCCCTGAACCATAAAATGGGTTTCATTTCTCGCGTTGCAGACAAACGGATCTTGAGTATTCTCGTGGGATCATGAAATTCCAGAGGGGTGAACTCAGGAGTCTTCCCTAACCGAACTTGGTTAAGCAAAGGGTGCTTGCCCGATTAGATGACCAAAATTACAAATACCTGTTCATGTAATTAGGGAAAAATTATAAGTTACAAAAAGAATACAAACAAAATCTAAACAGTTTTTATATTATGACAATTCTTCAATTGATTACTATCTTACCATTGTTCAATTGACTACAATTTTTGAGGGGAAAATGGTATACCCTAAGGTGATGGCTCCAGTAGTTGTAGATTCCCATGATCTGGCTCACAATCCCCGAGTGATTCAAATTGCAAGTACTCTTCTCAATGTGAAGTGTGACGTCTAAGACCAAAAGAATGCTATTACCAAAGTTCCATTTCACCTTTTGATCTGGATTTTTCTAAGCAACCAGAAGGCTATGTGGTTCTTTTGCTTGCACGTAATGCAACTGCAAATCTGATCTATCATCTTGCTCACAGTAAGAGACCTCCTCTATGGCTCTCAATTCTCACCTATCCAGTTTTGAGGACAATAACACTTTCCCAAACTCTGAAGTCATTCGTCACACCAAATGCTCTCGATGAAGTTAGAGATCACTATCTTGCTCACTTGCCTTCAATCCAAGGAGGATAACTGTGTGTATATAGTCGGAGGGAGGGATCAATCGTAAACCCCCCTTCAAAACTCCAAGTGAGTGGGTCATCGAGGAGGTGGTGGCAATGGAGGTTGCAAAGGAATTTTTACCTCATTGTCTGCAAGGAAGAAAGGTTTTACCCCCGTTGTGTATGGGAGAAAGGAGTTTTACCCAATCGTGTAAGGAGAGGGCATTGATATGAGTATCCAATGAAGTTGGCACTTATTTTCCCCCTTTTTTTCTTTTCTAATGATTAAAATGCCTTCTGGGAAACTACGTTAGCCACCTTCGAATATAGAAAGTACATACTTTAAAAGTGCAGTAACAAGTCAACTTATAAACACAGTAGATGTAATTACAAGGAGCACGCATTGACAATATTTAAGTATAAAGATAATGCTAACCCGTTGTCTATGCTTTCCAAATCGACATCCTTTATAATCGTTAGCATCTGTCTCTCACAAGAAGCACTGGTCTCAAGAAACTGCTTCTGATCGTCAGATAAATCAGTTGTTGCTAGGATTGAATTGGCGAATCTTATACCATCCAAGGGATTTTTTATCTCTTGGCAAATATAAGCTAATTCTTTCATTCTAGCATAGCACTTCTTTTCCTGTTGTTTCTGGATTTCAAGAGCTTGCTGCAGTTCTGGACTAGCAAGCTGCAAGAAACAAAATGCTCCAGTAACTTCACCTTTTATGTTGGTTCTCGTGTTTGCTGTCAAGAGAGCCTGGGCAAATTTGCCATTCTTGTCAAAAAATGCAAACGGAAACTTGTCTGTCTCCTCTCCTCCAATAGCATTGTGCAGGACAATCATGAACTTAGTCAAGGCATCTGGACCTTTAAGTCTGCAACAACTACCAAAAACCTCACCAACCAGCAACTTTCCTATTATTTCCATTCTTGTCCAACCTGTAAGCTTTTCCATGGCTGTATTCCACTCAGAGCAACAGGTGTTCTCATCTGAAGCAAATATAGGGGGAATTAAAGGGTTTGGACTATGAATAATTGCTTTATAATCACCTTGAATGTTGATAAACTTGTCCATGACCACTTTCTGGACAGTAACGTCTTGTCCTACAAAACAAACACCAACAATGGTGTTGGCATAATCTTTACTGGCACATGCGTTTACGACAATATATATTGCATTTTTTGGTTGCTGCATTCCAAATGTCTTGAGCTTTATCTCCACATTTTTATCTTCTTCACCTGCAAGAAAATTACTCTATTAAGCAACTTTGTTTTAAAAATGAGGGTTTGCATATTATTACAAGTGTTGGGGTATAATATGGCTCACTAAAACTGCAAGATTCAACCATGATTTTTTTAAGGAGAAAAGGATAATAAAGCAGGTTTTTGCACAAAATACGCCTTTTTTTAAATGACAGAAAAAGAGTCGCCAATAACATCAGGGCAAAAAAAGGATGTTAAGGAAGTATTTACCCTGTAACGCACGAAAGAGAAGCTTGTCAACAAGATCTGCAGATTCCTCAAACACAAGGTCCTTAACCAGTGATTTGCCCATGGCTTCTTCGACAGATAGACCAGTCAACTCGGCAGCCTTTGCATTCCAACCATTTATACAACCATCACAATCTACTGCAAATATGGGTGCAGTTGCAGTCTCTATCAACCTAACCATTTCTCTAGCAACCGAACTGAGCTCATCTATCCCTTGCATTTCTAAGTCACCCAACTGACCATCGACCACAACCACTGCCTTAGAATTGCTGGTACCTTCAACTGCATCCTTAAAAGAATCTCTCAAAATAAGTTGTAATGAGTGTATGGCATCCATCTCAGCATTATCCCATGGAAGACTTCTGCTCTTTACCACTTCCAGGAAGGCCTTGAAGGAAGATCGTGGATGCATTCTCTGTCCATCATCTTTGTCCTCTGGATGATGCTTTGCTCCACCCCATTTAATCTCTTTAGCCGTGTGTGATCTAAACCAAAAAAGGAAGTCTTTTGAAGATATGTAAGCCACAGCCATTCCACAAACTGCATCACCTAGCGATACAGCGCCTGGGTAACCAGCATCAGCTAAGCTGTCTGTGCTCAAACCAGTGGAATCTCCATGTGATGCCAACAACCACTCTATAATATCTTTGATCTGAACCGCTGTAGGAGTGACACCGAGTGGCCAGTAATTTCCTTGGTAATAGAGTGCCGCACCATCACACTTGACAAGATCCATTATGCTTGGACTTTGTGTTATGATGCCAGTAGGTGAGTCCCGCAGTAGCATGTCGCAAAGGAGCGTTTGAGTCCGTAAAATGTGTTTCTCGGACAATTGAGCAGCCAGCTGAAGTTCCATATTCAACTGAAGTCCAAATGCCTGCATCAAGAACTCACAAGCATATCGCAGTGGGAAAGGGATGCATCGTGGAGAAGTGTGGTGGCAAACAACAAGACCCCATAACTTCATGTTGCTCCTTGGGCCCTCCTCTTCACCGCCATTGATGATGACAGCCATCGCAAGAGACGCAATTGAACCCATATTAGCCATGTACTGTGCATGGCAACCATGGGGTGCCCGTAATGTAGATCCAACGAGGCAGAGTTGCTGCATCAGATTCTCGTCTTGGATTACCCTTACAGGAGTGGCTCGACAATCAGCTATCATCCGAACTCTATTCTGTTTGAACAAGAATCTCGACGCTTGCGGTATATCTGTTGCGGGATAATGAAGACCTATGTAGGGTTCCAGATCATCCCGCTTGTTCTCTGCGACCACCTCACCATGTTCATCATCGTGAAACTTGTACACCATGACCCTGTCATACCCGGTAAGCTCGCGCACATGGTCGACAACTGTGTCGCATAGAAGCTTGATGTCCCCCCCAGGCAGCGCCTGCAGCCGAGAGATGGCACGAACGGCAAGCTTCTGAGATTGCACTGCACCAGCAATGGACAGTGCAGGGTCCTCGGAGCGTGCGGGTTCCAAGTCGATGACAATGCCCACGTCAACCCTGTGGAGGATGGCATAGAATGGCTTGCCGGAGTTCCTGGAGTGTATCCATATGGGGTTCAAGAGGGTGATCTCGCGAGCGCCGGCAGCGCGTTCCAGCAAGACGGAACTGGAGGGTGTGAAGAGAGTTCTGACATCGGTGCCGACAGTGAGGCTTTGGTGCTTGCGGTCGAGGATGGGAACAGATTGGGGGGTGAGGTCGAGCATATCGGTGGCGTTCTCGCTGTAGGCAATGACGCAGAAGGTGGATTCGTCTATGGCAATGGTGCAGCCAAATGGCTGGATGTGGCCGCCCCGCTGGATCTTGGAGAGGTAAGCGGTGATTTGCTGCTCGGGGATGTGCTGGGACGGGGTGGTCGTCTTGATGGACTGAGAGTAGTCAAATGATTTACCGGACTCCCCCGATTGCTCGAAGACCGCGTGGAGACGAGCGTCCATGGTGTACTGAGCCACGGCTTTGCTGACGGAGTCCGCCGCTGTCTGGCTCCCCGCCGCCGCTCTGATGTTACTCCCACCTGAAGAAAGCGCGCGCCGCGTCCCCCCTCCGCCTCTGCTGCCGGAAGCCATCTTCCACTGACCTTGTGCCCCTTCCTCAGAGGTATGTTCGAAGGTCGATTAGGGCAGCGCGCCGTGCGTATCGTAGATGGAGGGAGATGAGGTTCTGCTCCCTTGATGGTGTCGTGATTTGGGAATACATTAGCAAGGTAAGCCGATCGCTCCGGGGAATGAGATGAAAGGATGAAGTGACTCCGAGGGCTACAGATGATGTCCCTGTCGGATGCTGATGCAGAGAAGGTGGATATATATCCATACTCTTTTTTTATCTGATTTCCATACTAAAATCCAACCTTATGAATTGATATATCTATTCTTCAAAATTTGCTCAAATTAGGTGTTATTTGCCCTTTTATCTTAATGGTTAAATAAATAGTCAGGTCTTTTTTAAGTGGAATTCCATATACTTAGATGTTGACTAATTTTTCACCATTAAGATAAATAATCTAATCATCTCGGATTGGGCGAAGTTTGGAAGATATGTAGAGCATTAATCTAATATTCAATCTATACGGTTGAATTTTGGAATTGAAATCGCAAAAAAAAGGATTACAATACCTCTATTGAAATTCTCGTTAGAATAGAGGATCTGAACCCACATAGATGATCAATATTGGAAGAAGGGACGACAAAGAATAGATTGGAATTGCAAGCACCACCATCCATCTACCGCATCCGGAGAGAGAAGGTGGATTGAGATCATCTAAACAAGTGAGGGAATAAGCACGCAGTAGAAAATATGTTCCCAAGCTCATGTTTAGCTGGCCAGTTTAGGATGGAAATGGAAGGAGAGAAGGGAAAAGATGAAGGAAATGATGATTGTGATGTGTTGTGGTGTTTGGAGAGGGATATGAGGAAAGAGTTTTTTCCAGCTTATGTTGATGAGAAAGGTGAATGAAAACAATGTCATTTTTCGCAGTTTCCTTACAATATTTTTTATATGAAATGTCATAGCAAACTTTTTACGTAAAAAGAAAGGGATATAAAAGGTATAAAATGACATATCCATAGAATCGTTTGCTTTTCATCCTAATTGGTCGGATTTAGGAGGGGGGGATCGTCCTCTTTTTGATCTTTCAATCCCTCCGCTTTGAGATAATCAAACCAATCTTAACCAAGAGTTGTAGGGCAAAATTCACATGAATTATTTAGATTTCGATCACCAAACTGTATAAAGCAAATTAGTTGTTTGTGAAATAAAACAATAAAAGGCAAAGAGAAACTATGTTCAGGTTACTCCAAAAGAAACTACAAGCTACTTTTTATATATATGTGATGAACACTTAACCACCAGTAAGAATGGTTAGTTGTAGTAGTAGCTCAAACTCTAGGTCAAACAAAAGATGTTGCATGTTGTATTTTATTTTTGCTTCGCAAAGAGATATGATGTTCGGGTTAAAGTCAAAAAATATTGATCTGACGAGATCGATGTAACTCAAGACCTTTGTCATAAGTTGGCACAAAACATGCACACATCCTCTGACCATAGACAGACCTAATTGCACGAGTACGTACATTTAATAGACCGGTAGGTTGACGACCTAGCCAAGGTATGTATACGGATGAATTAGTGTGCATATGAGGTAGAGATGCAAACGGTTACGGATTTATCCATATCCGATCCCTCACCATATCCGTTTTATACAGATTTTGACGTCTGTATTCGTATCCGTTTTAAAATGGATACGGATATGGATATTGTTTTGATATCCGCAGACATCCATATCCGTATATCCATTTTCGTATATAAATATAGTCATATGTTTATTTTTTGACCGTATATAACATAATTCTATACATTCTTTTACTATATTTGTATAATTTTTATGATACAAACACATTTGAGAAATTTATATCATGTGTTTTCCATCCAATTCTTTGTTCAGGTTGCATGTTGTATTTTATTTTTGCTTCGAGATATGACTCAAGACCTCTGTCATAAACTGTCACAAAACATGCACATATCCTCTGACCAGAGACATATCTAATTGCATGAGCATGTACATACGGACCGGTAGGTTGACGACCTAGCCAATGTCTGTATATGGTGACGAATTACCGTGCATACCAGGTAGGGATGCAAACGGTTACGGATATATCCGTATCTTATCCGTCACTGTGTCCTTTTATACAGATTTTGCCATCCATATTCATATCTGTTTTAAAATGGATACGGATATGGATATTATTTTGATATCCGTAAACATCTGTATTTGTATCCATATATCTGTTTTCATATGTAAATATAGTCATATATTTATTTTTAACTGTATATAACAAAATTATATACCTTCTTTTACTATATTTGTATAATTTTTATTTTACAAACACATTTAGCAAATTTACATCATGTGCTTTCCATCCAATTAGTATACATTTAATTTGATTCTATAGAGTATTTCTAACATTATTCATATGCGATCGGTATCCGTTCTACATTCATATCTGTTTTTTAAGGATATGGTAAGATAGTTTTGATATCTATCAATATCAGTATCCGCATCCGTTTTCATATTCAAAAATGGATAAAAATATGGTAATACCTATATATGTATCCATATCCGTCCGTTTGCATCCATAAGAGGACATATGATGTATGATCTCTCAAAGTAATCATATAGGTTCTCTGAACCAGGGTACTCCATCAGAACCGAAATTTCACCGAAATTTCGGTTTTGATGGACTCGGTATATCGAAACCCATATACATGTCGATTTCTTACATTTCGATCGAAATCTCGAGAAATATCGACGATATTTCATGGCATCTCGTCATCTCGTCCAAAAAAGCGAATATTGTATTAAAAAATCTGCATTTTGTCGAGATGAACTGAAATGTGGTCGAAAGTTGCCCATTTCGACATACACTCGGTTGCTTTGGTCTCCAAGATTCTCCAAGTTCTTGTTTCACCGTTTTCTTCAAGGTAAGCCAAAATTGATCAAATCTTCGCCAATTTCTTCAATTTTTTAGGGTTTTTGTTCTAAGATGATGTTCTCTATTGGTGTGGTATTTTTTGAGAGATTTTAAATATGCAGTTTGATTTTTCGGAGATCAAAATTAGGGATTTGGTGTTTTAGTGCACGATAATGATGCGTTATGAATGTATTTACTCAGATCTCGTGTATAACATGTAGCAAAGCGTACTTTGGAAATAATTTGTGAGATCTATGGAAGAGAAAAATTGGGGCTTTTGTGTTTTAGTGTGGAATCATGATGAGCTCTTCAAAGATAAACTCGGATCTTAAGTTTTGGATGTAGAAAACATGTTTCGGAATTTTTTTAGTAGATGAAATTTTTAAAATTGAATAATTCTGAAAATCAAACCCTAGATGTATGTATTATTTTACATGTTTTATGTCTCTTATTTTTTTTTCTTGAAAATGATCCCCTAATTGTTAGATCTAAGACCCTAATGTATAGATGTAAGGTGCTTTTTCTGAAAATCTAAATATTAAGAGTATACTTTCAATTTTTAATACCGAGATTCTACAACTTTGTGAATATTGTGTATTAAAAAATTAAAAAATTAAAAAATTAAATAATTAGCTAATTCTTAATTGTTCGCATCGTATGGCTCATGAATGATTATTCTTCAATTTTCTCACAGGTTTCGGTGTTCATTATAATGGCACATTCCGGATCAGGATCTGATAGTTCTGAGGATCAGAAGGGGATTTCAGTAGGGACACTGGTTGGAGGTATGCCTCCGCTTCTAATGGCAATAAAGCGTAAGCCACAATGCAAATTCTGTGGGAAGGAGTTGGGAGGAGGGGATCACAAGGATGAAGCAACATCTTGTTAGAAAAACAACAAAAATGTTGCCAAGTGCACGTGTTGTCCCAAATATGTGAGGGACAAGGTGAAGGCCAACTTGGACGAGAAGAAGGATAGGGAAACAGAGAGGGTAAGGAGGGATTAACAATTTAAAGAGTTCATGATTGAGAAAGAATTCAACATCCTCTCAGATTCATACGACGATGACTTTGTTTACCCCGCTGACATTCAGACTACAACGGAGTGAAGGGCATAATTGGTTTTTGTGCGACACTTCTCTACCCCGAGGTACAATTTCAACCATCATATGTCCATTAGTGCTTTTGCCTACAGCACATTTCTAGCAATTTCAATGACGCACACAAAAATCAATCATTGAAGAGAATGGTAATGAGGGCAGGAAAAGTATATTTGCAATCAAAATGGAAAACTTATATGGACATGCTTAAGAGTGTGATGAAAATATGACGGAGTGGTTTGATACCCATGATTGTTCTAAAGAATAATGGTCAATCGCATTTGGGTACACCACAACGAGCTTCTCTAAAAGCTACAATGCAGTTCTTAAGGAAGGTAGAAGCCTTCCAGTCATGACACTGGTGTTGAAGACATACTATAATTGTGTTAGTTATTTTTTGTGACTGACAGGAAAATGCACATAATTGCATTTCTCAAGGTGACAGGTTCACCAAGTATGTGCATGACATGCTGAAGTGTTGGATTTATAGAAGCAATGGACACCGACACTTTCACAGACATGGATCTTTGTTACACATGTACGAGGTCATCATAGGACAACACATGACACAATTTGGGTTGAAAGGTGGAAAGAAACGGACAGTATTGATTAACAATGCATCATGTACTTGTCAGAAATGGTGGATTAATATAATTCCGTGCTCTCATGCTTGTGCAATGTTATCTCATTTGAAGATAGATGTTGAAAAATACATAAGTTCTAGGTATACATGGCAATCACAATTTCACATCTACGAGTGTTTGTTCTACCCAATGACCCCGATTTTACCATACACTAGTTATTTAGGATGACAAAAGGATAAGGAAAAAGGGAAGACAAAAGTCCAAGAGAATACATAATGAGATGGACAAGAGGGAGAACACGGTTCAATCCTAATGAAGAACATGTGGGGTAGAAGGCCATAACAGGAGAAATAGTACACATGGGAGGACTCAGAATAAGTATGGTAACCGTGGTGGAGAGGGTCATATAACATGAGGAAATGTTCTAATAGAAATAGTGCGAGCACTTTTTAATTTCATTAAATAAAATTCTTGTACTCCATTAAATTAGTATGTGATTTTCTAATGACTTGAACTTTTTTAAAATAGATGGAGCCGAGCCCAATTGATTAGGCAAATTTACGACTGCAGCGGGAGAACCCTTTGTCTTCAATTTGGACGGGAAATGTACATAATATTAATTGAATTATACATCTGCATATATGTAAATTTTGCTGTATTTTTATCTATTTTGTGATTTCAGGCGATGAGATGGCTGCATTGTAGACGGAGGGAAAGCGCCTTGCGATGCGTTCCATTGGACGAATGCATGATTCCCAACATTTACTTGGCATGATTTTTCCATGCAATTGGATTTCATATCTTTAGAATGGCATCTTATTACTGCATTTGTAGAGAGATGGTGCCCGAAGATGTATACATTCCACATGCGCCATGGAGAGATGACACTTACCTTGGCCTTCCCTTGATTGGTCCCACCAATTCGCCCAATTGGCAGGACTATTGATGAATCCACATTTCATCATCTTTATTCTATCATTTTGGCACCAAAAACCCTAGCAAATGCCTGTAAATACCCTTAAATAGAGCATCTTAGCATTCATGCATGTACATTCAGATAGTGTTTAAAATACTGTAATTAAGGCCAAAATTATAGAATAAATAAAGAAAAGAAAAAGAATAAAATATTGTAAATATTTTATGACCCAAAACCCCCGAGACCTAGGCATCTTGATGAATAGATCGACAAGGAATAAAGTAGGGGGAGATAAGATCAAAAACACAGTCAAAATACCTATTCATTCTATTTATTTCTTATTCATTTTGGGACCTATTTTTGGTTCCACTTTTTATACATCAAATAAAGAAACTTTGTACATGAAAGTTGTAGATAATTTAATAAAGAAAAATACAAAATTGATTTCATAGAAAAAGAATGTACAGATGAAAAGTTATGGTCTGAATAAAAATCCAGAATCCCAACTTCCCAGACCCGTATCTCACAACTGACAACTCCAAATGTAGCAAACTCACCTTTAATTGTATATAGAATGAAATAATCTATTTAATGGCGGTGGTTTCGCATTTGGCGGAGCTACGGTTTGAAAGTTGAGTTTTGGACCCCCGTTGTATAGCTATACTGATTAAAATATTCAATTTATTATTTATTCATTATTTTTATATTTTTATATTTTTTATAATTTTGTAAATATTACTTATAATATATATGTGCATTAAAATCAGAATAAAAATGCAAAGAAAAATAAAAATAAATATGAACATATATTAAACACATAGGTACATTACCTATATTTATACCTATACAAAACATACTTGTATTTTATTAAATATACAAAATACATCAATAAAATAAAATAAAAATATATTTGTATACATAAAAGTATTCTACAATTTTATAAAATACTAAATAAAAATAATAAAAATAAAAATACATAAATAAAAATAAAATACTTAAATACATAGATATAGATACCTATAGGGGCATAAAAGCAACTTGTAAAAATATACCTCATAAAAATAATTAAAAATAGGAATTAAATACTTTATAAAATAATAAACATTTTTTATTATTTAACCTAAAATTAAATAAATCATTTTCGATTTTTAATTGAATTTTTAATCATTTTTTGAGGGATTTTTCCTGGTTGGTCCACGTGGACCAACCAGGGGGCAGTCGTCGTTGACCAAGGTCAACTGCCTGCCCTCCATCCCTGTAGCCCGTCAGACCTCGTTTTTTGCCCGCGTTTGCGGATTTATCGAGGCCGCCTCTTGCATCTTTTCATGAAACTTCCTTCTGCAAAATAGTTCCTCTATGATCCAGCTACCACGCCCTAGCTTGATCTCGAGCCGAGCACCATCACAACGCCCGTGATCGCTCCTCGAAACTCGCCCGTCAACCATCTTCAAAACCAGCCCCTTCATCCCTTTTGATTTTTTGAACCGTTTTTGCTTGGGCAAAATACCTCCGAGGGCGTGCTGCTGGACCCCCGGTGACAGAGGGATGGTCCAGCACCTTGTCGAGGTGCTTAGTTAGCTCGGCGGCGGGTTCCACCACCACCTCCGGCCTCTTGGCCGTTGAGGTCCCTTCCTTGGGCTATACAACCCTCGAGGTCTTTCTTCTTCTTTTTCTTGTTTTCTTTATATTTCTGGTAGTCTTAGCTTCATTTCCATACCCTCCATTTCGATTCAGATCACCTCCTTCGCCTAATCACCACCTCGCCGGAGCTTGCTCCGGCGAGCGTCCACCCACTTCGTGCCTTGTCCTCAGACACCTGAGTTAGCCCTGGAACACCTTCTGTTGTCCTTTCTTCTTTTTTGCAGGTGTCCAGGAGCAAGAGACCCCACCTGTGGGTCGAGTTTTGGAGCACGCCGGACCTCCTGGGGGTTCATTCACGTCTTCATCGCCCCGGTGGCCCTCCGGAGAATCACCTCCCATTTTGAGGCTGTCGTTCCATCAGGGAACCTCCCAGGAGCTTGTCCGGGTTGCTAGAAGGAAAAAGAGGCGTCGGAGATCGGAGATCCAGCCAATCCAAACTCGCTCCTAGCGAATTCTTCAGCCGTTCTTCGTCTTGGCCTCCCTGCCGTCCGATCAAGAGCCGATCGTCCAGGATAGCAGCTGCCATTGGATCTTGTCCAACCATAGCCGTCCGATCTTGCTGACAGATCTAATCGCAGCCGTAGGCAACGAAGGGGTATCGGGCACCAGGCGCGTGACACGTGTGTTAGTGAAGTGCGATCCGCCGTTCATCCGCGCCTTTGACTGGGCATTTTGCATCGTAAGCCCCAGCATCTTTTGTATTTATGAATTAACTCTTAAACCTTCATCTGCATTTGATAAACTTTGTGATATTTAGACATAAGCCCCCAGTACTTCTGCTTCTTGCATTTAGGCCCTCCCAAGTCACGTGCTATTAGCACGTGACTCGGTGATTTTTGCAGGCGAACCCCCCAGGGTCTTATGTATTTAGTTTTAATGCTAAAACTTTCGTAGGAAGTTGAAATAGTTCTGGCAATTTTGCGCATAGGCCCTTTTATTTCTGGCTATTTGCTTAACAACCCTTTCAGGCACGCGTGCACGTCACGTGGCCTTGGGTATTTTGTGGAAAAGGCCTTGCGGGTCTTGTAATTTAATTTTGGTCCAGAAGTTATTTTATTCAGCATAATTTTTGTTGGAAAAATTGCAGTTTTCCCCTGGACTTTTGAATATTTGCGTGTATGCCCCTGCCAGGCCTTGATTTTTTGTGTGCTTGCATGAATTATTTGGAGCACCATTTGAACTCTAAAAATTACCCAAAAATAGGTTAAGCATCCTGTTGCATAGTAGATTAGCGACATATTTTTATTTTCTATAATTATTCTATTTTTATATTTATTAAAAATAAAAAACTTCCATTTTCATCACTGTTTGCATCATAAAATACCAAAAAAAATATAAAAACTTTCAGAAAAATCTCAAAAAAATATATTTTGTGTCTTTTAGTTTTTTTTAACTCCCAGCCAAAAATCATTAAAAAAATACAAAACAAAACTCCAAAAAATTGCAAAACTCTAAAAACCTTCATAAAAATTTATAAAATTCATAAAAAATCCAAAAATAGTGTTTTCTTTTCCTGAATTTTCTTTGTTTTATTATCTTTAGGTGAAAATTAATTTGGAGAATTTTTGCTACTGTTTATTATTTTATTTCTCCATTTTAAGTTTCAGCCTTGCCTTTTTACTACTGTTTGCTTTATTTTGATAATTAAAAATACAAAAACATTCTAAAAATTACCCAAAAATCACAAAAACAGTAAAAAATCCTAAAAAGACCAAAAAGACTTTATTTGCTTATTTTTGAGTATTTTTATCTATTTTTATAAATACTTTAGCTTGCCTTCTATTGCATTACTTTTATATTCCAATATTGAAAAAGAAAATAAAAAAATATATAAAATATAAAAAGAAAATAAAAATTAGTAAATTAAAAACCAAAATACAAAATTAAAAATTAAATAAAAAATAAAAAATTCAAAATTCAAAAACCCACAAAAATTCCTTTGCTTGCTTGCTTAGTGTAGACACATACATCACACACTCTCTTGAGCACACTTGCTTGAACTATCCTGCTTGCTCCCTATGTTCGAACTCTCTGCATACTTGTCACTATACACCATTTGTGCAGAGTTAAAAATAAATTTTAACTCCACATTAGTTCTAATTTGTTGATCTTTAGTGTGGGTTAATTGTTGATTAATTTCGGAATTTGTGTGGTCAAACACCGACTGTTGACTCGCCTTGTGAGTCGATACAACCACATCGATTTTCGAGATTATTAAATGGCGCCGTTGCCGGGGAGCAACAACGAATAGTACACATTTTATTTGATTGTGTGATTGTTTACCATAGCTTTAGTTTTTATTTCTCTCACATTTTTGATACATATATTGATTGAGATATTCTGACCACTCTACTTTGTCTTCTTGCGAGGGACCGCGGAGCGAGGCGGATCGCTTAGGTGACCCGGAGCAACCTTGGGACGCGGAGCCGGCTATTCTTAGCCACGCCGGCAGGAGAGAGCAGGAGGAGTGAGGGAGAGAGATTAGATTAGCTTACATTTATTTTTGTGAGAGAGAGACTATTAATTTGTAATAATACAGGTACACTTGGACTTGGACACTCAGACTATCGGGCCTAAATTCCGGGTGTTTGTTCACTCGGGGGCTCACTGCAGTTTTTGACGCGTTTTCATCGCCGTCATTTTCCGGTTTTGTTTTCATTTTTCACTTTCTTTTGTGGATTGAGCTCTTAGTTCTAGGTCCTGCTTGATTCGATTAGAATAGGTCCAAACACCTAATTATCTTTGCATGCTCCTATAGATTCGTATTTGGACTTAGACTAATTAAACAGTTAGCTAGTAGCTTCCGATCCACGCGCCGCGAGCTCACACCCGAACAAGCGCTTTCTCCTAACTCAAATGTGTTGAGCAGAGGAGGGGTGAGCCTAGACCGGACACTCGGATTAGGAGTGAATAGTTAGCTTGTGGTTCTTCACGCTAGCAGTTGCCTAATCTAGGACGATTTCTGCTTTGCATTTCGCCATATAGTGTAGGTTTAAAAATTCTGCTTTGCATCCCGCATGGAGAGAGCTGGGATTCGCTGTAAGTCCTCTTACTTTGCACGCATCATCTAGGCACAAAGGTGAGATTTCCACCTTGGTATCGACTTGCACGGCTTTTCCGACTCTATTCTCCCTCTGTTTTTGGAACAAAGTAGGATAAAGGAAAAATACAAAAAACCGTTAGGCGCTTGTTTGAATCTACTCAAAAGAAGCGATAACACCAAAAAAATTAAAAAAGGGACTGCTAAAGAAAACTTGACCAAAATAAAATCGGTAATTGGATTCATTGCTTGGGGAGAGTAATACCCTCACTTGTCTTCAGGTTGCATGGGAAGGTTTCCTTCCAAGTGAGGTGAGCGCTTCGTAAGGATTAGAGCCAAAAACCCAACTTGTGGCTGCCTTGTGTATCGCCTGGATTTCCGAAGTATTGGCGCTACTATCGTACGTAGTCGAGTAGGACTTGGTCGCCATTGGTGACTCGCTATTGTGTGAGCACCGACCTTGTCCGAAGTACCGAGCCTAGGCCACGCCTTCACGGGTGTGTCTGTCTCACCGGCTGCGTCCGAGTAGGATCTTGCACGCTCACGGGTGATTCCGTTACGAGCGAGGTCCGAAGTATCGGTTTCGCCTATCGGCTTCCTCCCTCTATTTCTTTGGCTGAGTAGGGATCCAGGAAGGGTTACAAGGACTTCAAAAAGCGCAAGTTACAGGTTACACAGGAGGAGGACAAGTAGGGGGACACTTTCCTGGCAGTACTCTCTCTCCTATAGGCGTAGCGTTCTAAGGACTCGTGATAAGATAAATACCTGAAAACAAGCTAAAATTGACAAGATAAAAGCCGAACCTTCACGGCTTCACGAGTTGAGTTGGTGAATTCACCCTTGCTTTGCGTTTGATTGCTAGATTTGTTTAGGTCAAGATCAAAAACACCGCACAACTGTGCACAATTTTGTTGCATATCATCATCTTCTTCTCTTGCATTATCCACACTCTTCTCGAATAATCAAGATGATGGGACGGAGATCTCTTAGGCCGACCTTGTCGGCACCGCTATCTAGCACTCCTCCTTACTCATCTAGGAATGCCTCGGAGAGTCCGCTCTCCGAGCCCGAGTTCACATCCACCCTGTTCCCCCTCGACCACCCTTCCCACTCTCCTTCTCTCAGTCCAATAGTGTCAGAATTCAGTGCATCACAGAGTTCCGCTCATTCGACAGCACCTGAGATGGCCTCTTTTGCTTTTTCAGAAAATCCAGCAATGGCAGACAGAGGCGAGCACCCGGATGACCACGATCACCCTCCATTCATAATCGATCAGGTGGCCATCAACAATTCCTTGCTAGCGTCCCTGGAAAATATGCAGAGACAGATCCGTGATCAGGGAACATTCATGGGTGATCTGATGAGAGAGATAGCACAGCTGAGAGAAAACCGACCTGGGGGCGGTGGCGGTGGAGGAGGAGGAGGACCCGATGCAGGAGGAGGCGATCCAGACGCTGAGAGACCGCCACAGACTATCATGAGGGAACTGCACAACCCAGCTTCGTCCCTCACTCACCGGTGGATCAGACTCCCGCCAATCCACGGAGACTTCGAGCTTCGGCACCACACGATTCAGTTGCTACCCAAGTTTCACGGGCTGCCGACCGAAGAGCCGCACCTCCACCTCCAAGAATTTGAGATGATTTGCAGCACTATCCATGATCGGTTGATGACCGAGGACACCATTAAGATGATCGCCTTCCCATTCTCATTGGTTGATAGAGCCGCATATTGGCTCAAGCATCTAGGGCGATTCGTCGATACTTGGGAAGATCTCCGGACCGCGTATTTGAAGAAATACTATCCTCTCGGCCGGACCAATGCAGCTAGAGCTATGATTAGCAATTTCGTCATGATCCCAAATGAACAATTCCATGAAGCATGGGATCGATTCAGAGAGCTCATAGACCGGTGTCCACATCACGATATCTCCAAGCCCAACCTGGTGCAGAGTTTCTTCTGTGGGCTGACACCGGAGCTGCAGGGGCTTGTGAACGCCTCTTGCGGTGGATCTTATTTCTCCAAGGGAGAAGACGACGTCTGGGCCATCTATGAAGGAATGGCAGAAAACTCCACAGTGATGACCCAGGCCCGTGTCTATACACAGCAGAAGCCCCTGCAAGGAGCAGGATCATTTCAGAGGATCGCCCGCATCGATGCCGGTCCCAGCACAACGTCGGTAGCCGCAGCCCAAGCCGAATCAGCAGCAGCCGACATGGGCATTATTAGTGAAAAGTTGGACCGCATGGAGATCCTTGAAAAGAAGCAGAACCAAGGTCTAGCCCAGATGGACCTTCTCACCAAAACCATGAGTGACCTGAAGACTCAAATTCTATGTATTCAGGAGGCACAAGCCCATTCCCAACAGCCTCCCAGGTCACAGGTTGCTTCCAGCAGCAGCAATCCCAACCAGGCCTCCACCTCATACCGCCAGGTGAACCATATCCAGGCGGAGCCGGTTCCATTGCTGCAGTACCATTCAGAGCAACCGCCATCTTCGGACACGCAGATGGTGGTCTATCAGCCGGAGCAGCCACTGGCAGTTCTTCCTCTACCCTCCTTTGAGCAGGAACCATTGATGGAAGTCAATGGGATTTGGTATGACCGATACCCTCAGCCCGCAATCCGTAGGGATCAGCCCGGATTCCGTTGGGGCAATGGTGGATCCTCGTCCCAGCCGCATCCTCCTGCCCAAGGACAGCAGAACAGCCAGCCGACACAGTAGCAACAGCCCCAATATGCCCATCAGCACAATACCAGAGTGGTCCTCGTCCTTCCTATCAGGGACAGCAGTGGAGGCAGCGTCAGCCGCCTCAGCAGTCTTATCACCAGCCTTCCCCCCAGTATCAGCAGCAACACCAGCAGCAGCAGCCCCATTTCCAGCAGGGACAGACATCCGGTTCTCAGGGTCCAACCTATGAGAACCCAACCCTTGACGATCTTGCCCGCTTGCTATCTGAACAGCGAGCATCTTTCAGGCAAGAAATGGATGAGTTCCGGTAGGAGATGCGGGATATCATCAAAGGCAAAGCCGCCATACCCGCTCAGATCGAACCTAATCCTAATAACCTAAAAAGAAAATCTGAGCAGGTAGAGTTCACAGAGGATACCTCTCCTAGTGACGATTTGAATGATATGTCTTATTCTTTGAATGATACTGATTTTGTGACTACTAGGAGCGGTAGGATGCCAGCCGGCGGCGCCTCTTCTGAGCGACAACCAGATGCTGAACCAGGAGCGCCAGAGGAGCAGACTAGCGGTGCTGATCCCGCCAATTATGATGTTGAAAATGGTGGTGCTGATGCCACCAATGATGGAGTCCAGGACGACGGTACTGACGCCGTCGTGATATCAGATGCAGACGGTGGTGCTGAAGCCACCATTTTGGATGATGAACCAGAGCGCGGTGCTGATGCCGCAAAGACCGGTGCTAGTGGTGGTACTGAGGCCACCACATCTACTTTTGTCGAGCCATCTTCTGTGATGTTGCCACATTTTGTATCTAGAGACTGTGGGAACAAAAACAAAAACAAAAATATGAATAAAGGAAAGGTTTCTGTTCAAATTGCGAATCCATATGTGTTGAATGATGATTATTGTGTGGATTCTCCGTCTTCACAGGCACAGGGACCGATTCCTAGTCCTCCATCTGAGGAGGCCCCTACCATTCCCTTCCCTGAGGCACTCCGCCGAGCGAAGGGGAATAAAAAAGAAAATCCAAAAAAGAGCCAACAGGTAGAGTTCGGCAACGAAATGATTGACAGATTCCATATTCAGCTGACTCTACGGGAAGCATTTGAGCATATCCCCTTCTTCAAAAAGAACTTGAAAGAGACAACTACTGTTCGAAGGAAGAAGAGGCACAGAGATCAAATCCATATGCTCACTCATGACACATGTTGCATCATCCAGAACAAGCTGCCAGCCAAGCGACCAGACGCAGGAGCTCCCTATGTCAGATGCGAGATTCAGGAGCAGCAGTTTGATCGTACTCTATTAGACAGCGGCTCTTCAATTAACCTCCTTCCGGCAGCCTTACTCAAGCAGTTCGAGTTTGGCCCTCTTCTTCGAAGCAGAACGGTCCTTCAGTTTGCTGATAGGTCGATTAAGAGGCCGAAGGGATTATTGAAAGACGTGGTCGTTACCATTCAGGGCCTGAAATTCCTCGTGGACTTCGTTGTGTTGAACATGGAGATCCCTGAGTCAGTAACTGATACCCCCATCATTCTCGGACGTCCATTCTTGGCCACAGCCAAGGCGGTGACCGACCATGATAGTGGGAAGGTATGCTTTCGCGTAGAGGGCGAAACCATACAAATAGAAACGATCGAAGAAATCAGAGCTAGAGAGTTAGAGTGCTCCGAGCAGTCCAGCGAAGCAGCGTAGATGACAGAGAAGGAGCTAGACATCCACCAGGTTTGTGATTTCGAGATGACTGATGATGAATCCAACTGGAAAGATCCCGTAGCACCGACCCTCGCCTTGCCTACAGATTCACTGTATCTCAAGCTCATGGCAGTCGAGAGTCGGGAGAGCACATCCCTGGATGAGGATATCTCTGAGGCTGACAGTGTTGTGATGAGGGGTGCTGAGGAATTTCAATCATGCTCATCTTCTTCTGATACCTCGGATTCAGACATTGACTGGGATGACTTTGATGACTATTTACCTTGTCTGATTCCTACTGAGCCAACAACCATGACAGAGTGCGAGCCAGTGCAGTTTATTGATGATTCAGCAGGCCGCCCTTCGTCAGAAATTCATGCAGAGCGAGAGTTCTCCCATGCAGACCTGGTAGCATTTACACAGACATATCAGAAACCAGATCTGCCACCTCCCAGTTGCCCAGAACGGAAACCTCTGCCGCAGTCGATGAAGTACAGATTCCTTGCTGGGGAGCCAGAAATGCACCCAGTCATTATCTCAGCAGATTTCACTGGAGAGCAAGAATCTCGTCTGATGGAGGTTCTTGAAAGAAACCACAAGGCAATCGGTTGGAGTATAGCTGATCTCCAGGGGCTGAGCCCAAATCTTTGCTCTCACCACATTTATCTTGAGGATAACGCTAAGCCGTCGCGTGAGTTCCAACGACGGCTGAACCCGAATCTTCGAGACGTAGTCATGAAAGAAATTTCCAAGTGGTGGAGTGCCGATTTTATCTATCCCATCTCCGACTCCAAATGGGTAAGTCCACTACATGTGGTACCTAAGAAGACGGGTATCACTACAGTTGTTAATGAGTCTGGAGAGGAGATCGCTACCAGAGTACCAACTTCTTGGAGGGTCTGTGTGGACTACAGACGATTGAATGAGGCCACCAAGAAGGATCACTTCCCGCTACCATTCATTGATCAGATTATCGAGCGGCTAGCTGGGAAGAGTCATTATTGTTTTCTTGATGGGTACTCTGGATACAATCAGGTGGCCATTGCGCCCGAAGACCTGGAGAAAACGACATTCACCTGTCCGTTTGGGACTTATGCTTTCAGACGGATGCCCTTTGGTCTATGTAACGCTCCGGCGACATTCCAAAGGTGCATGTTGTCCATCTTCTCGGACATGGTGGGTGACTGTTTAGAGGTCTTCATGGATGACTTCTCGGTCTACGGCGACGGGTTCGACGCTTGTCTTGACTGCCTAGACCGTGTGCTCAAGCGCTGCATTGAGGTCAATCTTGTCTTATCCTGGGAGAAGAGTCATTTCATGATGACTCAGGGGACGGTCCTTGGTCATATCGTCTCCAACAGGGGCATGGAGGTCGATCCGGCTAAGGTGGACATCATCAGAAAACTCAATCCGCCGTCCAATCTGCGTCAGTTACGGTCTTTTCTGGGGCATGTCGGTTTCTACCGACGGTTCATTCAGGACTTCAGTCGAATTGCCCGACCGCTCACTGACTTGCTCACCAAAGACACCGAGTTTATTGTTAATGATAAGTGTCTTGAATCATTTGAGACTCTCAAGAATATGGTTGTCTCAGCTCCTATCCTTCAGCCACCCGATTGGTCTCTCCCATTCGAGATCATGACGGATGCTTCAGATTTTGCCGTTGGGGCTGTGCTCGGACAGAGGAGGGATGGATTACCTTTTGCCATTCACTACGCCAGCCGGACTTTGGATGCCGCGCAACGGAATTACACAGTGACTGAGAAAGAGATGCTGGCTGTAGCCTTTGCTCTTGATAAGTATAGATCATATATTCTCGGATCTAGAGTAACCATTTACACAGATCATACCGCCATCCGGTACTTAATGACTAAGAAGGATGCCAAAGCACGTCTCACCAGATGGATCCTTCTACTCCAGGAATTTGACATTGAAATTAAGGATAAGCCTGGAGTCAAGAATGTGGTGGCGGATCATCTCTCCAGATTGGAGAATCTTGAGGAATCTGAGCCCAGCGCACCTATCACTGAGACATTCCCAGATGAGGCGATCTTGGCCGTCACCTCACTCCCGTGGTATGCTGACTTTGTAAACTATCTTGTTGCCAAGACAGTCCCTCAGGGTTGGCCCAGGCAGAAACTTGAGACCTTCCTAGCTAAGGCCAAGTTTTACCATTGGGTGGATCCCGTCCTTTATCATGAAGGAGGGGATAGTATCTGGAGGAGGTGCATTCCTCAAGAAGAGCAGCATAGCATCCTCACATACTGCCACAAGCTTGAGGCAGGAGGACATCATTCTGGAAAAAGGACAGCACAGAAGGTGCTTCAATCTGGCCTATGGTGGCCTACTCTCTTCAAGGATTCTGATGAGTTCGTGAAGAGATGTACTGACTGTCAGAAAATGGGAACCTGCGGACAGAGAGACATGATGCCCATGCAACCCATTCACTTCTGTGAGGTTTTTGATGCATGGGGGATTGATTTCATGGGCCCATTTCCTAAGAGTCAGGGATTCGAGCATATTTTGCTCGCTGTAGATTATGTCAGCCGATGGGTTGAGGCCATCCCCGCCCGAGCCGCAGATGCTAAAACCGTTTGCAAATTTTTGAGGAAAAATATCATCTCACGGTTCGGGGTACCTAGAGTCTTGATTTCAGACGGGGGGTCTCACTTCATCAATGACAAAGTCAGGGCCCTTGCAGACGAGTTCGGCATTGACCATCGGGTTGCCACTCCATATCACCCTCAGACTAATGGTCTTGCCGAAGTATCGAATCGGGAGATAAAGACTATCTTGCAGAAAGTTGTCCGCCCAGACCGAAAAGATTGGTCACAGCTGTTGGACTCGGTCTTATGGACTTATCGGACGTCTTTCAAGAATCCATTAGGGACATCTCCCTTTCGTCTCGTCTATGGCAAGCCGTGCCATTTGCCAGTAGAGATCAAGCATAAATCTTTTTGGGCAGTTACTGAGTTGCTTTTAGATCCCGAGAGTATAGGAGACCAGAGAAGAGCAGAATTGGCAGCCCTGGAAGAACTTAGAGATACAGCCTTTTCAAACAGCCTACAGTACAAAGAGAAAGTGAAGACATGGCATGATTCGCATATCAGCCATAAACAGTTTGAGCCAGATCAGAGAGTATGGTTGTTTGATTCCAGGCTGAAATTATTCCCAGGGAAGTTGCAGAGCAAGTGGAAAGGACCGTATGTGGTCAGGAAGGTACATGACAATGGCAGCATCGACATATCCGAACCGTTATCTTCTTCTACCTTCCGCGTCAATGGTCAACGCCTGAAACTATATCTTGATCATGATCCACCGACCATTGACGTTGCCCCCATTCTTCTGGTATGAGATGTGTCCCTTGACTCTCATCATTTACATCTCATACATGGTGATCAATTCCATCTTCCGCTGTACAGATCCATCTGTTCATATCACTCTGTTGTCTGTTGATTTATTTTCTTATTTTCCTCTTTTCTTCTTTTCCTTTTCTATCTTCTTTATCTACCAAAAAGGTGCCGCCCTTGTAGACAATTTTCCATACTTAGGACGTACTTTGTCCTAAGTATAGGGGGGTTGGCACCCCGAGTTGTTCGATTCATTTCAATCCTCTCCATTGTCTCCTCTTCTTGTCTATACTTAGGGTTATTTTACCCTAAGTATAGGGGGAGACAATCTGAGTACGATCTGTTCATTCCCACCCTTGACCCTCCCTGCACTGTGTTCAGTCTGCTATACTTAGGATTATTTGATCCTAAGTATAGGGGGGACGGTCAACTTCTCATTCTTTGATTCGTTCATTATTTCTTTATTTTTTTAGACTTGTCTATACTTAGTACGAGTTATGTCTTCTCTTTTCTCTCCGATCTATGAGGACATAGCTCATGCTAAGTATAGGGGGGTCGTATATACTATGTATATACTTTAGCCATAACTCGTACTTTCGTATTTTCCTAATAAATATGGCTAAGTATTCTTTAGAATTCATTAAAAATTCTTAATAAAAAGATGTGGTTATTCCTCAAATTCTTTTTGTATTTACTAATTAATAAATCAGGTGAAAATGTTTTTTGCAAAATGTTTGAAAAATAGTTTGAAAATCTTTGTGAACATCTATTGAAAACTATTTTGAAAATATTTTGTTTCGTGTTTTCAACCTGTGTAAAATGTGTGGATTGTAAAATTTCTTTTCTTTGTGTGAAATAAAAATGTTTGAAAAATGATTTGCAAATGGTTTGAAAAATGGTTGCAAAAATGATTTGAAAAACCTATATATACTGTTTTGAAAACCTTTGCAAAATGATTTTCAAATGTGTGTAAAATGTTTGTAAAAACTATTTTGGACTATAGTTTTCAAAAATTGTGTGTAAATTGTTTTCAAATAAGTTTGAGGAATACACACATCACACCAAAATCCACTATGTATATATGTATAAAATTGATCACTTACCCTGTAAATTCTTAAAACCCACTTCTTGTATATATAAAGAAGCACTCCCGTGTACATATTTTCACCTAGTTTTTAACCTAAACTTTTTGTTTTCAAAATTCCCAAAAACATTTGCAAAATTAAAATCCAAAAACATTTGAAAAATCTGTTTGAAAAATACAAAAAATGCATCTGCATATGCATCATCATGCATCATCATCTTTTCAAAAATCCTTAAAAAGTTCAAAATCTTGAAAATTGCATCACAAAAATATTTTCTGCATTGCATTACATAGCATTCGCATTTTTCGGATTGAGTTTGATAGTTGAACAAGTCTAAGTAAAATCCGGAGATTGGAGCTTGATTGGACCTTATAATCTACCTAATAACAGGAACCTTATAGGAACTGGGTTTGAGGTACTTCAGGTCTAGTTGACTTAATTCTTTGAGGATCACGAGACTTGGTTCAATGAATTCTTGACTGCCTAAGTAGAGTATTTCGGAGCACACGCACGACTCTTGGTGATAATGACCTAACTTGGACACTTGCACCTTTCACATGGCTCAACTCAGTTGGAGTGGTGAGGGGATTGGATTTGCTGGTATGAGACGCACACAGGTGGAAACACTTGTCCTCCTCTAGGGAGGGAAGTGCATCCCAACCCGTCCAGTGATTAGGAAGTCTAAAGACAGGAGGCTGTGGGTTGCGATAAAGCTTCAAAAGAGGGATAGTCTACTAGCTCAAGAGGAAAAACTCCTTATGTAAATGCTGCTGTGAATAGTATTCAAAAAAAAAAGTTCAGGCATGTACAAAAATAAAAAGCCTGCAAGTACAAAGTCAATAAGCAAGCTTGAGTTCCAAAGTCATATCACGTGAGCCTGCAGCAGGATGACTTGACTACACTGGTCTTGCATCCAAGGATAGGTAGCTACACTGGCTACCGTCCATTCTTCTCTTCACCCCCTCCTCTTGAGCTGGTTGCCACTTGAACTTAGAAGGGAATACCCCGCTCCTCGAGGATGGAGTTGCTGGATTGGGGAATCATTGGGTTGTTGTACTGGAGAAGTCAGTCTCTTTGTCATTCTAGTTAGGGGGAGCCACCATCACTTACACTGTACAAGTCAGATTCATAGTCGTAAGAGTTTGCGTATGAATTGAGATATTTCTGACCTGGCTATTGAGGAGACTTGGACAGAGTTTTGGGATTCTCAAGGGCTGTTGGATTTCAAACACGGTTCTCACTAAGGTTCCGCCCAACTAGAATCCCAAAGGTCCGACTTAAGCTCCAAACTTTGATTTTGCGAAGGCAAGTTTGATCATCGAATAAAATCCAAGTTCTTCTTTTTCTTTTCTTTCTTTTTCTTTTTGCACTTATTGCATAAGTGTTTGCTAGGGACTAGCAAAGGTAAAGTATAGGGGGATGATGAATCCACATTTCATCATCTTTATTCTATCATTTTGGCACCAAAAACCCTAGCAAATGCCTGTAAATACCCTTAAATAGAGCATTTTAGCATTCATGCATGTACATTCAGATAGTGTTTAAAATACTGTAATTAAGGCCAAAATTATAGAATAAATAAAGAAAAGAAAAAGAATAAAATATTGTAAATATTTTATGACCCAAAACCCCCGAGACCTAGGCATCTTGATGAATAGGTCGACAAGGAATAAAGTAGGGGGAGATAAGATCAAAAATACAGTCAAAATACCTATTCATTCTATTCATTTCTTATTCATTTTGGGACCTATTTTTGGTTCCACTTTTTATACATCAAATAAAGAAACTTTGTACATGAAAGTTGTAGATAATTTAATAAAGAAAAATACAAAATTGATTTCACAGAAAAAGAATGTACAGATGAAAAGTTATGGTCTGAATAAAAATCCAGAATCCCAACTTCCCAGACCCGTATCTCACAACTGACAACTCCAAATGTAGCAAACTCACCTATAATTGTATATAGAATAAAATAATCTATTTAATGGCGGTGGTTTCGCATTTGGCGGAGCTACGGTTTGAAAGTTGAGTTTTGGACCCCCGTTGTATAGCTATACTGATTAAAATATTCAATTTATTATTTATTCATTATTTTTATATTTTTATATTTTTATAATTTTGTAAATATTACTTATAATATATATGTGCATTAAAATCAGAATAAAAATGCAAAGAAAAATAAAAATAAATATGAACATATATTAAACACATAGGTACATTACCTATATTTATACCTATACAAAACATACTTGTATTTTATTAAATATACAAAATACATCAATAAAATAAAATAAAAATATATTTGTATACATAAAAGTATTCTACAATTTTATAAAATACTAAATAAAAATAATAAAAATAAAAATACCTAAATAAAAATAAAATACTTAAATACATAGATATAGATACCTATAGGGGCATAAAAGCAACTTGTAAAAATATACCTCATAAAAATAATTAAAAATCGGAATTAAATACTTTATAAAATAATAAACATTTTTTATTAATTAACCTAAAATTAAATAAATCATTTTCGATTTTTAATTGAATTTTTAATCATTTTTTGAGGGATTTTTCCTGGTTGGTCCACGTGGACCAACCAGGGGGCAGTCGTCGTTGACCAAGGTCAACTGCCTGCCCTCCATCCCTGTAGCCCGTCAGACCTCGTTTTTTGCCCGCGTTTGCGGATTTATCGAGGCCGCCTCTTGCATCTTTTCATGAAACTTCCTTCTGCAAAATAGTTCCTCTATGATCCAGCTACCACGCCCTAGCTTGATCTCGAGCCGAGCACCATCACAGCGCCCGTGATCGCTCCTCGAAACTCGCCCGTCAACCATCTTCAAAACCAGCCCCTTCATCCCTTTTAATTTTTTGAACCGTTTTTGCTTGGGCAAAATACCTCCGAGGGCGTGCTGCTGGACCCCCGGTGACAGAGGGATGGTCCAGCACCTTGTCGAGGTGCTTAGTTAGCTCGGCGGCGGGTTCCACCACCACCTCCGGCCTCTTGGCCGTTGAGGTCCCTTCCTTGGGCTATACAGCCCTCGAGGTCTTTCTTCTTCTTTTTCTTGTTTTCTTTATATTTCTGGTAGTCTTAGCTTCATTTCCATACCCTCCATTTCGATTCAGATCACCTCCTTCGCCTAATCACCACCTCGCCGGAGCTTGCTCCGGCGAGCGTCCACCCACTTCGTGCCTTGTCCTCAGACACCTGAGTTAGCCCTGGAACACCTTCTGTTGGCCTTTCTTCTTTTTTGCAGGTGTCCAGGAGCAAGAGACCCCACCTGTGGGTCGAGTTTTGGAGCACGCCGAACCTCCTGGGGGTTCATTCACGTCTTCATCGCCCCGGTGGCCCTCCGGAGGATCACCTCCCATTTTGAGGCCGCCGTTCCATCAGGGAACCTCCCAGGAGCTTGTCCGGGCTGCTAGAAGGAAAAAGAGGCGTCGGAGATCGGAGATCCAGCCAATCCAAACTCGCTCCTAGCGAGTTCTTCAGCCGTTCTTCGTCTTGGCCTCCCTGCCGTCCGATCAAGAGCCGATCGTCCAGGATAGCAGCTGCCATTGGATCTTGTCCAACCATAGCCGTCCGATCTTGCTGACAGATCTAATCGCAGCCGCAGGCAACGAAGGGGTATCAGGCACCAGGCGCGTGACACGTGTGTTAGTGAAGTGCGATCCGCCGTTCATCCGCGCCTTTGACTGGGCATTTTGCATCGTAAGCCCCGGCATCTTTGGTATTTATGAATTAACTCTTAAACCTTCATCTGCATTGATAAACTTTGTGATATTTAGACATAAGCCCCCAGTACTTCTGCTTCTTGCATTTAGGCCCTCCCAAGTCACGTGCTATTAGCACGTGACTCGGTGATTTTTGCAGGTGAACCCCCCAGGGTCTTATGTATTTAGTTTTAATGCTAAAACTTTCGTAGGAAGTTGAAATAGTTCTGGCAATTTTGCGCATAGGCCCTCCTATTTCTGGCTATTTGCTTAACAGCACTTTCAGGCACGCGTGCACGTCACGTGGCCTTGGGTATTTTGTGGAAAAGGCCTTGCGGGTCTTGTAATTTAATTTTGGTCCAGAAGTTATTTTATTCAGCATAATTTTTGTTGGAAAAATTGCAGTTTTCCCCTGGACTTTTGAATATTTGCGTGTATGCCCCTACCAGGCCTTGATTTTTTGTGTGCTTGCATGAATTATTTGGAGCACCATTTGAACTCTAAAAATTACCCAAAAATAGGTTAAGCATCCTGTTGCATAGTAGATTAGCAACATATTTTTATTTTCTATAATTATTCTATTTTTATATTTATTAAAAATCAAAAACTTCCATTTTCAGCACTGTTTGCATCATAAAATACCAAAAAAAATATAAAAACTTCTCAGAAAAATCTCAAAAAAATATATTTTGTGTCTTTTAGTTTGTTTTAACTCCCAGCCAAAAACATTAAAAAATATAAAACAAAACTCCAAAAAATTGCAAAACTCTAAAAACCTTCATAAAAATTTATAAAATTCATAAAAAAATCCAAAAATAGTGTTTTCTTTTCCTGAATTTTCTTTGTTTTATTATCTTTAGGTGAAAATTAATTTGGAGAATTTTTGCTACTGTTTATTATTTTATTTCTCCATTTTAAGTTTCAGCCTTGCCTTTTTACTACTGTTTGCTTTATTTTGATAATTAAAAATACAAAAACATTCTAAAAATTACCCAAAAATCACAAAAATAGTAAAAAATCCTAAAAAGACCAAAAAGACTTTATTTGCTTATTTTTGAGTATTTTTATCTATTTTTATAAATACTTTAGCTTGCCTTCTATTGCATTATTTTTATATTCCAATATTGAAAAAGAAAATAAAAAATATATATAAAATATAAAAAGAAAATAAAAATTAGTAAATTAAAAACCAAAATACAAAATTAAAAATTAAATAAAAAATAAAAAAAATAAAAATTCAAAAACCCACAAAATTCCTTTGCTTGCTTGCTTAATGTAGACACATACATCACACACTCTCTTGAGCACACTTGCTTGAACTATCCTGCTTGCTCCCTGTGTTCGAACTCTCTGCATACTTGTCACTATACACCATTTGTGCAGAGTTAAAAATAAATTTTAACTCCACATTAGTTCTAATTTGTTGATCTTTAGTGTGGGTTAATTGTTGATTAATTTCGGAATTTGTGTGGTCAAACACTGACTGTTGACTCGCCTTGTGAGTCGATACAACCACATCGATTTTCGAGATTATCAACTATATGAGCATTTGCTTGGAGTTTTAACAAAATGACCCAACATTGATGTCACTATATGAGCATTTGCTTGATCATTTTTCAGTGCCGCCTGAGGACGTCAGGGAAGATACCATTCTAAACTTTACATGAGTGTATATCCTAAAGCTCATGGGAGGTATCATTTTCCTCGATAAGTTGAGAAATGAGGTTTCATTGATCTACCTTTCGTTTCTCAAGGATTTGGAGACTTATGGGAGCTATAGTTGGGGCTCAACTTGCGTGGCTTACTTGCATATACATTTATGTGTTGCATCGAGGGCAGATTCAAGAGATTGGAGGTCCCTTGATTCTTTTGCAGTTGTGGGCTTAGGAACATTTCCCCTAAATCACCCCCATTATCCACCGATGTCCTATCTAGCCAGGGAATCCCTTGGTGGAAAAATGGTCTGCAGAGTTTGACATCATGGTAGAGTCAACACATGTGATTCGACCATATAGGGATGCACTGGACCCCCAGACTATGGAGTGGGTATGGACTAACTCATTAGATTAACAATATGGAGATGCTTGGCTCATTATATTATCTTATTTAACTCCTTGTATGCAAGTGGTATGGATCCTTGAAAACTCAAATTTTGGGGGGTCTTGTCAATCCACAAGGCATATCAATAGTCGTCGAAGCAACCACTCACGAAATTGAATAATTCAACAATTAACCCACAAATAGATATAGCAATGCAAATAAAAATGTGGAATTAACATTTATTATAACTCTACAACAAGTGTGTATTGTGTAAGTATGTGTAGAGGTCGAACACAGGGAGCAAACACGATAGACTGTGCAAATGAATGCAAAAATTGTCCTTCTCTTGTCTTTTCTATTATTTTTTATGTGGGTTTTAATTTTATATTTTTATGGATTTTTGTTTTTATATTTTTAATGGTTTATAATTTTATACCTTTTATTTTTTGTATTTTTCTGATTTTTAATTTCTTTTTTAATATAATAATATATATATAACTATATAGACAATACAAGATAATATAATTACAAATACTACTAAAAATAACCAAAATTAGCAAAATAAAATGTTCTTGTGTTTTACATATTTTCTACTATTTTTATGATTTTGAGGATTTTTTGCTAATTTTTAGATATTTTTAAAGTCAAAAATATCTCAAAACATGGATTAAATAAATAGACTGAATTGATTTGAAGATTAAAAATAGCAAAAAGTGATAAAATTTCTCCAAATCAATTTTAATATATTATAAGATGTATAAATAAAATACAGAATAGAAAGAAATGTTTTTGGATTTTTTGGGTGATTTTTTATATTTTTAAAGGATTTTGGAGCCTTTTAATTTTTAGTCCTTTTCTTTTCCCATTTTTAGTTGTTTTTGTCTAGAGATGTAAAATACTATTACAAATAAAATATATATTTTTTGGAATTTTTCAAAAAGGTTTATATTTTTTATAGGGTTTTTTACTGCAAACAAGGAATTTCAATGCTATTTTTGATTTTTAGAAAATAGAAAAAATGCCTAAAATGCAAAAATAAAATTATAGCATGAAAATGTATGCAAGCAGACACCTAACCTTTTTTTTTCATTAATTTTGGAGCATAAAATATATTTTTAATAAATAGAAAACAAGCACAAAAATATATGAACTAACAAGGGTATATTTCCAGTTAAAAATAAAGTCATGGTCTACAATGCAAATTACCCAAATTAGGAATATGAAAAGTAGTGAGGGCCTCTCAACAAAATGGTCACATCACGTGGGGCCACACATGATGTGATCTAGACTGGACCCATATGTCAACCGATGAAAGCCTAAGGGTCTTTTAGCAATTTTACAAAAGTTTTTACACTGTGGTCATTTGCATCAAGATCAGATCAGCTGGACTAAATAAAAAGGCAGGACTGGATATGCAATTTACCCCCAATAATGCCTGATCCAATGGTTGAGGGCGCTTCAGTTTTCCACGTGTCAGCTTCTGAACCGCCAATGATGGTTGGAGGGTGACGAATGAGATTAGATCCTTGATGGATCCTATGACTAAGGCTCATAAAATCCGACGCTTCCTGTGCAATCTGGCAGCTGATCTTGATACAATGACGTGTGTGATGGTTGGAAGAATTAAAGAAGAACTCGCCCAAGACGAGCTTCGATCCAACGGTGCGTGTGATTCCGATGACCTGGAGGCCTCCCGATGGCCTCTCCTTGCTCCTACAGCTTCGACAAAGCTGTAGGGACCCTCAAAAGGATCCGAGGCTCAGTGATGGAGACCTGGATAACGCTGCTACTTGGAGGGTGTTCTTTGAATCGAGAAGGGCTCAGTCCTATAATGAAGCTAGAAAGCACGGCAAGGTAAAGGCGACATGGTCTGGGCATTTATTGGCGACTTTGTAGGTGAGATGGCAGTGAATGGGATGCTTCGACGAGATGGCCGTGGAGGGAGCATGGATCCTGGATCCTTCTATCCAAAAGGAATCAAAGGGGGCTAATGGGTTGAATATGTGGAGAAGCGGTTAGGGAAGGTAATGGGTGGCAATGGCGTTCGGAAGAGGAGTTTCACAGTGAAAAATAGTAGCCAGAGCTCTAGATCTTCGACGAAGTTTAGATCCTAAAATCACGCTAATGCGGATAATTAAACACAAAATCAAAATGCAGAATCGAAAAGCTATGGCTAAATCCACCTAGAAAGCAACTAAAATCGAACCTCAAGTAGCAGGAGCTGCGATATGAGTTCCTCACACCAATGAGTGGATGAGATGCTGGAATCAACCTCTACACCGCCTCCTCTATCCTGCACATTGCTAGACGAACTCCCTGTCATGAATTTCAAGCCATGGGGTTCAAAGGGATTCAAAAAAATCAAAAATGGAGAGGAGGGTGGTTATATACAAATGGTGATGGGGAGGTGTTCGAGGAAGATTGCGAGCGAAGGAAGAAGATATGGCGCAAGAGAGATGCTCGGCGTGAATCAAGGATGTACAAAGATGACCACTCATGAAGGATGCATCAGGCCTCGAGCAATGTATCATGACAGCCTAGGGCCTAGGTCAGAGAGTTGACCTAGGTCAACGGGGGACGTGCCTTGATTGCACCACGTCACCCACAACAAGACAAATCAGAAATTAAATTCAAAAATTAATAAAAATAAATTAGCAAATGATTTTATTAATTTTTAGTTAAAACAGAAAAAAGGTTTACTAATTTATGTAGTATTTTAATCTGATTTTTATTTATTTTTATGAGTTAATTTATTACATGTTACTTTTTACAAGTAAGCTTATGTGTATATTGACCTATGTTTTGTTTTTATTTTGTATTTAAATTTTATTATTTTATATACTTATTATATATATAACTTATTTATATATACATAAATATATTTTATTCTATTTTTATGATATAAAATATACACTTAAATAAATAAGGGTATTAATTATATAAGCATAAGTATATTATATTTATAGAGGTTGGGGAGCTTGCACCAAGGTGCATGTAACCTTACATGCACCGCTGCCATAAACACCCATTTTTTGGAAACAAAACCTTGGGGGATATACTTAGAACTATTAGTGGAATACGTGTTTCAAATTTCGTGGAAAACAGACGTTCCTAACATGTTCATCTAGACAGCTAAATTTCAGCAATTCTGAAACCGTTAAAATTTCACTATCTTGATGGATGGCTTATGAGTCTCGAATTAAGTTGAATTTTTAATGACAACATGGTGATATTTGGTGATCTAAATTGCACATGATTTCATTTCAAAAAAATAAAAAAATATGGGCGTTTATGGCATCGGTGCATGTAAGGTTACATGCACCTTGGTGCAAGCTCCCCAACCTCATATTTATATATGTATTTTTATATCTCATTTATTTTTTTTGTATTTTAATGGTTTTATTTTATTTTTGTATTTTTAATAGAATGTGAATAATATTTTCAAAGGTATAAAATATAAATACATAAAAATAAAAGAATAATTTCCCCATTTTATTTATATAAGTATATTGTACAATATGGGTCAAAAACCTAACTTTTACATATTAACTCGAAATAAATGAAACCACATTCATTAAATAGCTAATAAAAAGTTATATACAATTAAAGGTGATTTTGGTGTATTTTGAGTCCATATGGAGAAGATACGGGCCTAGAAATTTGAGTTTTAGAATTTTTTTAGTATAAAATGTACATTTGTATTATTTTTAAGTGAAATCAATTTTATATTTTTCTATGTATTTTTATCTATAATTTTCATGTACAAGGTTTCTTTTTTTGAGATATAAATAATAACAAATAAAATAGGTCCCAAAAATGAATTATTGAAGGGTAATAATTAGGGTTTTATGGTGTTTTTAACCCTTATCTCCCCTACTTTATTCCTTGTCGACCCAACATCATGATGCCTATGTCTCGAAGTTCAGGGTCATAAAATACCTTTGGCATTTTATTTTTTTTCTTTTCTTTATTCTTTTATTTTGTCTTTAAACATTATATATTATACAATAATTATACAATATGTAATAAATGTTAATTTATGCAAAATAATGCTATTTACATGCATTTAGCTAGTGTTTAAAGGCCAAAATGAAAGAATAAAAGCGATGAAATGGAGATTCATAAACCTCCTACATAGAGGATGCGTTATCTCAGTTACCTCCATTTTGTTTAGACGCACATGACTAGCACATGGCTAGCATACCATTGATATACTTTTGCATTGTTGAGCTACACACCGCGGATAGAGTCCTTCGACAGTTTGGTAGGATTCAAGGTATACAGATGCCTTCTGATACTTCATCTCATCTGCATTCCATTTATTTATGAGGAAAGACTAACAACGGATTTGGTGGAGTTCCATGTGGTGCACATTAGACTGTGGAACATCCGCAGGGATTACATTTTACCGATGACTCTCATACCATTTGGAGGACCTGATATGATCGATGACTACTTGCCATGGTATCACAGTATTACCTGATGATTCATTGGTCGACATGGGTGCATGCTAGAATATACCATTAGTTCTAAGCTACTTTACAAAAAAACTCATTTTAAACTATTTTATACTAATCTAACAAGTGTAATTACTATTACAGGTTGCCTCGCTTCGACGAGATAGTGCACCTTTCAGATGAAGATGCTCTGTGAATGAGGAAGCTTGTCGCTAGAGCAAGCCTACATCTATGTGAGTGTATCTAGAGGCAATTCAGGGACATTCCGGAGGAGGATATTGCCGAGGAAGATGTCGAGATTGAAGCTGCATCTCAGCGACATGGACATGATCGAGAATGGATTAGGACAAGCCCATCAGCATAGGGCAGACATGACTTGCGAAGGAGACATCTCGGTTGAGACACATCTACCCCAGTTCGGCATGTGTTTGAGACTCCCATTCCTGAGTGTGGCCCGTCGAGAGAGCCTGCCACATCGTGCACTGCAGAGGGATCGGGTTGCTACAGATGCAGGAATTTTGCTTCACTTACCCCTCCCAATATTGAACTTCTGTGGTACTAAAGAAACGAATGTGGGCCACATTGCTCATATAGATCATCACAACCAACTCCATGGATTCTAACTAAGTGCACCCGAGACATCAATAACTGCGAAGAGACCGATCAAGTTGCAATACAAACAGAGAAGGGGGAGTCAGAGCTAAAACTGTTTTTGTGTGATTGTTATCGTAATATAAAACATGCATGCCATTTCTAAATGAACTATGTATGCACATCTCCCTTTTCTGAATGAAATATGAATGCAAAGGTCCCAAGTTTATTTGTTGTTGACTCACGTTCTTATTGCGGATCAATTTTCTTGTGTAGAATTTTTTTTTGATTCAACGAAAATTTCCCCTCCTAAAAAAACATCGACAACATCTCTGCTTGTATGGAGCACCACACCAGCAGAGTTGCTGCTTTTATTTTTCTGTCTAGGCCAAAGACACCTCTTTTGGTTAAGTAAATTTGCCTCTTGAAGATGCGGCTTTGGTGCAAAGCCGCTTCTTCAAGAGACAACTTTTACTTAACCAAAGACGCCTCTTCAAGAGATGGCTTACAATACATAACAAAAAAAATGCGACCTCCCACAACTAACAAGTTTTGAAACTTGCCCGTGGAACGGAATTTCCTCCTATATCTTCCCCCCTTCTATTTACTCCTTTGTTTATGCTTCTTCTTCTTGATTTTCTTCGTCAACCAAAATCAACTCCAGCATCAGATCTCCGTCCATCGTCCAATGCAATCACCACTATAGAACCCCTCAAGTTTTCTTCTTCTCTAGCAACCTCTCACCGTCAATTGCTCCATCCTTCGCCCATCAAAGCTGCTCTCACCACCTTTTCCCTTTGGTACCGTACCAATTGTCTGAACCTCGATTTGAGCATCATGGAACCACATGCAGGTACATCTTCTAGAGAGAAGGAGAGAATGCAAGCAGCTGGATACCGATCCTCGAAACACTCTTGACCTTAAGTTACTTTGCCATCTTCGAGAAACTATAGATGCCATATCTATCCTCACTGGCGTAGACTAAAGACGAAGAAAAGGCCCTCCCTCTACAGTTACCATCTGATCATATAGGCATCTTCATCTACATCATTGGAGAAAGGAGTTTTTACACCCATAACCTTGAGTAATTTCATAATTACAATCATAACCCCGCGTAATCATGAATTACATGAGAAACCTCGGATAGTCACTCCATCTCACGCCCATAACCCTCCATTAGTTTAATACGTTAACTAAATCATATGAGTAAGCTCATCTAACCACTTTACGATCTAACTGCTATGATTAGCCAAAACTAAAAAAAGAAAAGGAAAAAAATTCTTGAAAGGTGGAGGCGGATGTCTCATGCGGCGAGTGGACGCGTTTCCTGGAGGAGGAGGCGCTGGAGGGGGGCACATGCCCTTGGATGTGCACGGTCGTGGTCCCGGGCGAGGAGGATCGACTGTTCAGATGCAAGGGAGGCTCGGTGGCGGCGACAAAGGGTGGGAGCAGGCATTGGAGCCTCCACCCGAAATAGACTGAGAGCGATCCTTCCTCACCTACCTGCACCTCCTCTCACATTCCACCAACTATTCCTCCATAACCCGCACCACCCTTCTCGCCGCTCGCCTCCTCCCGCACGCCCCTCCTCACTTCCTCGAGGACTTCGTCGTCTCCCTCGTCCCCATCCTACAACCCTTGCCCCCTCCCCTCCTCCACGTCACCCTCCTTGCCCTCCATCACACCCGCTCCCTCTCCTTCTGCTCCTCCTCCATCCCTCCCCTTGCATCCCTCCTCTCCTCCTCCCCTCACCCTTTTCTTCGTCAGCCGCCTCAAGTCCCTCGTCTCCCACCACCCCTCCAACCGCTCCCTCCTCGCGTCCCATGGCAACAACCCCACCGTCCTCCACTCCCTCCTTTCCTCTTGGGGATCCACCCGAAGATGCCTCCTCGAGATCCTTGCCTCCCTCGCTCTCTCCAGAAACTCCAGGCATGCCATCGTCGCCCTCGGTGGCTTCCCGTATATTGTCGAAGCTGTGCCTCTCGGTAGGATTGCCTTCCACACCCGTGCTGTTCATGCAATTGGATACCTTGGCTTCACTAGGCGGACGAAGCGAGCGCTCCTTGAATTGGGTGTCACTGATACACTTGTTGATTTGATGCGGGACGTGGATGCCCAGGTGAAGAACATCGCGGGGAATTCACTTGGGATCGTTTCTATGCATCTTGATAACCTCTGGTTTGTCACATGTGCCAGTGTTGTCCCGCTGTATTTGGAGCTACTCGAAGGCGTAGAGCCCATTGGGAGGGAGATCACGGAGGATGCGCTGTGCGTGTTGGCTGTTGACCAGGAGAATATGGTGGAGATCTGCGACCATTTGGCTCGAATTCTGGGTGGAGGCGACAATGAATCAAAGGTTGCTGCTGCACATGTTCTCTGGGGTATTTCGAGCTTGCAGGTGCTTGCAAGCCCCAGCACCCCCACTGTGCAGACCACCACCTCCAGCAGCCCCCTCTCCCTCGGCCTCCGCCTCCCTATGATCTCTACTTCCCGCCCCGACCACCTCCTCCAACAGCCCTCTTCCCCTCCGCCTCCGCCTCCCAACCCCTCCCATATGATGGAGAGAGAACACGATGGCATGATTTGAAGGATATTGAGAATCCTCAAGCGCATCACGGAAGCGTGACGATCACATCTCATGCGATCGGGGCGACTAGTCGCACTAGTCGCAAGATGCAGCGGAATTTAAAAAATTTTAAATCATATGATGAAACCACATGATCACAAGAACAATTCTTGGATCGTTTCATCAAACCACAAAGTATTAGAAATACCTCTCAAAGCGTGATTGCGATCACGAGATCTCTAAAGCAAGAGATCCTCCTGGCTCAAGTCCGATCCACGGAGACAGCACTTGCGGGCGCGATGATGAGACACATGACTCCCGCAATCCTCGACGAAGATCCAAGCCTCGAATCTCATGATTTCGTCCAACGAAATCCGTCATATTCCTCTATAGCAAGCATCCCCAAAGAAGAAGGAGATCCTCGAGTAGTCGATGGCGAAGGCGAGAACTTCTCTCTTTCTCAACAAAGGTGGTCGGCCATCTTGTAGAGAGGGAGAGAGAGGACGAGAATGAGAGGGAGAGAGAGAAGTATAGTAGGCGTCTACTTGATGTACCCTTCAAGGGCTAGGGTTGCCCTCCTTATATACTAGTTTGGGATCCAATGGATCTCAATCCATGGCTCATATGGATCCAACGACCATTGTCATCCAAGAGCCATCCAACGGCTATGATTGTTGTTGGTTAAAAACCAACAACATTAATTTATATTAAATTAAATATATATTGAATTATTATCAACACAATTCAATTAACATAAATTAATTATTAAGAGATAACAAGATAACAAAATAAAAGAGACAACACCACCTCTTTTTGATGGTGTTTTTGTCTCCTTTTTATTTTATCATATTATTTCTTAATTAATTACAATAACTATTATTGCAATAATATCTACTAAATTAATTCCAAATTAATTTGTGAATATTTCAATCATTCCATTGAAAAATATGTGAATCATATTCACATCCTAAACTAATTTGTAAATTACATTTCCAATTGATTAATTAATGTGAATCCAATCCACATTAATAATTAACCAATGCTATTTACAATATTTCTCTCTCTCTCTCTGATATATTATAAATCCCATTTATAATATACACAGATATTCTGGATAGCACTATCCACGATCTGCTTATCCTTGATAACTAAATCTCATTTAATTATCTTGGATAATCATTCTCATAGTATGAATCTCATTCATATTATACTTGATAATTAAATCTCATTTAATTATCTTGGACGATCATTCTCACAATATGAATCTTATTCATATTTTACTTGATCATTAAATCTCATTTAATCATCAAGACCTTCTTGCTTGGATACTAAATTCATCATAGGAATTATTCTTGAACTCCTTCAAGAATAATGTGCCTTCTCCACAGATACTTGGAGATAAGGACAGGGCAATTATATTGTTCCACGTATAGTGACTTGGATGTTGAGATCTCATCTCAAATCTAGATCTAACGGACCTCCCCACAGATGCTTGATTAAATCAAGTCCGTATACTTAATCTTCTCATTGCATCTGAATCACATTCAGATCAATGTCCAACACTTGGACTAAGATCAAGTTACTTCTCTACTGAGAGGAGTCACTAAAATCTAGACCTGTTTCATCACTCTCTCGGACTGGAAGCGTCATGGTTATACAATTGTTTATGATCACATCACCCTCAGGTATTCCCAATACCTGCACATCCTGCATACTGGAAGATCAATGATCAACCTGAAGACATAGATCAATTTTACACTGTCTTCTTCAGGATTTGATCACCAAGTTTCTCAATCTTGGTCATTGGGATTTGGTATCGATCATATGCTTTCCCCAAAGCATATATCATACCTTCAAATTTTTGTCATGCTTCCAAAGCACGACGACCATGCATGGATTTTGATCGGTCCCAATACCTCATGAGTGAGCTCATATCTTCCGGTTCATAAGTGAACCTGTATGATCCCTTTTGAGAGATCGTATTACTCATATGCTCTTACATGCACACCAGCTCGCCGGTGTATAGACCTTGGTTAGGTCATTAACCTACTGGTCTGCCAAATGTACACACTCAGACATATAGTAACACATCTGTCTCTGGTCAGAGGATGTGTGCCTATGCTATGACAACATTCAACATAGGACTTAGGTTATCTCGATCTCGTTAAGTCAAACCATTGACTTAACTAATCTGACACCTCTGAATCACTATTCCCATGCAGAGGACCTGCATCAAGAGGTCGGTCAGATATCAACCCATGTGAGAAAGGATTGCCATCTCCTACTCAGGCTGGAGATCATCTCTTAATAATCATTTGACGGTGCTTGATGAGTCCTCTATCTAACCCATTAGATATTCATCCAAACACCAGCCTCTATGATTCAATTATTGAATCAACAGCTATACGATCATCAAGATGGCCATGGTACATAACCCTAATTGTACAGCGAGACCTATTATGCACATTATTTATTCTTCATTTCAGATCAAGGAATGGTATGTGCAATAACATTTATTGCATAATGGCTCGCCGTGGGCTCGCATGTCCAACAATCTCCCGCTAGCCCAAAGAGCCATTAATGGGCTAATCATTTAAACCCACACTCATGTGACAATCATAGGCTATTTAGAAAATAGCTAGGTAAGATGATCAGTCACTCTGTTCCCACGAGACTACGCCAAGTCCTTTTACGGCACTTGCATATCCCCAGTAACAGTGCTCGCATCCAATGCGAATGTTGCATCTAATGCAACCAATACTCAATCTTGTCAGTCATAGTATCCTTGACACTACAGCTCAAAAATCATTATTATTATAACCAGTATGTAATTTCTATTATCCTTATCTGAGTACCCTTATCCCTGGAGATCTCTATCTCCTCAGGTATTCGCAGTTAAGACCTTTTAGATCTCCATGTAAAAGTCTTAATTTCTTGAAGATAAGACTTAGAGATCACTATCTCTAAAGCCTTGTCATCTTTGAAGATATTGTTATTACTGCAATTAAGTATTCTATCTCCATAGTAGGATTAGTAACAGTTTACTACTTCCACTGCATGGCAGATATCTGGCTTTCGTACACATCTAGCATACTTTCAGCTTTTCGTAACTGATGCACAAAAGGGCAACCGGTTTTAGCATTCACTTCCTCAACTCTTTGAGGTGCTATCCCTTTAGATAGGTCAGTACCAAATCTTAAGGTAATAAAGCCTTTCTTGGAATTTCCAGAAAATGGAACACGTCCAAGGTGTACTACCAATGTGACAGTCCCAAATACCCCCTTTCTTTGCTTCTGAACACCTTCAGAACTAAGATCCAAGAGGCATCTTTTGAGATCATATCTCAAGGTATGAAATAGCCAGATCATAAAACAATTATTATCATCCTTATATCATTCCAAATGATTATGATATTATCTACATTTAGCATGATGAACACAGTGGCACTCCCAATAAGCTTCACATGGTACATCAAGATTATATCTAAAATTATAACATTTATAATTTCATCAAATTTTATGTTCCAATAACAAGAAGCTTATTCGAGTCTGTAGATGGATTTCTTTAGCTTTCACATCTTACTTTCCCCAATCATGAAACCCCGGGGCTACTTCATGTGAATATCCTTAGAGAGGTATTCTTAGAGGAATGCAATCTTGACTTACATCTTGAAGATGTCATAGTCAAATTGTGTAGCTAGGGTTAGCAATATTCTGATGGGTTTAAGCATGGTCACTGAAAAACAAGTCTAATCGCAAGCGATGTCTTCTCTTCGGTGTGTAGCTCATGGCTACGAACCGTGCTTTGAAGGTCTCTAGCTTCTCATCAGGTTCCATCTTTCTCTTGAAGATCCATTTACACCTTAATGGGTCTAACCCTTATAGGTGGATCCTCAAGGGTCCATATACAACACTTGTATATGAAGTCTACCTTAGACTTTATTGCTAATATCCATCTTTCCATGTCATGATCCTCAGGAACTTCATCACATGAAGTCCGATCATTGTCAGACTTAACTAACATATAGAATACATCCTCAAACTCATTTGAAGAAGTATCAGTGTTTCATCTTTAATTGTCCTTTTAGTTCCCGATTTCAGGAGCCTCGTTATCTTATAAAGATTAAATGAGTTCCTACACTTCATTTTCATCTTGATTCTCAAGAGAGCATCCTTTAAGAATCACATTCTCAGAGATGAGATCTTTTAAGAATCTCAGGGTCATAAAGCAGGTATCCAATACCATCCTTTATTTTCGTAATGAAGTAGTACTCTCAAGTGCTAGATTCCATCTTACATGCATGGAACCTTATTAAGGATATATAGTGTAGTCTCTACTACATATATATACCTGGAAACTAAGGGATAATTATGCTAAAATTCATCATTGATCAAATCATGTCACACATGATCCAATTGTATCTCCCTACGGCTCCATTGAGTTTAGGTGTGTTAGGAGGATTGAGATAGAAATGATATTCATATCTTCATAAGGTATTCCTTGAATTCATCTAATAGGTACTTGCTACCTTGGTTAGATCAAATTCATTTAATCTTCCTTCAAACTTTGGTTCTAAACCAAAATTGTGAAATCTTCGAACATTTCAAAGTTTTCTTTGGTGAAGAGAAGAAATCTCATATCATACATATTCATCAATAGATATCACATATCCATAATGTTTATTATGATATAGATGATCCACATACATCAACATGTATGAGATCTTGAATACCTTGACATTTTACACCTTTCCCAAAAGAAGGGTGTATTGGACATTTTACTTTGAATACAATATTCATAAGTATGTAAGATTTGAAATTTTAGACATTTTAAAGTTTCATCTCTTAGTTGTCTATTTATCAAATCAACAGGCATATGTCCAAAACTTGATGCTAAATCATTGTCAAATGATCTTTATCCTCCTATTGATCTTATAAGGTTTAACTTTCAGTATTAGAAATCTTAATGAACCATTCATTAAATTTCTAATTTAGTAGAGTCCACCAGATGCTAGATTATTATCTGAAATATATCCATCATAACTCTTTATGATAGGTTTATTCCAGAATTCACGTTTATTTCCAACATTTAGAAACAAACAATGAGTGTATTCTAATATCTAGGTTATAGAGACATTCTCTAAGACTAAGGCTCTCCCACTGAAATTAAGAAGTCTATCAATCCAACTGAGATTGTTGCAACAATTGCATCAATATCCATATGGATAACTGTAAACCTTAAGATCACGTTTTTCCAGTCTTCTAAAACATGTGCAACACATTGCAAGTGTTGTTAGAAGATTGAGATACAATTATTAGACTTTATCTTATCAAATAAGCAAGTCAATTTCAATGATCAAATGTAGATATAGATTATTATGATGCACTATCTGAGTCCTTCTCTAAGGATTCTAGACAGACTTGATAGTCATACTATCAACACATCAAATTATTGCAGTATAGGCATTCATCCAACTCTTTGGATGTCATATGGAAGTCATAGAAGTATGATCAACTCTTTGACTATCCTTCTCATCTTGGGTCTGACTATCCTTCTCATCTTGGGTCTGACCCATGCTTCCACTGTGCTCCCTTTATTTATAAACAACCATTGCTTAAGACTAAGGATCTCTTATGTTAAATTCAAAAGAATTCAATGTAAGAGCATTTTAACATTTATACATGCTTCCTTAAATTCATACAACATGAATATTATGAAGCTTCATGAATGACTAGAGTATAGACAGTAGAATGATGACACTCATCATGTCTACATCCATCTAGACTCCTAAAACATTGGTTCAGGTAGGTATTCAAATATTTTGAATACATCATCTCTTTCGAGCCACCATTCTGCATAATGCAGAGAACCGTGTCATTCATGATTAAATGTCTAGAGCACATATGTATGCCAGAACATCTTCTTAGATTTTATAAATATTATTTGACAATTGCGATCATCATCGACATGTCACTTCCAAAGTACACTCGATGAAAGATCAACACTATAGAGACATACGAACCCTAAGGTGATGTCTTATTGTCTTGTTTAATTGTCACTCCTCATTATGTTGAGGAAACTTGTACATTGCAGCCACATACATTATGTGTTCAATTGCAAGTACAATATCTGGATCATGAGTCCAATCCATGATATTTTACTGGTTATTATTGAGTATAACATTGAGTGGGTTTAATAAAGGATTATCTGAAATAAGAAATTTGCATAAGGGTATATATATTATATATACATATTTTACTTTGATCTAGGAATTTTGATATCAAAGTTGTCTTGCCTTGTTAACAATGAAAGTTCATTCCCTTAATCACTTTCAATGTAAGAGATATTCTTACCATTATATCTCTAGCAAGATCTGGGATCTCCTTTCCTATCTTTGTCACATCCCAATAATATGAGAACCTGCGACTCCGATAAATAAGAAGCGGGAACACATTCCGCCTTGCAAGTCCAACTTGCATTTCCCAATTCGGTCTTTAATACCCTGGCCCACCACCCCTAAGGTGATGTTGACCCGTCATTAATTGAATCAACCGTCAACATGCTTAATACTCGCTATACGCAATCCAATATCGCCCCAATAATATGAGGACCCGATATTGAGGTCACTACGTATATGGCCTTACTCTTTCGAGAAGCAAAGAACCCGATCCAAATAATTGTATATAGGATCTGTCACTTCGGACAGGCGTCTCTTATATACAACTTTTGGCGATGAAATTCTTTGCCTTGACGGGAGACCATGGATGTCACTTATGTGATCCTCCACCTCATATTCAATATGTAATTAATTATCATTAATCATATTCACATAATTAATTCTTCCAAGGGAAATACACATCTATTCATAATAGTGTGTTTTAATAGGATATAATTAATTTAATCACATTAAATCAACTATCAATCCTATTATCAATCAACAAACTTTGAATTTTACTTGAATAGTAGGTATAATCTCAAAGTACGTATTATTTCGAATTTTAATAATTAGAAAAATACACTTTGATTTCTCCGGCATTATCGAGTCCCTACCTGCTGTCATGGCCAGTACCGACAAGAGTGGGACGGACCACATGCGTTGCAACCAGCTACCCCAATGCTCTCCGACTAGACACCATATCCACCTCAGGAAAGGATAATGCCAGATAGATCATCATGTACTTTGAGATGCTCATCGGTCTTTCAACCGAAATTATACCATATAATATACATCAAAACAATTTTGGTTATATTATAAGGAGATTTGCTAAACAAATCCCCAATCCTATTCAAGCAAGAAGGTTTTGCATGTAAAAGTTGTCCTACAACTATTGTAGGATGACCTAGGGTTTTGCATGAAAACAATATTTGTTGATGATTTCAAATTCACTAATGATCAAGATCAATTATCTTATCATTATGGTTAGTGGGGTGTCATTCAAGGAATTGATTATCATCTTTAAATATTTCACAAATATTTATCAATAATCAATTTCAGAAAATTAACAATTAATTTTCATCAACATGTCTGAATGACTATCACAAGGTTCAAGATCAAGTTTTATCAATTTCCAGCAGTGACCCCTAATCACTAAAATTAACTTATCTTGATCAATTTAAATCCAAAATTCGCAAAATCAGTTTCCTAATATTGCTAACTTGATTTAGAACAGAACCCAAGTGATAATTCACGCATTCAGTTTTGTTGTTCCCGCAACAGTGAATACATGCTTATTCAAAAGACCATATCTTGAGCAAATTAAATCCAAATTTAGTAAACTCAGATCCTATGGTTTCCTTGTTTAATGGAGAACAAAATCTATATGAATATTTCGTGTTTAAACAATTTAAACAGTGTCGAAAAAATCAATTAGACAGAGGTGCGAAAAATTCAAATACGCTAAAACTTTCGCGACTCTTTCAAACCCAAGTCGTCCTTGGTTCATGGATAATATCCAAAAACTTTTTCGATCTAAGGCTCTGATACCACTTGAAGGATATTGATAATCCTCAAGCGCATCACGGAAGCGTGACGATCACATCTCATCCGATCGGGGCGACTAGTCGCACTAGTCGTAAGGTGCAGCAGAATTTAAAAAATTTTAAATCATATGATGAAACCACATGATCACAAGAACAATTCTTGGATTGTTTCATCAAATTACAAAGTATTAGAAATATCTCTCGAAGCGTGGTTGCGATCACGAGATCTCTAAAGCAAGAGATCCTCCTGGCTCAAGTCCGATCCACGGAGACAGCACTTGCGGGCGCGATGATGAGATGCGTGACTCCCGCAATCCTCGACGAAGATCCAAGCCTCGAATCTCTTGATTTCGTCCAATGAAATCTGTCGTCTTCTTTTAGAGCAAGCAGCCCCAAAGAAGAAGGAGATCCTCGAGTAGTCGATGGCGAAGGCGAGAACTTCTCTCTTTCTCAACAAAGGTGGTCGGCCATCTTGTAGAGAGGGAGAGAGAGAGGACGAGAATGAGAGGGAGAGAGAGAAGTAGAGTAGGCGTCTACTTGATGTACCCTTCAAGAGCCATCCAACGGCTATGATTGTTGTTGGTTAAAAACCAACAACATTAATTTATATTAAATTAAATATATGATGAATTATTATCAACATAATTTAATTAACATAAATTAATTATTAAGAGATAACAAGATAACAAAATAAAAGAGACAACAAACCACCCTAAAAAATAGGGGGCGTCACGTATGAATAAGTCATAGGTGACGCCACCTCTTTTTGGTGGTGTTTTTGTCTCCTTTTTATTTTATCATATTATTTCTTAATTAATTTAACTATTATTGCAATAATATCCACTAAATTAATTCCAAATTAATTTGTGAATATTTCAATCATGCCATTGAAAAATATGATAATCATATTCACATCCCAAACTAATTTGTAAATTACATTTTCCAATTAATTAATTAATGTGAATCCAATCCACATTAATAATTAACCAATGCTATTTACAATATTTCTCTCTCTCTCTGATATATTATAAATCCCATTTTTAATATACACAGATATTCTGGATAACACTATCCACGATCTGCTTATCCTTGATAATTAAATCTCATTTAATTATATCTTGAATAATCATTCTCACAATATGAATCTCATTCATATTATACTTGATAACTAAATCTCATTTAATTATCTTTGACAATCATTCTCACAATGTGAATCTTATTCAATTTATACTTGATAATTAAATCTCATTTAATCATCAAGACCTTCTTGCTTGGATACTAAATTCATCATAGGAATTATTCTTGAACTCCTTCAAGAATAATGTGCCTTCTCCGCAGATACTTGGAGATAAGGACAACACGATTGTATTGTTCCACGTATAGTGACTTGGATGTTGAGATCTCATCTCAAATCCAGATCTAACGGACCTCCCACAGATGCTTGATTAAATCAAGTCCGTATACTTAGTCTTCTCATTGCATCTGAATCACATTCAGGTCAATGTCCAACACTTGGACTAAGATCAAGTTACTTCTCTACTGAGAGGAGTCACTAAAATCCAGACCTGTTTCATCACTCCCTCGGACTGGAAGCGTCATGGTTATACAATCATTTATGATCACATCACTCTCAGGTATTCCCAATACCTGCACATCCTGCATACTGGAAGACCAATGATCAACCTGAAGACATAGATCAATTTTACACTGTCTTCTTCAGGGTTTGATCACCAAGTTTCTCAATCTTGGTCATTGAGATTTGGTATCGATCATATGCTTTCCCAAAGCATATATCATACCTTCAAATTCTTGTCATGCTTCCAAAGCACGACGACCATGCATGCAATTTGATTGGTCCCAATACCTCATGAGTGAGCTCATGTCTTCCGGTTCATAAGTGAACCTATATGATCCCTTTTGAGAGATCGTATTACTCATATGCCCTTACATGCACACCAGCTCGCCGGTGTATAGACCTTGGGTAGGTCATCAACCTACTGGTCTGCCAAATGTACACACTCAGACATATAGTAACACATCTGTCTCTGGTCAGAGGATGTGTGCCTATGCTGTGACAACATTCAACATAGGACTTAGGTTATCTCGATCTCGTTAAGTCAAACCATTGACTTAACTAATCTGATACCTCCGAATCACTATTCCCATACAGAGGACTGATGAATCCACATTTCATCATCTTTATTCTATCATTTTGGCCTCAAAAACCTTGGCAAATGCGTGTAAATAGCATTAAATACGTCATCTTAGCATTCATGCATGTGCATTCAAATAGTGTATAAAATACTGTAATTAAAGCCAAAATTATAAAATAAACAAAAGAAAAGAAAAAGAATAAAATATTATAAATAATTTATGACCCAAAACCCCGAGATCTAGGCATCTTGATGAATAGGTCGACAAGGAATAAAGTAGGGGGAGATAAGGGCCAGAATACAATGTTTTTCATTCATTCTTTGTTCATTTTTTGGGACCTATTTTTGGTTTCACTTTTTATACTTCAAATAAAGAAACTTTGTACATGAAATTTGTAGATAATTAAATAAACAAAATACAAAATTGATTTCACTGAAAAATAATGTACATATAAAAAGTAATGGTCTGAATAAAAATCTAGAATCCAAACTTCCCAGACCCGTATCTCACAAATGAAAACTCCAATTGCAGCAAACTCACCTTTAATTGTATATAGAATAAAATAAGCTATTTAATGGCGGTGGTTTTGCATTTGGTAGAGTTACGGTTTGAAAGTTGAGTTTTGAACCCCATTTTCATCCTGATTTCTTCCCTTCTTACTCGCGTCTGAGACCTGGAGGTGACAGCTTGAGGACCAGACCTTCAAGGAGGCGAGGCGTCGTGGATTGAGGGCGTTCCAACCACCTCCAGCCACATGCTGTAGAGGTATCTTCTACCTCAGGGTTCGTCCCTTTGAGGTGTCTATCTCTCTTCTTCTTCGTTTGCTTTTTATTCACCATAATCTTAGGATCATTTAGCCGCTATTCTTTCCCATTTTTATCCATCGATTCGCTCAATCGAGTTCCCTCGTGAAGCAAGCTCTGGCGAGCATCCACATCGCCGTCACCCCCTTTTTGAGAGCCACTGGAGGTCGAGGCATTTTGCCCTCGACCTCCTTAACATTTTTAGTGCAGGTCCTTGAGCTTTGAAGCATACCTGGAGGCATACGTGGAGGCATTTTTGGCTTCACCGGAGATACCTGGGCCTCTTCTTCTTCCCCGACGTCGCGGAGGAACCCAGGAGGTCACCAACCCATTTTGAAGCCCCAGGCGTGGAGAGGACGACCGCACGAGCCTCGGGAGGAATGTTGGAGCATCAAAGCCCGGTGGAGGAGGAAGATCTGAGTGGGGGAAGCTCGCCTGGTGGCGGGTTCTTCCCCGTTCTTCGTCTTCGCTTCGCAGCCGTCCGATCGAAGGCCTCTGCCCAGGCGAGCAACAACCGTTGGATCACCTACGCCATCAGCCGTCAATCGCACCTTGATGATCTGATCTCAGCCGTTGCAGCCGAACCGTCATCGCGCGTCGAGGGCGCGCCACACGTCAAGTGGACGGTCCACAGCCGTCCGATCTCGCCCAAGCGTGGGATATTTGCAGTGTAAAATCTTTGGGATATTTGCATGTAAGCCCTCGGGCATTTTGACAATTGCACCTAGGTCCTTCCCAGGCACATGCAAGTCACGCGCCCTGGTGGACATTTTGCAGGCGTATCCCTGCAGGTTTAGATATTTGTGATTGGTCCATTAAATTGAATATTTAGTATAAATTCTGTGGAAAAATTGCTTGCAAGCCCCTGGATGTTCTGATATTTGCACATATACCTCTGCTAGGCCTTGGATTTTTGTGTTCTTGCTATATTTATTTCACGCATCATTGACACTCCAGAAATTACCAAAAAAACCATATAGGCTCCTGTCAACTTGCACTTCCACGCCATATTTTTGCATTTGCATTTTATTGCATTTTTATATTTATTAAAAATAAAAAACATGCATTTTAGCTACTGTCTAACTTAGAAAATACCAAAAAAATATTAAAACACCTAGAAAAATTCCAAAAAAATACTTATTGTCTATTTTTTATATCCTAGTATCAGTCCAAAAATCACAAAAAATTTAAAACCAAAACCTTAAAAAATAGAAAATACCCAAAAACTTCAAAAAAATTCAAAAAATCATAGAAAACTCCAAAAAATGAAAACTCAGTTCCTGTAGGTTCCTCTTTTTATTATCTTTATTTTAAAATTAATTTGGGAAAATTTTGAGATTATTTGATATTTTTCTTTCCCATTTTAATTTCGGTCAGAACATTAATTCACTGTTTTCTCTATTTTGGCTTTTAAAAATACTAAAAAGATTTTGAAAAACCCCCAAAAATCACAAAAACAGTAAAAAGTATAAAAAGACCAAAAAGATTTTATTTCCTAATTTTAACTATTTTCCCCTATTTTTATAAATAGCCTATCACCTCCTTTCTTATATTATATATATTCTAATATTGAAAAAGAAAATAAAAAAATATAAAATATCAAAAGAAAATATAAAATCAGAAAATTAAAAATCAAAATAAAAATTAAATAAATAAAAATAAAAAAATTTTAAAATTAAAAATCCACAAAAACATTTACATTTGCATAGTGTAGACAATACATCACATTCACACACACACACACACACACTTGTTGATCTATCCTACCTTGCTCCCTGTGTTCGAACTCTCTACGTACTTGCATCTATACATCTTTTATGTAGAGTTAAAAATAAATTTTAACTCCACTTTCTGCTTGTCATTGTTTGATTTATTGATTGTGGGTTAATTGTTGATTTTAGTCCAGGATTCATTGCGGGTCGCAGCAGCGACACTGTTGTCTCCGCTTTGTGTGAGACACTATTTAGACCCCGTGAATTTTGGCTAAATCAAGGACCTGCATCAAGAGGTCGGTCAGATATCCGCCCATGTGAGAAAGGATTGCCATCTCCTACTCAGGCTGGAGATCATCTCTTAATAATCATTTGATGGTGCTTGGTGAGTCCTCTATCTAACCCATTAAATATTCATCCAAACACCAGCCTCTATGATTCAATTATTGAATCAACAGCTATATGATCATCAAGATGGCCATGGTACATAACCCTAATTGTACAGAGGGACCTATTATGCAAATTATTTATTCTTCATTTCAGATCAGGGAATGGTATGCGCAATAACATTTATTGCATAATGGCTCGCCGTGGGCTCGCATGTCCAACATGATTTGCAAATAAGAATAAGCATTAGGGGCAACTTTGTCTTTTTTAACGAAAACTGTCAAATATAGCGGGCATCTCAAATGGAACATAACACATGATTATGTCATGTAAGAGTTAAGATTATTCGGGATTTCTCATGTAATTCACAATTATGTAGGGTTATGATTGTAATTACAAATTACTCAGTGTTATGGGTGTAAAAATCCCTTGAAAAAATAACAATTGAGCACCGTAAGATTCAAGGCCCAGGTTACAAGTCTTCTTGAACGTGACTTGGGATGTTTTGCAAATACACCCCTAAACCTTCTGGAATTACAAAGAATGGCTGCTTCTAGGCCAATTTACACGCGTAACGAGCCACATCTTTGTGTAAATTACAACCGCAGCCATACGGGTTTCATATTTACAGAATTATTCTTATAGAAGTTAAGTTGAAATTCTATCTATTTATATATATCGCACTTGTATTCCTGTATTTTTTGGTGAATAGATTGCACATTTTTTATCATAAAATTACAAATTTAGTGATCAATTAATACTCTTTCATTTGACATATTGTGGATACACTTTGTAAATTAATTGAATTATCTATGAATTTTTTATTGCAACATTTTATCCAAGTCTTCTTATTCATTATAAAATTCATTTTTATCATAAAATTATAAAAAATAGGCATTGGAAAGAATAACAAAATTAGAAACTTTTGGCATTTATAGGACACATATTACTTTATTGAATTGATTTTCTCTACTTAAAATTGAAATACATCGAATCAATGTATACCCATATTTTGATTTTAGTTTATTAATCTTAATTCCAAAAATTTCAAAAAATACTGTAGCTTAATTTCATCATAATTTGCATTATATATTTTTAGTTGTAAAAAATATTGCTTTTTCATCCTTGAAATTCCAAAAAATAGCATTGCATTTTGTGGGCACATCACATGATTGACAATTGCACACTGATTCTGAATCACATCAAACCCGACCGAACTGCTTTCTTGTGTTTGACCTTAGACTTCACCAAGTAAAAAAATAAACACCACATATTCACTTAACATATTTTGTGGTATTTTTGATTGATCGCTTTTATGCGACTGTGCTACAATTCAATGATATAATCACACACAATTAGTTCACCGATATTAACAAGGGCCGAAGTGTATTTATCAAATGATACCATTGCCGAGGACTTAGAATACATTTTTGTGTCATTTTTTTCACCGCATTTTTACTTATGTTAATTTTCTCTCTCGATATCGAATTCAATCTTTTCTTCATTTTTTTGCAGGATTGATTATTCATTTTGTAGTCAGGTAACTAACAATTCCCTTGGCTCCAAATTGCAAGGTGAAGAACCAACCACACAAGAGGATGGTATGAAAATATATTGTACATGGTGAGCAGTAAAAGTTTACCAGATTCAGATAATACTGAAACTGCAGGTTCAAATGCTGCAACCCTCCAGTCAGTACAATGTATAAAGACTTCATTTCATCAAACAAGTTTTAGGGTCCAAGCCTAAACCATTTTATTTACCATTAAATAGGATCAGCTAATTTCTTATCAAATTGAGCTTCAATTTGGAATCCCTATCTATCAAGATCGCAAGTTATCGACCTACCTTATAATGAGCTACAATACATCCCTTGGAGATTACATAGGTTACACATTAATGGTGAAAATAAGTAAATAGTTGCAGCGAACAGATAATATGATGCATTAATCTATTTCTTCTTCCGATAGTCCTAAAGTCATACTTAAACTGAATCTGATACCGACAAGCACACCCGATATTCAATTATGACAGTGATAAGCTTTATTCAACTTCGAAATTGTTGTATCTTGAGATGTTTAAACATATATTTAGTTGTTTATCGACAAAACCTACTTCCAACTTTTTGAGGGCATAATGACTAGTACTAGTTACAATTTTTTGTTAGATTATACAACTTGTTATTTTTTTGGGCTTTGTGTATTACTTACATTCAGCTCCAAACTATGCAAATTACCTTTTTCAAAACCTTTTACCTAAAATATTAACAGTTTGCCCACTCGATTAGGTTACAACTAATTTAGACTGATTATATTAACGGTAGTTATTTTTCAAAATACAATTATAAAAGGGTAAAATGGGGCTGCCCCCAGGGAGTAGCCAACTTGGCTACTCCCACCCCTATTTTCCCCTCATTTTTTTATTTTTTTGGAAAATAAAAATTTGTATATTTATCATTATATCCCTCCCACATTCTATTAAAATTTCGTCAGAAACAGAGACTCCTAAGCCCTCCATCCAGACGTCATTTTTTTAACGGTCGTAGGATTTTTTAAATCGACCATGTTTGGATGGAGGCCGTAGAAGTCTCTGTTTCTGACGAAATTTTAATAGAATGTGAGAGGGATATAATTATGAATATACAAATTTTTATTTTTCAAAAAAATAAAAAAATGAGGGAAAAATAGGGGTGGGAGTAGCCAAGTTGGCTACTCCCTGGGGGCAGCCCCATTTACCTCTTATAAAAAAACTAATTTGCAAAAAAAAAAAGATGAAGTTAAAAGAGGGGAAAACTGGTGGCTCTTTTAGCATGTGGAGTCTTTAGGGCAGCCTGGCTTGATTTGTTCGGTAAATCCAAAAAAGGTGGTTTCCATTTACCATCACGTAAGTGGTCCTCCTATAACCAAGTCTTTCTAGCCCCTATGAATATCTTTTTTGGAGAACTTCAAGAGGGCCTCTCTAATCAGTACGTCAGTGATAGGTGTCCGACCATTCCTAGCTCAGAGGAAGAAATTCCGGAAGGAGTCGAGAGGCACTAGATCTCTTTAAACCTGGACAAGGTGTGACACTACGTTGGGGTTTGGTGAACTGACCGAGGGCAAATTAGATATTTCGAGCCCCTTTCGTTGCCTAAGTTACACCTTTGGGATACCCCTGAATGGGGATTTCACTCTAGTCCCCCAATCTATTAACGCCACACTCACTCCATTGTGGAATTAGAACAAGGGGAACCAACAAGGGACATCATCCCATCTTCCTCATCTATTTGCACGTAGGAGATCGAGCAAGCAAGTAGATGTATCACCCTGTGTATCCCATGGAGGGGAGGGTCTCCACAATATATGAAATTCAAATATCAAAATTTTTTGGGAGGGTGTCCAATCGTAGCCGAACAAGAATATTCTAGAGGAAAATGCACCTAAGATCAAATACTTCAAGCTGGCTTTTACTTTTTGATGTTGCAATCACATAAAAACACAAAATTTGAAACTCAATAGTATGTAGAATTGTCTCTCAAAAAAAATACTCCAGAATAAATGGGCAATAGTTAGGAGAGGAGTGCCAACAGTGAGTAGAAGCAAGGCTATTAGATACCAAAGGACAACCAAAGGTTAGACTGACAATTGGCACAGATCTACCGACACTCTATTGTCATTCACAAGCGATGAAAATCTCCAGCCACTCTGTGGTACCACGCTAACTTTTATGATTACAACAAACAAACAGTCAACAAAATTCAACTCTTCTAAGATTTTCCAATTTCCGAAGGGTCTCCTATTGCAATAGCAATGTAGATCCATTGAACAATTGCAAACCTTTCATCATCCGGTTCAACTTCCAAATGATGGAAGTTAAATTTACATTTTAATTATGACTCAGGTTGCGCAATTGAAAACAATTTTGATCGACAGTAAGAACTGATATTACAATACCAACTTTAACCACACACTAGAAATTTAATATTAAAGTTATAAACAAATATAGGAAAACAATGACATAAAGATAACCTTTGCCAATTAATAAAAAAAAGGAAAAGAGCAGATCTTGAAGTGATCGACATCACTATGATATTGTATTTCTAATGGAAACTTATACAGTAGCTTATTAGTATCTCTTTTGGGATTTAATGACGAAATGGGGGTAGAAATATACAATCACCAAATTACACCAACCAATATGAACTGTAAAAAAGGAGCTGTATGCACAAAACTGAGCATTACATACCAATTAATCTATATGCTTCCAATCTTGCAAGGCATTTCCGACGAAGCCAGGCTAGTAGGTCTCTTCGTCTCCCTGGCCCAGTGCCTTAGTTGTGGCCTCCTATCAATTCCAAAAGGAACAAATAGTACTGTGGGTCAGCAATTCAATGCCTTTATTGTTCTTCGGCGCCACGTCGCAGTCTCTGGGTCGAACTTAAGTTCCCAGGTGGGCCAATAGTGGAGATCCTGCTTCAATGTCAAAACACGAGGCTTCCCATTTAGATGTACGGTTCTCACTCTGACAAATTCACCGTGCTCCAGCTCCTGACAAGCACCAAGAAAAACTGGGATGACTTGCAGGTAAACCAATATAAGATCAAGCATTTGGCTGCTATGAAAAAAAATCAGTGTGAACTGCAGCTATAGATACACAGCTTCGGACTGCAAAATAATATCTATCAAGAAAAAAGCTTCCGACTCCGATTTGGTACGCAGTACTCCCATTAGATGTCATGCTGAGTTTCAAAAAGCAAAAAAAAGGTCCGCTCTTTAAATGCAAAAATAAAGCCAAGGCAGCCGCTTGAGACTTGGGTGGGTGAGGAGCGTAGATCCCAGATGAAACATGCACATGTGACCAACAAACGGGGCTGATAAACACACATTGATCATATGCAACAAATATATGCATAGGGAGGCTTTCCAATGGACCCGTCTTACAGAATGGCAGGGCAACGTGATAACATCAATAGAATGCAACAGTCATGCAACGAGGACACTCACTTTACATGTGAGGAAAAGAAAACAAACAAGCAAATCATGAAACAGTTTTACATGGATGAGTTAACGAACTAAACTAACGGAAGGTTATGTGTGTAAAATGGAGCATTTATTCAGGGTTATAGATGTAATTCGTGACTATTAAGGGAGACCCTAACACTCATCAACAGCTAGACCTAACAATCTCTCTATTTTTTATGCATGACCACGCCGGGCTCACTGAACCCCATCTTTTGGTGGGGTATGGTTCTTCTTCCCTTTTCCATGAATATTTACTTTAAAGCATTCATTTTAATATGAGCTCCCCCTAAGTAAGAGCTGCCACTTAATATTTGCTTAAATGCTCACCCTTGATATAAGAGCCAATTATTCATAAGCTAACAATGCATGATAAGGATGATTGGCTAAATAACAATGCTAAGAAATCACCCAGAGTTCTTTTAGGTGGATTTCTCCAATCTTCATACCTTTTCCGTGACAGCGGTATCCATCCTTGATTTTGTATTGGCCTAACAATGTCTATCTCAGATGCGGATACAAACTTTTTGGATGGAATCAAACATGAGAACTAAAAATCTCCCCCATTTTTTCAATGACAAACAAACAATTATTAATGAATCACAAATTATAGGATATTTGCCTATTATCATAAAATCCTTCTGTGATCGTAACTCATGTTGTTATAAGCTTTCTTATACACACAATCTCCTTCCCTTTTGTCATTAGCAAAAATGACAGGGATGTTACGAAAATCGCATAGAGAGAACAAGCAATAAGATGTATTAGAACAAAAGTGTAACCGAGTAACACATGACACACAGTTGATGCAACAAGAAAATACACGACAGTTTTTGACATACAAAGATTCTAAAACAGATTGAAACGACGAACAATTAGAAAATACATAAGATTGTAATGGACACCTTATCGAACTTGGTGAAGCCAAGTTGTCAAAGAGTGACATTATCAAAAAACCAAGGCTTGACTTCATGAGGGAAGCTGACGAGTCCTTCACAATAGACATTGAAGAAGTCATGTTGACGAATAATGTTCATATTCACACTAGCAAAATGCATATGTGAATGATCGACTTTGAGCTTTAGTAGGATAATGATCTTCCCCCAAATGAACCTTCTTCTCACAATTGTATATATGATGTAAGCTAAGCACTTGGGGATGGATAAATGCTGCCAGAATCCCACCCAAGGGCTTGTGCCGTGTTAGAAAATAGGAATGCGGAAGCGGACCAGAAATAATGATAAAGAAATAGAAAGAATCCGATCTTTACGTGTATGACCACACATCCACCTTGGTATTTTCATTCCTGCTATGGTTCACAGGCCAACATTCATAGCAGGTCTCATGGTAGCTTTGTAAAACTTTCCTTCGATTTTCAAGGAATTTTCATATCATATAAAATAATAGAGGCTCCTCTCCATTTTAGCCAACCTACATTTACTCTATGAGGAACATCTCCATCGATTTCCCCATCATGTTGCAAAATAGATCCCAAATATCTAAAAGAATATTTCTTCTGAATGTTATCGTAACCAATCTTTACCTTGATTTCTTCATCATTGCTTCCATCAAATGTGCACTCCATATATTCAGTCTTCACCCTACTTATACGAAATCTTTTAGTCTTTAATGCATGTCACCAAACCTCAAGCTTCTCATTTACTCCAGCTCTAATCCCATCAATCAATACAATATCATCAAAAATTAAAATAAATAAAATATACAAATTTTTTATTGATGGGGTCATGGGGATTGTTCCAAGCTCCATCGAAAAGTCATTTTTTCTTAGATCTTCTTGAACTCAACTTTTATTACACATTTTTTGTATAAAATAAATAAACATAAACAATGGTGAAGCCTTCTCTCACATTAAGTAGGGTTGGCTACGTCGGCTACCTAACGCAACCCCGACAAGGAGGGATTTGAGCCCTGATCTTTTATGTGGTAGGTACTGCACTACCACCGGTCCATTAAAGTGGGTACATAAAATAAATAAATATATACAAATAAATTACTATTGAGTTAAGAAAAAATGACTTTTCTGTAGAACTTGGAACAATCCCCATGCACAACCCTCACATGGGGGGATCTGAACCTTGATCTTTTGGGTGGCAGGCACACTGCACTACCACCAGACCATTGAAGTTGGTACATAAAATAAATAAACATATACAAAAAAATACTATTGAATTATGTAGTAAAAGCCGGGTTCAAGATGTAAGAAAAAAATGACTTTCCTGTAGAACTTGGAACAATCCCCATGACCCCATCAATAAAAAAGTTATAAGATAATATTAAGTGTTCATGAAACAAAATTCTAGAATATTTTCTATCTAGATCATCTTGAAATTCCACTGTTCTGATTTCATCATCTTCACTATCTTCATCAAGTGTGAATTCTTCTTTATTAAAGCTTGGTAGTGAAGATGAGACACCAGTGGCATGCCTCTGCCTTCTTCTATCTTGCACAAAATGTTCGACACAAGTTGCCTCAACCACTAAGTTTAACGTCAACCCTGATAGTTGAAATACCTTGTTATCTCCTACATCTTCACCACTCCACTCGCTTAAATGGGTATGGTGTATCAAATGTTAGAACCCATTTCATCATCTTCACCAATACAAATGGATCATTTCATCATCTTCACCAATCAACTTTAAGTTTCGCTCGCCCACCAAAGCTTCCGACGATGTAGAACACACAAAGAAGACAAGGTAGCGACGACACTTCATGCTCGCCACCATCCCTGAGGTGGCGGCGACGCCACATCCACAAGAGATGGATACACCTACCTGCCCCCATGTCCCACAGAAGTAGCCCCATGATCAGGGCTCCACCTTCTCTCCCATAGGTTCCAAGCGCAACAATCAACCCATCCTATGATCATCTCAATGGCGATTAGGCTCCCTACCCAGGAGGCAACTCCCTCCACATCGCACGCCCTCGCGTGTTCATGGCAGCACAAGATCCCCTCCCTTTTGCACTCCGACCTCCTCCCTCTCCCTGACATCACTGTGGTGGCTATGGGCTTCCCTGTGGGAACCCGGAGTTGTGTATGCAAAGAAAAAGAGGGCTGATACCCCTTCAAGTGTATTAAAAAAAGGAAAATGAGGGGTGGGAGAAGTGAGTTGTACTAATTTATTCCAAAAAATGGGGGGAATCTCTAGGCCCTTTTAGGTTGGTTTGTATGAAAAATGAAAAAAAGATAGAAAAAGGTGAGAATATTGGGCCCCAATTTGGGTCCATCAAAGAAAATAAGAGGAAAAGAGATGTTTGTGCCCAATTTGAGCCAAAGTGATTTCCAAAAATAAAGGGAAGACTTTTCTAAAAAAGGCTACCGTACAAAGAAAAGCCGTATGGGAAGAAAAGAGAAGAAACTAATCAAAAAAAGAGGAAAGAAACTGCAAGAAAAAAGGAGCATATAAAAATTGAACTTTTTTATTTACCCCCATTTGTTCTCCCATCTTTACCAAGTATCACTCCAAATTCCGACAAGTTTGGGAGACGCGGTGGGGGGTAGGGGTGAGCGAGTACATGAGACGCTCAAGATGCTCATCCACTGATTTTCAACGATTTTAGACCTAGTCAAAGCAGGCAAAAAGCATACTCCAATGACCATGAACTCCAGTATGAGATCCTTTCGAGGTTCTGAAGAGAGAACCCACTTCGAGGTCCCAAGAGAGAGACCCACATTCAGAGATCAATATATGGATATTCCCACGACATGAAGAAAAATGCATTCGGTGACGGATCCACTCATAGGTGACGAGCTGAAACCCACGGGTTTTTTCAGCAACAAAGAGATTCATTACAGAGGCTATACCTCAAGTTCATCCTTACCAGCATGGTATGCTGAAGCACCGTCCACAACAACAACAACCAACGGACTATGCATTGTCGTTATGGTTCATAAGTGTCATGTACTCATTGAGTGAGTTCGTGTCATCTTCTGTTTGTCCAAGCTGAGCAATGCATGTTCCAACTTGAGAGAAAGTGTTAGAGAATGACATAGAGATAGTCCTACATCGTCTATGATAGAACTCTGGAAAGTCAGTGGGGCTATATAAAGAGCCCGACACCCCTGTACTTATTGAGAGAGATGAATAGAAACATTAGCCCCTTGAGGCGGTTCTCCCATGGTTTCATCCTGCTTCTCACGGAATAGAGTTTCACGTAAAATCTTTAGTGATCTTCATTGTTTATTTCTCTTTATCTATTTTTGCTTTCGCATTATGTTATTGCACAATTCCAAAATGAAGGATGGGGAACAATTGATAAAGTCATTTCACCTTTCCTTATTCTAGATCATTTAGATTCTCACCATTCATCTGAAGAGAACATAAACCTCAACTTATCCTTTTTGTTTATCATAGACTGCAATGAGAGATGTGGTAGGAAACCTCGTCAATCCTAAATGGTTTTTTGAGATGATCAAAGCCACAAAGCTGCCCTAGGGTTCTCATTGGTTTACTTTTGTTGGTGGTGGGTGTATGCGGGGAGATTTGGGGAGGAGGGTGGCAAGTTAACATAAACCCTAGCTCGGACAGAAAAGATGCAAGCCAAAAATAAATACCAGTGTTCACGAAAGCGGTCCGAGCGGCCGCATATGCGGCCGCATAAGCGTATGCGGTGCCCTCAGCGCACCGCTTTCCTGAAACCCCGCATTATGCGCCCTGTGCGCTTATGCGGGCCGCATATGCGGGCTATGCGGCCGCATATGCGGTCTGTGTGGCCGCATACCCATTATTTATTTATTTTTTATTTTTTTAATTTGTGCCATGTTTTGTTGTGTTATTTGTGCCATGTTTTCCTTACTTTTGCATGTATGCCAACCAAGCATTTCATGACCATTTATATCCATCGTCAAAGTAGTTGTACTGTGAGATTGGATTAAACACGCAAGAAAGAAAAAGAATAATATACTAATAATTTACGACCCGAAAACCCCAAATGGTCTGGATTCAAAACAAAAAAAAACACTTGATTCTCAACAACAACAATTAAGAAGCCTACTAGGGTTAAATCTTTCAGTTAATACGACCATTTTAAGCTCCAACTTGACCGACCTGCATAAAGACAGCAACCAGAAAGCAGCTTTCATTGGTAGCAATAAATAACAGGGCCAGGAAGGGACACTCACTATTATGTTGCCATAGAGGGGTGAATAGATAGCAGAATTTTACTATTACTGAAATCCTCACAATATGCGAATGACTAGCCAGAAACTTTAAGATCCAGCTATAAATAAAACAACTGCGTCGACAAGCAGCTTCATAAAACGTTTGATTTACATCGAATAGACTAGAAATTGTGGCTTAATTATGATTCAATGAGCTCGGGGCTCTTTGAAAATTTTGCAAAATGCATTAGGCAGTCTGGCTGGATCTTCAGCAGGGATAAAAGCACAACAATTGGGCCGGGTATGGTAGACATCAATCGGGCAAACCTGATGAACCCATCAGCAGAAATGTTCCAATTAAGCTATCCAATTACTAAATGGCAATATGGCAACAACCCTGTCAGGTAACATGCCTTTACTGTGTTAGCCATTACAACCCAGGTGTACAGCTGCAAAGGTGTGCCACAGATTTTGTGGGTTGCTAAGAACATGTTTACAGGCAGAAGGTATGTGATACAAGTTACACTGAAAGAACTGGCAACTCTCTCCAGATACAATTACTCTTCTGGAAAGACTGATCAGCGGATGAATATTGTTATTAGAAATAATTTCAGGAATATGAGACTGTTGACATTGTTAAATAAATTGAGTTCGACTGTAATACATACTTATTGCATATGGAAACCAAAGTTGACGTTAAAATCACTTTCCCTCGGGTGTCTATCATAGAAGTTCAGGAAAATAAGAAATTTGTCTCACTTGAACTACGCATTTAAAAACAGAAACATTTACACACTATACCTTCACCACTTCTACGAAGGTCTCGAGATCAGGTGTAAGTTTTCCATCCACTTCAACTATCCACTGAAGTGCATAAAGGCCGTATCTGTGCACAGGACTCCCATGGCACCACCTAAAATCACAAAAAATAAAGCATGTTAAGATGGCCAAAGAATACATAGCACATAGTTTTCAAAAAATGCACCTCAAAGTGCTGAGATGTAAACTTCAAGGCCTTTTTGGAGGAAAATAACCTCTGAGGCTATAGCCTGAAATTTCTTCATTGAGGCATCGAGATGTTTTCGGAGGAAAATAGCCTCATATCCTCAGATATCTTGTCGAAGCGTAAGCCTCAATGGATTGAAGCAGTAATCGAGACGTGAGGCGAAATCGAGGCACTGCTTCGGCTGATTGAGGTTAAAATATGAATAACTATCTCTTCTCTGCTCTCGGATTTCCTACACTATGTTTTATTTAAGAAACATCGTAAAATAAACTTTTGCCAAAATTTTCCAGTGACCAATATTTTGAAGTTTTCATGACATTTATTCCTAGGGAATCCTTTCCTTGATAGGATGTAATTTTTGAAGAAATGAATAAATATATATAGTCATTGGTCAAGTCACATTTTTATCACTTTCTCAAAATTTGTCGTCTTTAAGAATGTTAGAGTTATTTAGTTATTTGTTTATTGTTTAGATTTGTTTGTCATCATTTTCTTTATTTTTTGTCCTTACTATGTGTAGAAACGGAAGAATGAATTGCATTATTGAGAAGCCCCAGGGTTCTCTTATATAGGAGAGAAACCTATTGGGCAAATTACAAGATGAAGACGAAAGAAATAGATAATATGAAAATAATAAGAAAGATAACTAATATCTCAACACTTCCCCTCAAGCTGGAGCGTAGATATCGATCAGGCTCAACTTGGAGCAACGTATCTGATAAGGCCCTCTGGTTAGGGCCTTAGTAAGAACATATGTTGTCTGGTCTCCAGAGCTGACATGCGTAGTGGCGATAAGACCCTTTTGTCTCATGTCACGTGTGTAGTGACAATCCACTTCTATGTGCTTGGTCTTCTCATGGAAGGTTGGGTTGTTTGCAAAGAAAAGAGCAGCATGGTTGTCACATAGGAGATACATGAGAAGAGACACCTCTATAGTCAAGTCAGTAAGAACAGATCTGAGACACATCATCTCTGTGCTAGCCTGCACCATGCCCCTGTATCCTGACTCAACACTAGATCTGGCAACCATGGTTTGTTTCTTGCTCTTTCATGAAACTAGGGAATTGCCTATGAACACAACGAAGCCTGAAGTAAACTTTCTATCCTTTGGACACCCATCATAATCTGCATCTGCTCATGCTGTAATCGAAAGAGATGTACCTCTGCTAAAAAGAAGTCTCGTACTTGGTGATATCTTCAGATACCTCAGAATTATATGGACCACATCCATATGTGCTTGTCTAGGCTGCTCCATAAACCGATTCACTTTGCTCACGATAAAGGATATATTGGGCACTGGTAGTGGTCACATAAAGGAACTTGGCAACAAGCTCCCTCAGTGTCATCAACATAGAGCTTCATGCTCGGGTGCATAGGAGTAGTGGCTGGTATGCAATCTGCAATGCTAGTCTCTGAAAGAAGATTTGTAACGACCTTCCTCTAGGTCATCACAAGAACTCGCAGGTTCTTGGCAAACTACAGTGCAAGAAAGTAACATAAATTCAGACCCTCAGAGGAGGCATATAGATAATATGAAAACAATAAGAAAGTAACGACTGGGGGGGGGGGCACGCTGCAACGGGGGTGGGGTGGGGGGAGCGCGGAGGCCAGCGGCGGCGCGATGGCATCGAGAGGGGCTGGTAGGTAGGGTTAGGGCTTGGGTGGGATACAGGAACTCCGGTCTAGGACTGTCGCTCCGATACCATGTAAAAATGAAAGAATGAATTGTATTATTGAGAGGCTCTGGGTTTATCATATATAACAGAGAAACCTGTTAGGCAAATTACAAGATGAAGACAAAAGAAATAGATAATATGAAAACAATAAGAAAGATAACTAATAACTCAACACTATGTAATTTACCCACTAGGATTTCTCTCTTCTATATAGACACGATGGAATAACAACTTATTTTGCCTCAACAAGCTATCAGAAAACTGATCATAGACCGAAGCATATACCCTAGATCTTGCCCCACCCGCCAACCCTACGTGCGCCAACAACCCCTCCTTCCTTTGCATGCCGGCATCACAAGCTTCCCGAGCCACCGCTTGGGCTCCTTGTCATTCCAACGACATCCAGGTTGCGATACGCGGGCCCCATGTCTCATCCAAGATACTACATGCACCTGGGCCCTTTGGCCACCGCCCAGTGGTGACTCAACCGCTTCTCAGCAACCCCAATGGCGACCGAATGACGCCCAACAGCCCCACCACCATCATGTTGCCACCCACCATGAACGATTTGGTTTGGAAAGGGGGAAATCAAACCACTACACTCTCCGTTGATACCTATCATAGACGATTTTCATTTAGGATTGGTTGTGGTATGAGTCTACACCTACAACCACCCCTCTTGACAGTCGTGTAGACACTCTATTATCAGTCTACCATCCCAATCGTGTACCAATCCGACACCATGTCAGCAACCAAAGTCGATATCCGATCCATGAGTGCGTTTAAGGGCCAGTCACCTATTTTCAAGATGTATGGCACACACTACGAGTTGTCGACGATGCAGTTTATGAATCTCTTGCAAAGCCATAAAAGACGTATATTTTGTATAGGAAGAGCCAACAGATAAAATTGGGACCAATGCCTCATGAGAACCATATGATACTTATGCAAAAGTATGGGTATCTGATACTATCTCTATAGAAATAGCCAATGATATCTTGAGTCGTCGCACAACGAAGGCAATGTGGGACATCCTCGCAGCAACATACTCTCAAGCGAGTAATGAGTCGATGATATTGCAATTATAACATGATATTTTTATGACCAAACAAGATAATCGTCCTCTTTATGCCTTGTACACATCTCTTAGGGATATGTTTGAGAGAATCCATAACTACATACCTCTAACGGCCTCACCAGAGCAACATAAGGCCTATTGAGGTTCTATTATATTTGGGGTCTTTCTGGCAGCCCATAACCCCGAGTATGACTCATCTTGCTCTCAGTTACTCACAGATGTTACTATACCGCCCACGGAGGAGGCATACCACAGGTTGAGCAGGCTGAGCATCCACTCTGCTACATATTCTCAGACATCATCGGCTATGGTAACTTCCTGTGGTATAGGTGATTTGCTTCAATTCAGAGGACGAGGCACACGTGATATGATTAATTAAATATATATTTCAATTCTGAAAAATGCAATAAAAATGTGTTTATGTATATATAAATATCTAAATTAATTATATAAAATAATAAAATCTAAAAATACAAAATAAAAATAAAATACATAATATATAGATAAATATACCTATATTTATTATTGTAAAAAGTAACATATAATAAATAAACTCATAAAAATAAATAAAAATCACAATAAAATAATACATAAAATAATAAATATTTTCATATTTTTAACCAAAATTTAAAAAATTATTTACTATTTTATTTTGATTTAATAAATAATTTCCACTATGTTTTGTCTTCAAGCAAGCTGACGTAGAAAAATGAGAGTCCGATCAGAGTTGACCTCGGTCAACTCTCCAGCCTCCCTAGGTCCGTTTTGACAGATGATGCTCGCGACCACACACATCCTGCTGTATTGTCATCGGTCAGATCATTCAAAGATCACGTGCTATTCCAAGCACGATTTTCCATCCTCAGCCCATGTTGCTGAGCTGGTCCAGACTGTTCTTGATTCTACCGATCATCGTTTTGATGATTTTGTTGCACGATTGAGGGAGATCATGCCCCCAACCACTGGAACTTCAATTGTCTATACTAGCTCATCTAATGATGATGCTTCTACCTCCACTAGCTCTACATGTACGAGCACTTACTAGTCGCACTTGACCAGACCATTCAGAATGGATCATGGACTCCAAGCTTCTCATCATCTCTCTGAAGATCGTTCCCAATTTAGTTCTAATAGGTCTTCTATACAACCAGATAGATCAGTGATGATTGTTATTGGAGACATTCACCCATTACCGGACAAGTGAGGTCTAGACTGCTCCTGATTCTACCGATCATCGTTTTGATGCTTTTGTTGCACGACTGAGGGAGATCATGCCCCCAGCCGCTGGAACTTCGAGTGTTTCTACTAGCTCATCTAATGATGATGATTCTGCCTCCACTAGCGCTACAAGTACTACTCATGCATTTAGTAGTCCCTTCCGACTAGACCCTTCAGAATGGATTATGGACTTCAGAGCTTCTCATCATCTCTGTGGAGTTCATTCACAATTCAGTTCTTATAGCTCTTCTATTGCGATGCACATGCCCCATGTCTCATCCAAGCCATTGCATTCCGCGTCCGCCTGGGCCCTTCAGCCACCGCCCAATGGTGACCCAACCACTGCTCAGCAACCCTACCGACGCCTGAATACTGCCCAACAGCACCACGACCACCTTGCTGCCACCCAACATGAACGATTTCGTCTGATTTTGGAAAGTGGGAAATGAAACCACTACACTCTCCGTTGAGACCTATCACAAACGGTTTTCATTTAGGATTGGTTGTGGTATGAGTCTACACCTACAACCACACCTCTTGACAGTTGTTTAGACACTTTATTATCAATCTACCATCCCAGTCGTGTACCAATCTGACATCATGTCAACAACCAAAGTCGATATCCGATCCATGAGTGCGTTTAAGGGCCAATCACCTATTTTCAAGATGTATGGCACAAACTACGAGTTATGGGTGATGCAGTTTATGAATCTCTTGCAAAGCCATAAAAAGACACATATTTTGATATAGGAAGAGCCATCAAATAAAATTGGGACGAATGCCTCATGGGAACCAGATGATGCTTATGCAAAAGTATGGCTATCTGATATTGTCTCTGTGGAAATAGCCAACGATATCTTGAGTCATCCCACAACGAACGCAATGTGGGACATCCTCACAACTACATACCTCAAGCGAGGAATGAGTGGAAGATCTTGCAACTATAACATGATATTTTTACGATCAAACAAGATAATCGTCCTCTTTATGCCTTGTACACATCTCTTAGGGATATGTTTGAGAGACTCCATAACTACATAAATCTAACGGTCTCACCAGAGCAACATAAGGCCTATCGAGATTCTGTTTAATTGGGGTCTTTCTGGCAGCCCTTAACCCCGAGTATGACTCATCTCGCTCTCAGTTACTCACATATGCTACTATATCGCTAATGGATGAGGCATACCGCAGGTTGAGCAGGTTGAGCATCCACTTTGCTACATCTTCTCAGACATCATCGACTATGGTTGCTTCCCGTGGTAGAGGTGATTTGTTCAATTCAGAGGACGGGGCACATGTGACAGATGATACTCGCGACCACACTAATCTTCTTGTATTGTCATCGATCAGATTATTTAGTGATCACGTGTTATTCCAAGCACGATTTTCCACCCTCAGCCCATGCTGCTGAGCTGGTCCAGACTGTTTTTGATTCTACCAATCATCGTTTTAATAACTTTGTTGCACGATTGAGGGAGATCATGCCCCAACCACTGGAACTTCAAGTGTTTCTACTAGCTAATCTAATGATGACGCTTCTATCTTCACTAGTGCTACATGTACTACTCATGCATTTACTAGTCGATCTTGACCAGACCATTCAAAATGGATCATGGACTCCAAAGCTTCTCATCATCTCTCTGGAGATCGTTCACAATTTAGTTCTTATAACTCTTCTGTACAACCAGATAGATCAGTGATGATTGTTATTGGACACGTTCTCCCATTACCGGACATGTGAGGTCCATACTGCTCCTGATTCCACTGATCATTGTTTTGATGATTTTGTTGCACGACTGAGGGAGATCATGTCCCAGCCGCTGGAACTTCGAGTGTTTCTACTGGCTCATCTAATGATGATGATTCTGCCTCCACTAGCGCTACATGTACCACTCATGTATTTACTAGTCGCTTCCGACTAGACCTTTCATAATAGATCATGGACTTCAAAGCTTCTCATCATCTCTGTGAAGATCGTTCACAATTCAATTCTTATAGCTCTTCTGTAAAACTTGGTAGATCATTGGTGATTGCTAATGGGACACATTCTCCCATTACCGGACATGGGGAGGTCCATTTGACTCCCACCATACACCTGCAGAATGTTCTTCATGCATCTGAATTCTCAGTGAATTTATTGTCTATTAGTCAGATTACAAAATATTTGCATTTCCATTCCATATTTGACCATACTTCCCTTAATTTTCAGGATATACTCACGGGCAGGGTGATTGGATGCAACCGTGAGTAGGGAGGAGTTTACAGGTTGTTCCAATCTCCTTATGGTGGTGCTAGCTCTCTTTTTGCTGAATCGATTCCTCCATACACTTGGCGTCAACAATTTGATCATCTTTCGTTACTGATAATCTATCGTCTCATTCCTAGTGTTTCTCTCAAGTCTACTTTTCAGAATGAACCATGTCAACATGGAAAACACCATCGTTCTAGCTTTCCAAGTTATCAAAGTCGTAGTAGTTAGAGGCCTTTTGAGCTTTTTCATGTTGGTATGTGGGGTCTGAGTCGTGCTCTAGACTATCATGGGCACATGTATTATTTGGTTGCTGAAGATGACTTTTTCTTGATTATCTTAGATCTTTTTATCAAAGAATAAGTTTGATGCTAGTATTATGATTCAAAATTTTGTGATTAAAATGAAGAATCTTTTCTCTACTATTAAATATATTCATTCTGATAATGCTCAAGCGATCTGTATTCTTCAACTATACCAATTTTTTAGTTCACATGGTATTATTCATCAGACTTCGAGCCCATGTACTTTACAACAGAATGGCGTTGATGAATGCAAACACCAACATTTTCAAGATATTACCATGACTCTTCTCATACAGAGTCGGGCTTCCCATTCCTTCTGGGTGATGTTGTGATGATAAAATGTTACCTCATCAATCAGACGTGTTCTACCATTATGGGTGAAAATGCACCCTTCTCTCTTGCATTTCCTGAGAATAACCTTTCCTCTCTTACGTCACAGGTCTTCAATTGTATGGCATTTGTCCACCTTCTCCATCCAGGTCCTAACAAGCTCATTGCTAGAGCTGTCAAATGTACGTCTGTAAGGTACTCACGTACCAAAAAAGATTATAGGTGTTTTAATCCTGTACAGGAAAAAATACATGTTAGCGTTGATGTTACTTTCTTTGAGTCCATCATGTACTATACTCCTATAGGAGATAAGTTGAGTCCCTCTGAGTTTGAGGACGAGGTTGTTCTTCCACCTCCTCCTAAATATATACCTCAGCTTATTCTCCATGCTCTAATGCCTTCCCCAACATCCAACACATGCCAGATAAATACTAAAAATTTAGTTTCAACTAATGGCCCTAGTGGTTTAAATGGTGAACATGAATATTTACAGGATGAACATGAAGATATACAAGATGAGTAGGGATCCCCATTAGAGAATAATCTAGGGTGGCCCACGTAAAGGCAAATGTACCTGTGCGAGATACCCCCTCGCTAGATACGTCTTTGGCATGGATTTCGAAGGATTTCAAGAAGTTTGTTGTGGTATTATCTGTAGCATCCGGTTTCCAACCAAACCCGAACTCGTCCGATTTTGGGTCTAATGAACCCAAAAACGTTGTCGGTCAATACTAAACAACCAAAAACGACCAATTAATTATGAATCAAAAGTCGTTCGGGCGAAATCGACCGAAAATCGGTCACACCGTAACACGCGCCGTGAAAAGCCGCGACGCAAATTCGGAAACCGCGAAACGAACCAAGACCGTCATTAGATCCGATTCGACGACACGAGACCAACGGAATCGACCGTTCGTCAATCGGAGGTCATATGATATTTTAAATTACAAAATTTAGTCTTAGACAAAAGCCGTATCCGAAAATTTCGGGTATTCGAAACTCGACCGAAAGTATATCAACATTATACTCATATTGACCGTTATTTTGAGACGGTCAAAACAAGATATTGTGCGTCAAATTCCGAGACCCGAGGCGCGTGTAAGGTCTATTTTAAGTTTGTCAAAAAAAAGAAAAATAATAAATAAATAAAATGTATAAATATATATATATATATATTACTGTCTGCAGTAGCAGACTCTTAGCCATCGTTGGTTTTGATTTTAAGCCCTCTCCCACTTGGCTTGACATCTCATTCCACTTGGCAATTAGCAATACCTTCTCATGGTTATATAAACAAAGGCTTTCCCTTCCCTATTTCCACCCGAAATAGCACTCAACTTTCCAAATTCTAGCCGTGAAAAGAAGCCCAACCTCTTCTCTCTTATTCTCTAATTGCTGCCATTCCAACAAAGCAGCAAGTTGTTGTCCAAGAAATCCTGGAAAACCCAACAACTGCTGGAGCTCCAGGCCCTCTTCTCGAGCAGTTCCTTCTCCAGCAATTCCTCCAAGAGACCAAGGCCTGGAGGCACCTTTCTCTGCAACATCAGGCATCCAGAGCTACTGTTGTGCTTTCAACAACTGCTGCTAATCCTTTCCAGCTGCATGCATGCTCTTGTTCCTCTGAATTAAGACATTCAAAGGTACACTCCATTATCCCCCATTTGCTGCCATGCATGCACATTAAACATGATAATTTGGTACAATTTTATGCCTTCCTTCTTGCTGCCATGTGTGGATTTCTACACATGTTTCTCCTAATGTTTTAAGGGTTGGGGAAATTAGGTGTTTTTAGTTATACCTTTCTTATATGAAATTGATAAATCGAATGATTGAAGGAATTTCTTCTTTCTGTTTTTCCTCTGATATAATAAATTAGAAAGTTATAAGTAAATGTAGACTCTGTTGTGGCTTTTATAAAAAAAAAGATTTTGGCATATACATATATATGAACGTAGTGACTACTGTTAACCTTAGAAGTTCATATTTGAATTTAAAGGGAAATTTGCAGTTCATTTATATAAAAATAAAAGATGGAAACATGTTAAGAAGGATTTAATATACCCAACATAGTTGGTGTATTCCTGGAAACTTGTTGGATGGAACTAATTAGGTGCCATTGGTTAGTAATTAAGAAATTGGTCTGGAATTGAGCATTTATACATGCATCCTATTGGTTTAGTGTTTAAAATATATATATATATATATTTCAGTCATATTATCTCACAAATGACCGAGATTAATGTTATTATGGCAATTTACCTGTATAAGTGGACTTTACAACACTTCTCCCCTATGTGCATTCCATGATCTCGAAGAACTCAATCCAACTATTATTTATCATTGATGAAGTATTGCTTCTCATGTTGGCTTATTAAATTCCTACGGATTTAGCATTTCCACGCCTACTTAATTCTAGGATTTAATTCATTAGGCTGCACATCTCTTAGATAAAGTAATAATAATAATAATTTATATTAACTTAACCGGCCACTCTCAACCTCTTACTTTGATTTCCGACATTTTATATATAACTAGGTTTAGTAAATTGTGACAAGAAAATATTATGGTTACAGTTTACCTATTTAAGTATTCACAACCCATGAACCATGTAAATATCAATGGCTGAATTTAGTTAGCTACAATCATACCCTTCACCTGATTCGATTACCAAACCAAATTCCTAGTTAGATGCCCTTCTAGATTTCACCTGTCGTTGGATGGAAAACGATATTCATAGTCTTTTCATCAGAATTTTATTTACAGTAAAAACTTTTCTGTATATCTATGCCAAGTATTACACAAGGAATAAATATTTCTTATAATATTGTATTCTTTACCCTCATTTGAATGGAAGTGCAACAAAGTATACATAGACCATAAAATTTTCTTGGATAATCAAGTTCAGATTTGATGTAATCTGCTTTCTACAATATTTAAGAGTAGATTTTTGGAATACATTAATCCACCAAAGATTCTGCCAATTTGTCTTAATAAAAATTGTGTTTTGAACAGTGCCTAATCGATCGGATCTGTATGATAATCATACACTAAAAGGAAGGATAAAGATGTTCAATAAACTTAAACTATAAATATAAATATATATATATATAGTAACAGATATTATGGTGTGGCTTGTTTTAAATAAAGAAAATCTACCTTGGAAGGGATGTTCCATTTAAATAATAGATTATGATCAATATGGAGAGACCTCATGATTTTAGATAAGTGAGAAAATCCCATGATTAAATTCTTATAACAAAATTTGGAGACCTCTTAAGAATATATATGATTGAAGGAGCATCCGTGATAACTAAATTGTGTGCCAGTCGTGGTGATCTTTACACCAGACTGTGCGAGGGCGCGGTGACCCTCAACTGGGCGGAGGAAAGGAAGCCCAGTTAGGGCAGCGGCCGCTTAATGCACGGGTCTAGGATCCCAGTCTTTTACATGGTTTTTACGCGAGCTCGCAGTGTTTTTACGCCTCGTTGGGATCCTAGCTTTAGACCAGTTCCGTTGACCCTGTCTATTAGGATACCCAGGCGGGGGATCCTTGGTTTTCAGTTTTTCGTACGAGCTCGTCCGCCCGTACTAGTCGGGCAGTTTTCTAGAGCGACTTTTCTAGGGAGTCTCTCTCACCCGTCTTAGTGGCGTAGTTGGGGAGTAGACCTATCCCTCTATTGGACCGCGCTTCCAATTAGAGGGCGAGACGGAAGAGCCATTTGCAGGCTTCTTCACCGCTTGAGTTACTTCGCCAAACAGACTTGGCGATTCTATATCTAGATCATCCATATCTACATCTACTACATCTGGAGCTATATATGAGACATTGAAGTTAAGATTTGGAGAAGTTATGATCAAAGACCCATTCTCTCTACCCAGGAATTTAAATAAGTTAATAGATCTCTAAAATCCCAACTTTTCCAATTTTCACTCACCAACATGATCTCTGAAGAAATAGATATATGCATTCACACTCATACACTCATGATTACGCAACTGCTATATAAATATGTTACATATGGGAAATGCCGGGTTCTGGGGAAATCATTAGAAACGCATTACAAACAAACCCCTTTCTACTTACGCAAGTAGATGTAGATTTTTCTGGTACCACCTTTCTACTTGCCTGCTTTTGCATATATTAAATGTTTAGTTAAATTTTTATATAAGTTTTTGGGAGGTACCAGCAATGGCTGACGCCTCTTCTTTCCTATTGTGTGTGTGGCAGGCAAACAGCCTGCAGTTCAGTAGCCGCTCAGTATATACATGCTTCCTGGAGACAGAGTTTATACTAGACGGTATGAATTACTTGTCTCAGTTTTTGTTCAGATGATGATGTAAATGCTATCTCTTTTGTATCACACTTTGGGATATATGTTGTAATGGAAGATCCTTGTACATGTTGTAACTTGATATGAATATTAGTGAAAAGAAAATTTTGGTGCCATTGTCTCTTTTACTTTGTAGTTATGTTGTGGATGTGAATGTCATGTGGATAATTAGCAGCGCGAAAAATTTTCCCTGCTTTTCTACAACTTCTGCGATCAATGTGAATGAATTATTGCGAATTTTGTCGTAAACGGGTACCCGGATCCTGAGGGGTTCACAAGTTTGGTATCAGAGCAGTGGTACCCCGATACTCACATTCGCAGTGTTACAATTCCGATCGCATTAAGTTCACGAATAGCGACAGTCTTCCGACTTGTCGTGAGTTCGAGAAGGGAAATATGACATTCTTATTCAATAACCACAAATGTCACCAATTTCATTAATTTTTATCTTATATCCCAAGAAGAGAAAAACATTTATGATAAATATCTTTCTAGGGCATCCTTGTGACTAATTATGGTCCTCATGCAGAGCCATGGCATCTCGACCAGGTCAGGATACTTCTGATCAGCTGGCACGCATACTGAGCGCACTTACTGATCTTCAGCAGCAGCAGGCTGCTATGAGAGGCCAGCAGGAGCAGATATTGGCCCAGCAGACCGAGATTGCTGACAGGCAGACGGACATAGAGATGAGGTTTGAGTATCTGTCAGATTTCACGTACCATCCATCTCGGGATGGAACACGGCAGGACCAGCACCAGTCTGTTGAGGTGGAGCAGCCTCATCCTGACGATCCACTAGAGAGCATTCCACAGCATGGAGCTGAGGAGGATGCAGACTTAGACAGGGAGCAGGACCCTGTTGACTTTGTTGGCGAGGATGCACACGAGTATTCCGCCATTCACAGACACCAGTCGGTTTTCACGTCCTACCAGCGGGCCAACATACCCTTGTTTGAGGGTACAGGTCCACCAGATGATGCTGAGCAGTGGCTGAAGAGAGTGATGAAGGTGCTCAGGGCGATTCATGCGCCACGAGACACGTGGCTATCTTTCATAGAGTATTCACTGACAGACTTCGCCGAGCGATGGTGGGAGGCTGTAGTGTCCGAGTTAGGCCGAGAGCCTACTTGGAACGATTTCGAGACGAAGTTCCGAGGCCACTTCTTTCCTGCGAAGTGGAAAGAGTCCCAGCGCCGACTTTTTGCAGAGCTTCGTCAGGGACAGATGACCGCCAGAGATTATTTCATCCGATACACAGAGCTATCACGACATACCCGAGCAGCTGGCGCATTTCCAGAGGAGAATCTGGAAAAATTCATTGGCGGCATGCGAGAGGAGGTGCAGGAGAAGCTGGCAGGATTACACATCACTTCTATCTCCAAGGCTACCGATGCTGCGGAGAAGTTCGAGGACATCAGGGGGAGACGTTTCGGGAGCTCGTCTGGAGCAGCACCTAGACCGCGACGATCTTTTGGACCGATACGTCGACCGTTTCAGCAGCAGAGGTCAGACAGACGGTTTCGACCTACAGGTTCGACATTCTCTGGCAGTGCTCGCTCTTCTCCATCGAGTACTCAAGGAGGAGCACTCGCCGGACGTGGCACAGAGTCCGCTCGACCATCTGGGTCGCAGCGAGTAGACCGACCACCAGCCGGACCAGCTCGGAGCACAGGCACAGCTACTCCACCTACCAGGCCAGTCAGATGCTACCGATGTCACGAGTGGGGACATTACCGAGCACAGTGCCCACGGGCTTCTGGCGATCCTCAGCCACAGCCTTCACAGTCGCAGCCTCAGGCACAACGCTCAGGGAGTTTCCGTGGTAGGAACTCCAACTTCAGGCGACCGCAGCAGAGACAGACGCAGAGTGTGGCAGGATCTAGTGCTGCATCAGCCAGGCAGGGACAGTTGCATGCCGTTACTGAGGAGCAGGCACGTTCAGCGGCTACTGTGGTGAAAGGTATGGTCTCAGTTTTGGGCCGACCTTTCCATGTCTTATTTGATTCCGGTGCGACACACTCTTTTCTTGCTTCGAGGCTACTTGCTTCTTTAGGTAGAGTTGCAGAGACTCTCTCTTCTCCATATCACATCCGAGGGCCAGGTGGCCAATTATTCATTATTTCACTGATCGTCAGGCACTTGCCCATACTTATTGGCGGTCATGAGATGATCGCAGATTGTCTACTTCTGCAGCTTGATGAGTTTGACATGATTTTGGGCATGGATTGGCTATCCGCTCATCATGCACTTGTTGATTGCTTTAGGAAGACGGTTGTCTTCAGGATTCCTGATCTACCCGAGTTCACTTTTGAGGGTACTACACATGACTCCACCATGGAGTACATTTCAGTATTGCGAGCCCAGCGACTTGTTGACCAGGGTTGCGATTCATATCTTGCTTTTGTTCGGGAAGTGTCTGAACAGGAGCCGATGATACAGGATATACGAGTAGTATCTGAATATCCAGGCGTATTTCCTGATGAGCTACCAGGATTACATCCTGAGAGAGAGATCGAGTTCGAGATCACATTGCTGCCAAATACACAGCCGATCTCTATGGCACCATATCGCATGGCACCAGCCGAGTTGAGGGAGCTGAAGGTGCAGTTGCAGGAGTTACTTGATATGGGATTCGTGAGGCCGAGCACTTCACCTTGGGATGCTCCGGTTCTATTTGTCAAGAAGAAGGATGGATCCATGAGACTATGCATTGATTACAGGCAGCTGAACAAGAGAACGGTGAAAAACCGTTATCCTTTGCCACGCATCGATGATTTGTTCGACCAGCTCCAGGGATCTTCGGTTTTCTCGAAGATCGATCTTCGCTCAGGTTACCATCAGCTGAGGATTCGCGAGTCGGATATTCCGAAGACAGCCTTCAGGACTCGCTATGGACACTATGAGTTTGTGGTGATGCCGTTTGGGCTCACCAATGCACCTCCGGCTTTCATGGATATGATGAACATGATCTTCTATCCATACTTGGACAAGTTTGTAGTGGTGTTCATCGATGATGTGCTCATCTACTCACGGAATGAATGGGATCATGCAAATGATCTACGGATTGTGTTGGATACGTTGCGGGAGCACAAGCTATACGCCTAGTTGAGCAAGTGCGAGTTCTGGTTATCCCAAGTCTCATTTTTGGGACACATCATTTCTGGAGCAGGTATCGCGGTTGATCCTACGAAGATAGATGCAGTTATGTCTTGGGAGCAGCCCAAGACAGTCACTCAGATTCGGAGCTTCCTCGGATTAGCGGGCTATTACAGATGCTTTGTCAGTGGATTTTCACGCATTGTTCGCCCTTTGACACAACTGATGCAGAAGGGAGTTCCATTTATTTGGGACAATTCATGTGAGCAGGCCTTCCAGACACTGAAGGAGAGGTTGACTACAGCGCCTATTCTTGCTCTTCCTTCAGGCACTCAGGACTATGCAGTTTACACAGATGCATCTGGAGAAGGTTTAGGAGCAGTGTTGATGTAGAGAGGACAGGTGATTGCTTACGCATCACGGCAGTTGAGACCGCACGAGCGGAACTACCCCACACATGACTTGGAGTTGGCGGCAATTGTCTTCGCCTTGAAGATCTGGCGTCACTATCTATATGGGGTGAACTTCGAGATTTTCACAGATCACAAGAGCCTAAAGTACATCTTTGATCAGAAGGAATTGAATATGAGACAACGCAGATGGCTCGAGCTGCTGAAGGATTATGATTGCACGATCTCTTACCATCCCGGTAAGGGAAACGTGGTGGCTGATGCACTCAGCAGGAGAGCGCATGCTGATGGTACGGCGAACTGGCTATACACGTGGGATACGCTTGCAGCTTTGACCGATTGGCATCCTCAGGAGAGCGCATCCATTTCTACCGCCGTGCCTCCACGATACAGCAGTCTTTGGGATCGTATTGTAGAAGGCCAGAAGACCGATCCTGGGATTCATGATAGATACATGCGCGCCGTCAAGGACGAATTTGACGACTTTGTTGTGATGGAGTCTATTTTATGGAAGGCAGGACGGGTCGTTGTACCCAATGACGAGCAGCTTCGCAGAGACATTTTGGACGAGGCACACAGTTCACGGTTATCTATCCATCCAGGTAGCACAAAGATGTACCGTGACCTGCGTCGACATTTCTGGTGGGATGGGATGAAGCGCGATGTGGCGCTACATATTAGCAGATGCATGACCTGTCAGATGGTCAAGGCCGAGCACAAGAGACCACCAGGATTACTGCAGTCTCTCCCCATTCCCGAGTGGAAGTGGGAGAGCATTTCTATGGATTTTGTCACGGGATTGCCGAAGACACCGGGTGGCCATGATTCCATTTGGGTCGTTGTTGATAGGTTGACCAAGTCAGCCCATTTTATACCTGTCAACACGACTTACACTCCATCCAGATTGGCCAAGCTCTATGTGCAGAACATCATCAGACTGCATGGTATACCACGAGAGGTGGTGTCTGACAGGGTTTCGAGATTTACATCTCATTATTGGCATCAGTTCATGTCAGCACTACAGACAGAGCTGAAGATGAGTTCTGCATATCATCCACAGACTGACGGTCAGAGTGAGCGCACCATTCAGACACTAGAGGATTTGCTTCGTGCTTGCACTTTGCAGTGGAAAGGGTCCTGGAGGGACCATTTGCCTTTGGTGGAATTCACATACAACAACAGCTATCACTCCAGTATCGGCATGGCACCATTCGAAGCCCTATACGGGCGGAGATGCCTCACACCTCTCAGTTGGCGTGAAGTAGGTGATCATGCTCTTTACTCCGTGGATCTCTTGGAGGAGACCGCGAGAGCTGTTGATCTTGTGAGACGGAGGCTTCTGACGACACAGAGTCGCCAGAAGAGTTATGCAGACCGTCGGAGGAGAGATTTAGAATTTCAGGTAATCTAATTATTTTCTCCTCATCCACTCAATTATGATATATATGTGTTCAACTTAATCTCATACTAATGAAATTCCTATAAATTATAGGTTGGAGATTGGGTATTTTTGAGAGTATCTCCCATGAAGGGAGTACAGAGATTCGGTGTTCGTGGCAAGTTGGCGCCACGATATGTTGGACCGTTCGAGATTCTGGCTAGAGTGGGGAAGGTTGCTTACCGAGTAGCTCTTCCTCCACATCTTTCTGTTATTCATGATATTTTCCACATATCCAATCTGAGGAAGTATGTCCACGACCCTCGGCACATCATCAGTTACGAGAATCTCGACGTAGAGCCAGATCTGACTTATGAAGAGAAGCCAGTCCAGATACTTGACCGCGCTGAGAAGAAGCTTCGCAACAAGGAGATTTCATTGGTCAAGGTTTTATGGCACCGACACGGAGTCAAAGAAGCGACGTGGGAGACCGAAGCTGACATGCGGGCACGATACCCGCAGCTATTCTGATGTAAGCATCAAAACAAGCCTTTGTAATTAGATACATTATAAATATATGGCTTGTTTTCCCTTTGAGGTTTTTATGGGTTCAAAACCCTTTGAGGTTTTTATGGACATATAATATTTAAACAAGTCACCGAATAGCCTTAACTCGAGTCTCGAGGACGAGACTCCCTTTGAGGTTTTTATATTTGTAGCATCCGGTTTCCAACCAAACCCGAACTCGTCCGATTTTGGGTCTAATGAACCCAAAAACGTTGTCGGTCAATACTAAACAACCTAAAACGACCAATTAATTATGAATCAAAAGTTGTTCGGGCGAAATCGACCGAAAATCGGTCACACCGTAACACGCGCCGTGAAAAGCCGCGACGCAAATTCGGAAACCGCGAAACGAACCAAGACCGTCATTAGATCCGATTCGACGACACGAGACCAACGGAATCGACCGTTCGTCAATCGGAGGTCATATGATATTTTAAATTACAAAATTTAGTCTTAGACAAAAGCCGTATCCGAAAATTTCGGGTATTCGAAACTCGACCGAAAGTATATCAACATTATACTCATATTGACCGTCATTTTGAGACGGTCAAAACAAGATATTGTGCGTCAAATTCCGAGACCCGAGGCGCGTGTAAGGTCTATTTTAAGTTTGTCAAAAAAAAGAAAAAGAAAAATAATAAATAAATAAAATGTATGAATATATATATATATATATATTACTGTCTGCAGTAGCAGACTCTTAGCCATCGTTGGTTTTGATTTTAAGCCCTCTCCCACTTGGCTTGACATCTCATTCCACTTGGCAATTAGCAATACCTTCTCATGGTTATATAAACAAAGGCTTTCCCTTCCCTATTTCCACCCGAAATAGCACTCAACTTTCCAAATTCTAGCCGTGAAAAGAAGCCCAACCTCCTCTTCTCTCTTATTCTCTAATTGCTGCCATTCCAACAAAGCAGCAAGTTGTTGTCCAAGAAATCCTGGAAAACCCAACAACTGCTGGAGCTCCAGGCCCTCTTCTCGAGCAGTTCCTTCTCCAGCAATTCCTCCAAGAGACCAAGGCCTGGAGGCACCTTTCTCTGCAACATCAGGCATCCAGAGCTACTGTTGTGCTTTCAACAACTGCTGCTAATCCTTTTCAGCTGCATGCATGCTCTTGTTCCTCTGAACTAAGACATTCAAAGGTACCCTCCATTATCCCCCATTTGCTGCCATGCATGCACATTAAACATGATAATTTGGTACAATTTTATGCCTTCCTTCTTGCTGCCATGTGTGGATTTCTACACATGTTTCTCCTAATGTTTTAAGGGCCGGGGAAATTAGGTGTTTTTAGTTATACCTTTCTTATATGAAATTGATAAATCGAATGATTGAAGGAATTTCTTCTTTCTGTTTTTCCTCTGATATAATAAATTAGAAAGTTATAAGTAAATGTAGACTCTGTTGTGGCTTTTATAAAAAAAAGATGGCATATACATATATATGAACGTAGTGACTACTCTTAACCTTAGAAGTTCATATTTGAATTTAAAGGGAAATTTGCAGTTCATTTATATAAAAATAAAAGATGGAAACATGTTAAGAAGGATTTAATATACCCAACATAGTTGGTGTATTCCTGGAAACTTGTTGGATGGAACTAATTAGGTGCCATTGGTTAGTAATTAAGAAATTGGTCTGGAATTGAGCATTTATACATGCATCCTATTGGTTTAGTGTTTAAAATATATATATATATATTTCAGTCATATTATCTCACAAATGATCGAGATTAATGTTATTATGGCAATTTACCTGTATAAGTGGACTTTACAACACTTCTCCCCTATGTGCATTCCATGATCTCGAAGAACTCAATCCAACTATTATTTATCATTGATGAAGTATTGCTTCTCATGTTGGCTTATTAAATTCCTACGGATTTAGCATTTCCACACCTACTTAATTCTAGGATTTAATTCATTAGGCTGCACATCTCTTAGATGAAGTAATAATAATAATAATATTTATATTAACTTAACCGGCCACTCTCAACCTCTTACTTTGATTTCCGACATTTTATATATAACTAGGTTTAGTAAATTGTGACAAGAAAATATTATGGTTACAGTTTACCTATTTAAGTATTCACAGCCCATGAACCATGTAAATATCAATGGCTGAATTTAGTTAGCTACAATCATACACTTCACCTGATTCGATTACCAAACCAAATTCCTAGTTAGATGCCCTTCTAGATTTCACCTGTCGTTGGATGGAAAACGATATTCATAGTCTTTTCATCAGAATTTTATTTACAGTAAAAACTTTTCTGTATATCTATGCCAAGTATTACACAAGGAATAAATATTTCTTATAATATTGTATTCTTTACCCTCATTTGAATGGAAGTGCAACAAAGTATACATAGACCATAAAATTTTCTTGGATAATCAAGTTCGAATTTGATGTAATCTGCTTTCTACAATATTTAAGAGTAGATTTTTGGAATACATTAATCCACCAAAGATTCTGCCAATTTGTCTTAGTAAAAATTGTGCTTTGAACAGTGCCTAATCGATCGGATCTGTATGATAATCATACACTAAAAGGAAGGATAAAGATGTTCAATAAACTTAAACTATAAATATATATATATAGTAACGGATATTATGGTGTGGCTTGTTTTAAATAAAGAAAATCTACCTTGGAAGGGATGTTCCATTTAAATGATGGATTATGATCAATATGGAGAGACCTCATGATTTTAGATAAGTGAGAAAATCCCATGATTAAATTCTTATAACAAAAATTGGAGACCTCTTAAGAATATATATGATTGAAGGAGCATCCGTGATAACTAAATTGTGTGCCAGTCGTGGTGATCTTTACACCAGACTGTGCGAGGGCGCGGTGACCCTCAACTGGGCGGAGGAAAGGAAGCCCAGTTAGGGCAGCGGCCGCTTAATGCGCGGGTCTAGGATCCCAGTCTTTTACACGGTTTTTACGCGAGCTCGCAGTGTTTTTACGCCTCGTTGGGATCCTAGCTTTAGACCAGTTCCGTTGACCCTGTCTATTAGGATACCCAGGCGGGGGATCCTTGGTTTTCAGTTTTTCGTACGAGCTCGTCCGCCCGTACTAGTCGGGCAGTTTTCTAGAGCGACTTTTCTAGGGAGTCTCTCTCACCCGTCTCAGTGGCGTAGTTGGGGAGTAGACCTGTCCCTCTATTGGACCGCGCTTCCAATTAGAGGGCGAGACAGAAGAGCCATTTGCAGGCTTCTTCACCGCTTGAGTTACTTCGCCAAACAGACTTGGCGTATCTATATCTAGATCATCCATACTTGGCGATTCTACATCTACTACATTTGGAGCTATATATGAGACATTGAAGTTAAGATTTGGAGAAGTTATGATCAAAGACCCATTCTCTCTACCCAGGAATTTAAATAAGTTAATAGATCTCTAAAATCTCAACTTTTCCAATTTTCACTCACCAACATGATCTCTGAAGAAATAGATATATGCATTCACACTCATACACTCATGATTACGCAACTGCTATATAAATATGTTACATATGGGAAATGCCGGGTTCTGGGGAAATCATTAGAAACGCATTACAAACAAACCCCTTTCTACTTACGCAAGTAGATGTAGATTTTTCTGGTACCACCTTTCTACTTGCCTGCTTTTGCACATATTAAATGTTTAGTTAAATTTTTATATAAGTTTTTGGGAGGTACCAGCAATGGCTGACGCCTCTTCTTTCCTATTGTGTGTGTGGCAGGCAAACAACCTGCAGTTCAGTAGCCGCTCAGTATATACATGCTTCCTGGAGACAGAGTTTATACTAGACGGTATGAATTACTTGTCTCAGTTTTTGTTCAGATGATGATGTAAATGCTATCTCTTTTGTATCACACTTTGGGATATATGTTGTAATGGAAGATCCTTGTACATGTTGTAACTTGATATGAATATTAATGAAAAGAAAATTTTGGTGCCATTGTCTCTTTTACTTTGTGGTTATGTTGTGGATGTGAATGTCATGTGGATAATTAGCCGCGCGAAAAATTTTCCCTGCTTTTCTACAACTTCTGCGATCAATGTGAATGAATTATTGCGAATTTTGTCGTAAACGGGTACCCGGATCCTGAGGGGTTCACATTATCTGACATTAAAATCCCACATACATACGTGGAGGCCCTCAAGGAGAACTGCTAGCCACTTGCCATGGAGATAGAGATGGCTACGCTCCAATCTCGTGGGATATGGACTCTTGTTTCTGCTCCAAAAGGGGCCTCTGTTGTGAGCCGCAAATGGGTATCCACGGTCAAGCACAGAGCGGACGATTCCATAAATCGGTACAAGGTAAGTTTGGTGGCCAGAGGATCGACACAAACTTATAGGGTGGATTACCTCAACACATTTTCTTCAGTTGCTCGACATTCCACATTACAGAATCCACTGTCAGTTGATGTGGTACACGATTGACCTCTATTCCAGCTTGATGTCAAGAATGCTTTGCAATATGGTGATCTACAAGAAGAGGTGTATATGCAGTAACCTCCTGAATTTACTGTTAAGGAGAGTATGTATGTCGGCTCCATAAGGCTATCTATAGCCTTAAGCAGCGGCCTAGGGTCTGGTTTCAGAAGAATTCAGATTTGATTGAACAAAAGGGGTTTACAAGGTTGATTGTAGATCATTCTCTCATTGTTCAGAAGACTCAACGAGGTACGATTGTCATCTTGACGTATGTTGATGATATTATTGTTATTGGAGTCGATATTCAAGGTATTATTGCGGCCAAGTACTTTCTAGGACAACAAATTGTCACTTAAGACTTGGCATGGGTTTGGAATTTGTTAGAAACCAGCAGGGTCTTTCCATGACCTAAAGAAAGTATGTAACCAACCTCCTTTCAGAGCAGGAATGACATGTCACGGACCGAACTCCACACCTATGAACCCAAACATAAAATTTACATCATGATACCACTGAAGAGGTAGACAAAAGAAGGTATAGAGAGCTAGTTGGGAGGCTTCTCTATGTTACACTTATCAGACTTGATATTTCTTTTGCAGTAAGCAAGGTTAGTTAGTTTATGGAATAACCAAACATGTACACTTGGATGCAATGTACGTGATTTTGAGATACTTGAAGTCTTGTCCAAGCATATGTCTATTATTTAACATAGAGACTTCACAATCTATCACAACTTGTGCAGATGCAGATTATGTTGGTTGCCCCAAGGATAGGAGATCTACCTCGGGAATCAATTTATTTGTCAGTAATTCTCTAGTATCATGGAAAAGCAAGAAACATATAGTGGTAGAGAGATCCAATGCCAACTCCGAATATAGGGCCATGGTGCAATGTAGTATTAAAATGATGTAAGTCCGGTCGGTTCTTTCTAGTTTAGACGTCGACCTACCTCTTCCCATAGATTTGCTGTGACAATCAGATAGCTCCCTTTATTGCAAATTATTGGGAAAAATAAGAAACTTGTTTATTCCTCGAGTCCTAGGCTCTCTTATATAGAGGAGAGACCTATGGGCAAATTACATAAAGCAGACAAAAGGAAAAGGAAACAGATAATAAAGTACATAGATATAAAATATATCTCTATACTCCCCCTCAATGCTACCATATGCATTCTGCTTCACTATAAATACTCATTTGCAACTTACTATAGACACCCCAGTGGGGGTCGGGACAAGACTCCAAGTACCTCTCGACTGAAGAGCCACTATCTCCTCCTCCATAGCTAGACGCCACATACTATCTGTCAATGCCTCCCGATAAGTCCGTGGTATTGCCAATTTGCCACGGTGGATAAAGCAACATCAAACCACCTGAAGTCACCTGTCAGACGCTCAAATGTAACATGAGAAGCAATTGGATATGAAGCACACGAACACTTCTGCTTCCTGATAGCAATAGGTAAATCAAGATCATCATCATCCCTGCCACCTGTCTGATCATCAACCTCCTGAAATAACCCCTGCTGAGAAACATCATCACTCCCATCATTAGAATTAATATTGTCAGAACAAACCTGGAGCGTGCTGGATGACAGACCATGAACATGAGCAGGAGCAGGCCGTCGACTGTAGTAATGTGGTAGTGGTGGAACCAAAACAATGGGAGGGGGTGGGGCTAATGGAGGTGATGGTGGAGGTGGTAGTGAAGGTGGTGATTAAGGTGGTTGGCGCATAGGTGGATGTAGAATGTAGACCTCATTATCCGAATCTAAAGGTGTCAACCTGTCCCCTGTAGGAGAAAAATACATGACAAACTCAAAAAATGTAACATCTGCGCTGACATAATATCTCCTGCATAACGGATCATAACAACGATAACCCTTCTGAGTTCTAGGATATCCAACAAAGACACATTTGACAACCCTAGGAGAGCTTGTCAATCCCTGGTGACAATGAATGGACAAAAACATATCCAAAGCGCAATGGGTAAGAAAGAACAACTCCTTGTTAAGGAAAACACGAGAAAAATGTATCTTCTCCCCCAACATCGATGAGGGCATATGGTTAATGAGATAACAAGCCGTGAGAACCACATCACCCCAGAATGAATGAGGTGCACAACTTTAGATCAAGAGGGTACGGATGATATCAAGAAGGTGACGATGCTTTCTTTCAGCAATACCGTTCTATTGAACTTCGGGTTTATTCTTCAACAAGAAAACCCAAGACATACGACTAAAATCATCCACAACTAAACAAAATATGTGTCCCTGATGATCGGGAACACGACTTGGACCACAAATTTCTACACAGAAATACTCAAAACGGGAGCTACTACTCTGACGACTAGGAAAGACAGATCGATGAGGCTTCCCTAACTGACATGCCTCACAGTTGAATGACGAGCAGGGTGAAATCTGGGGAAGGACTTGGCGTAATTTCTGAAGTGGAAGATGACCGAAGTGCATATGCCATAAGAAGGGAGAGCCTGGTCCAATGGAATGAGAGGATAGTCGATAGAGGCCACCCTGCTCATGACCACATCCAATCATCCTACCCGTAAGAATGTCTTGAAACACAAGAGATGATGGGTCAATTATTGCTAGATGATGTAAATCCTTAGTAATCTAACAAATAGAAAATAAATTCATTGAGAAATTAGGGGCATGCAACACATTCCGAAACCGCATAGAGGGCGTCAAGGTGATCTCCCCCTATCCTGTGATTGGGGAATGAGTCCCATTTGTTATGATTACAGTCCTTCCTGGAGAAGCCTGCCTGCATGCTATGGGTTGATCTCTATCTCCACATAAATGATGTGTATCACCAGAATCTATGATCCATTTTGAGATATCTGAACCATGATAAGAAGTAGAGGCATGAACACTACTTGAGGTACTAGCTCCAACAGTAACAATAATGTCCAAGCTGTTCTTTGAAGCAGGTGAAGTTGTACTAGCTGGAGGCATGATGTCTCTCAATCGAGAAAACAAGCTCATCATAATGCTGATCTGATGTGGGTGGAGCGGCATAAGTCTGAACCTGCTCTGCTACACGGACGGATGCTGGGAAACCATGCTTGCAGTAGTATGTATCTTCTGTATGATCAGATCGGTGAGAATAGGTACAAGGTGGTCCACAACCACATCCACCTGTACCACGTGATCCTCGTCCACGAAACTAAAATGGACCTCCTCTTCCACGAGAGTCTGCCACGACAAAGGAATTCAACACTAGAGCGGAAGTTGAAGTAGTGATCCAGCTCAATCTACAGAAGGTCTCCTAATTAGGAGGAATAGTAGCATCGACCAATATCTGGGAGAAAGCAGCCTCATACTGCGAGTTAAGAGAGGCCAGAAAGACACCAACGTTGTAGCATTCCTGTTAGAAAATGGGAAGCGGAAGCGAAAACATGGAAAAAGGATAAAGAAAATAATAAGAACGCGGGATTTTACGTGGAACCCTACTCCGTGAGAAGCAGGATGAAACCACGGGAGAAGCCCTCAAAGGGGCATGTTATGCATTGCACTTTCTCTCATCTGTTACAGGAGGCCTGGGGTTCCTTATATAGCCTCCACAGGGCCTCCAAGTCCCACCACTGGACGATGTAGGACAAAACTATTGGATGGGGTAAATAGATCCTGGAGGGATTTATTTACCCATCTCCCTCATATATGACACATACAACTTATACTCCAACACTCCCCCTCAAGCTGGAGCATGCAATGCTCTGCTTGGACAAACAGAAAGAAACTCAACTCAACGCTACATGACACTACGGACAATATCAACACAACGCGCACATTGCTGCAGCCGAGGACGTTGCTTCTCATGCCGTGCATGTGAGGAGGACGAACGGGCTGGAATGTGAGTCTGCTGAATCTCCTCGTCGGAGAGCATGTGCTCTGAACTGCGCCTGTCAGAGTCACTGCAACTGAAATGAGCCTCCTCATCGGAGTATTCTGGCCCGCCACAACATGTGGACAACTGCTCCAACTCTGAAAAGGGCCAAAACTGAAAAAAAGTGCCATGGCTGTGCAATCCTCTTCGGGTCCACGGTCGCTGGAGAATGGAGTATGAAAAAGTCTCCTCTTCGGAGAACTGGGTCTCTCCCATCTGGCTCAAAGAATGGTCCTCTACTCTGGAGTCCCTATGGCTCACATGAAAAACTCTGGCCGAAAAAACAAGAATGGATGGGGACCTCTGAACTGATGACATACTTGTGCTTATCTGAAAATGACCGCAAACTCGTGCGTGTCTGAAAATGAGTCTCTCTTTGGAGAACTCGAAAATGGGCCTCAACATGGAGTACATTGATCTTAGACTCTGACCGATCTGAATGTCGAGTCTGAATCTACGCATCACACTGTGGACTCGGAATATGAACATCGAGTCTGAAATTACGCATGGAAAATCTTCATCTGGAAAACTTGTAGAGTCTGAAAATCTGACATCTGAATCTACACCAGGACCTGTGACTCTACACAACACCCCTCTTTTCTCCCATACTTGTCGGAAAAAGACATCGACAATGTAGGGAGAAGACAAAGAAATTTGGGGGTGAAAGAAAACATCTCAAATGCCGATATAATATATTTTTCAGCTCCTCAAATTAATTTTTTTCCTGGCTATTTCCAATTTTTTTAATAGCCACAAATTTTTTAAATAACCGTTGAAACATTTTTTTCAGCTTTTCATCATTTCTTTCCTTGCGTACGGCTTTTTCTTGTACGTGCCTTTTTTTTTGAAATATATATTTTTTTTAACCGCAGGCCCTTCTATCTTTCAATTCATTTTCTCCCCTTTTTTCCCCCTTAACTTCGGCCCACATTTGGCCTCTTTTTTTTCTTATCCCCCTTTTTCAGACTTACGGACCCCGTTGAGGGCAAACCCCATTTAGGGCTCCCTGGAACCCGCGGGTTCACAAACAGGACCCCTTCGATGCCGCCGCTTTTCAAGATGGAGCGCCACCTGCGGCTCCTTAAGGGCACCGCCGCAGGGGTATCGCGACATGGAGTTTCCGCCGCCAAGATCGGAGAGGAAGGGGGCCTCGCACCGTCCACGCGAGGGGTTTGCTAGCGCATGGGGTCCTTGCCGCCTAGTGCCTAGGATGGAGGCGCCTGCTAGAGCGAGAAGGGCGCTTCCTGATGCACCTGGGAAGAAGCTGTTTGCTTGGAGACTTCGCGTGTGGGTTGATGGGCCGCGCTGGAGGTTGCTGGCTGCAGCGGTTTCGCGGCTGGAAGAGAGTCTTGCCGCTGGAGCACTAGGGCTCGCATCGCCGCCTTTAGGCTTCCCATTTAGGAACCATCGACTGGAAGGAGGGCAAAGCCATGGATCTGCGGCTCTGCTAGGGTGAGATCGCTAAGGTTGAAACGGAGTGGATGTCGATCTCAATGGAGTAGTGGATGTCGATCCCCAGCAGAGTCGCTAATCGAAGAGGATTGGGTGATCTTCAGCCTTGACAAGAACATCGACGCAACATTGAATCTTCCGAACTGTGAAAATGTGCTCTGAGGAATTTTGAACATGCATGATCAGAATTTCAGGAATTAGGGTTTCAATAGAAACCCTAAAATTTACAAAACTTTGAACGGAATAATGATCTTCAAAAATAAACACAAATCGAATCTCGAATACATTATGAACAACATGAAACCCCGAGAATCAAACCCGCTCTGATACTATGTTAGAAAATGGGAAGCGGAAACGAAACATGGAAAAAGGATAAAGAAAATAATAAGAACGCGGGATTTTACGTGGAACCCTACTCCGTGAGGAGCGGGATGAAACCACGGGAGAAGCCCTCGAAGGGGCATGTTATGCATTGCACTTTCTCTCATCTGTTACAAGAGGCCTGGGGCTCCTTATATAGCCTCCATAGGATCTCCAAGTCCCACCACTGGATGATGTGGGACAAAACTGTTGGATGGGGGTAAATGGATCCCGGAGGGATCCATTTACCCATCTCCCTCATATATGACGCATATAACTTATACTCCAACATTTCCGGTATGTCTTCAACTGCTCTGGAGTAGCTGCGAGAGGCATGAAGCTTCTCAAACATCCTGCGCAATGCTGTATAGTGAGCATGTAAGGATCATGCTGAAGCTATAGAATTTTTGTCTCATTCTTGGCCATGAGTACGTGGTAGCAAGAATGTTCGACATTGCTTTGGCAGTAGGTTGGTGTAGGACATTATTTGCAATCTCTGGTATCAAGGTACCAGATAACCAGACCTGAGCGTATGCGTCACCAGCCTCCCATGAGGCATAAAACCATGTCCTCTCCGTCGGCTCTTCCTCGGTAAGAATATGCTTCTTACCCATTGGCTTCATTAGACTTATGAGCAGCATGGCCTACAACTCGTAGACTCGTAGTTCGACCTATCCATCTTCACTATCAACGCATGACCTCTGAAGGCGCATATGGTGGGGATATCTACATTGTTTTCCGACATGCTGCATGACGAGGAAACTAGGGTAGTAGACTAGAGAATGTATCGTCCACACTAACATAAATGAAGTTGGTTGCATGTGTAGACTAAAATCGCAACCAACCCCATAAATAAAAGGAAGCCTGGCACGAGCACCAATAGAGGAGCCGAGAGGCGGCGAAACTGTCCAAGAAAGAGGGACGGTGGCGCCGTCTGAGGGAGAGGTGTGCGACGGCTCCGTCCGCAGGACGTGCGGCGATGGAAAGGTGAGCGACATGCGGCGACAACGACCGCAGGAGGTGCAACGAGTATGGCGCAGGAGGACTGATCGTGGAAAGGCGAGCGACGAGCGGGTCCAGCTATGGGTAGTTTGGTGACTCCGCGCGAGAGGGCAGGCGATGTGGGCTAAGGTTAGGGTTTCAGGTACGAGAGCTCCGGTCTATGACCGCCGCTCTGATACCATGTTGGCAAAAATAAGAGACTTGTTTATTCCTTGAGCCCTAGGCTCTCTTATATAGAGGAAAGATCTATGGGTGGGTGAAATACATAAAGCAGACAAAAAGAAAAAGAAATAGATAAGAAAGTACATAAATATAAAATATATCTCTACACAAATAATCCAACACAAGAGAACAAAACATATTGAAGTGAATTATCACTACACCCATGATATGATAGAAACGGATTTATCACCACATCTCATGTTAGTTAAGGAAACCAGACGATAGATGTATTTACCAAGGCTCTTGTACGAGGACCCTTCCGAAGATGATGTTCTAAGTTAAGCATGATTGACATCTATTATCCAACTTGAGGGGGAGTTTTGAGAGATTTTGTCACTCTTTTCTTTGTTTATTTATTTCTCTATTCTTACTATATAAATTACCCATTAGGGTATCTCTCTTCTACATAAGAGAGCTCATGGATGCTATGGAATAACAACTTCATTTCCCTCCACATTTATTTGTCCAACGTCATTATACTACAGCAATTGTCAGTGGCGATATTCATAGGGAGTGAAGGTGGAGATACAATAGTCGTTTGGAGGAGGGGAGGATGAATTTGACTGGGATGGAGGACTCGAACATATGAATGTGTGGAGCTGGTTAGGTCAAGGGCTGAAGTGGAGAAGGGGGAGGGATATTGACTGGGGAGGGAGAAGGACTTGAACGGAGGGAGGAAGGGGCCGAGGTGGTTAGGTTAAGGGCTGGAGTGGAGGAGAGGGGACGACAATAAGGAGTGGAGCGGAGGTCTATACAGAAAGGGCTTTGGTGTTGTTCTTGCGCAAGGGGTGGCATTCCAGACGATATTGAGCAGTAGAGGCCCAATGTAGTGGCGGTGACCTAATCTGTTGTGATGTCGATTACTCACGAGGCTAAAGTTGAAAGGCATGATCTACAGTTTAGGAGTGGTGGCCAGATCTTCTGTAACGACCTAATCTGATGTGATGGTTCTAGAGCCTAGCTCGAACGACAATGTGAGGACTGCTGTAACAGCTTGACCTGTTGTGACGATTTGATTTATTGGATGATGATCTGGTTGTTCAAAGCCAATCTAAAGATGGGTCTGCTCTTCTTGCTTGCGTGAATGGGTGCTTGAATGAATCTCGAGTTTGCTAATGTGTTTTGTTCAGAGTTGGGTTCGTGAGATGACTTGATGGATACTATGTGCGTGTACATGAGGTATCTTGATCAAATGTTTTGCAAGGTTCTTCTATGTGGATCTAGACCTGCTTGTAGATGAACAACTAGATGTTATTCAACTGCAACATAACTCTCTTTTTCAAGCTAAGTGACACCAATCCTATAAAGAACAATAACAAACTGTGAATAGATCTCTTAATCTCTACTCAATCAAAACGGGAGGTGGAGGGAGGAGTTGACCACATGGTCACCTACTTCGGCTAAGCAGGCAGTCACGGAGTGGTAAACGACAGATAGGGGTTCGTCTTAGATGGGTAGACAGAAGGGCAGTTTTTTTGGGGGAAGGGGGGGAGTAGCGGGGCTCCTACAATTACTTTTGTACCCTTCATTTTTCTATCAATTATGACTTGTGCCCTAAAGGTAACATCTGTTTGGGAGGTGGATGGATGGCAACTAACCCGAAGGGCATAAGCAATAATTATGCAAGAAAGTAGGGACACAATTGATATTCCAAAGAATAGAGGGGCATAATTGACATAGAAGTTAAGACGGACATGTTGGAGTATTTGGTAGTGCGTCTATTGAGTTGTAGATGGGTAAATGGATACCTCCAGGATCCATTTACCCCATCCAGTTGTTTAGTCCCACATCGTCCAGTGGTGGGACTTGGAGGCCCAGTGGAGGCTATATAAGGAGCCCCAAGCCTCCTGTAACAGATGAGAAAGTTCAATAGAATATCCGCCCCTTTGAAGGCTTCTCCCGTGGTTTCATCCCGCTCCTCACGGAGTAGGGTTCCACGTAAAATTCCGTGTGTTCTTAAGTTTTTCTATCTTTATTTCTGATTCCGCTTCCGCTTCCGATTTTCTAACATAGTATCAGAGCGGGTTCGATTCTCGAGGATGTTCTTTATGTTTTTACAAGAATCGATTTTAGTTTTTGTTCTTGAAGATTCAATAGTATAAGGATTTACGATCTGTTTGAAGTTTGAGATCTAAAGTTTTAGCCCTAAACATGTTCTTCGGCACAAGATGATCTCTGGCGGCTGCCATCCAACATCTCTGGTTCATTTCCGGAACCCTAGATCAGGGATCAATGCTTTTCTGATTTCAGCCACTAACGACGCATATTCAGCGCAGACTCTCGCTCTTCCTCTATGACAAATCTTCCTGATATGCTTCTCCCAGGTGCGAGGGGACCTCCTGTTTCCACGCTAACCCATCGTTTAGAGGCGCAGGCGGCGGCGGCATTCGAAGCACAAGCAGCCCTCGCTGCACTAGCGCCTGGGGGCGCTCCTCCTCCATGTTTCGCGGGCGGCACCAACAGATGGCGCCATCAGTGGTTCTCCAGGCCCGACACCCCTTTGCACTCCCAGCCTCGAGCGCCTAAAGGCAGGCGACGACACCCTTAACATCACGAGGCGCGCACCCACATCCCAAGCGCGTCGCAAGCAACCCCCCACGCACAACGCCCTATTCCCAGGCGGTACTTTCTCGCAGAACTCCTCCGCCTACTCCAGCAGCGGAGACGACCTTCAGCAACTCTTGTCGAAGCCCATCGCAGGTAGAGCTCCAGGAGGAGCACCCATCGCAACAGCGCCTCCAGCGGCGACGGCTCCTGCAGGCCGTGTTCTCTTCCAGGCAGCGAATCCTGGGTGGCGAGATCCCCCCACTCAGCAGTCCCGTGCTTCCTTTGGGGCGCTCCAGCCCATCCTCCAGAATTCCCATCCAGCGCGCGACGCTCCCCTCCGCAGGCACAGGCGAAGGCCCCCTTTGGCAGCACGACATTAGAAAGGGTTTCCCCGTGGGGAACCCTAGTAGAGGACAAGGGGATTTATTAGCCAGCCGTGTATATTAAAAAAAAAGGAGGGGGGAGGGGAATAAGGCCCATGTTAAAAAAAATGCGAAGGGGTCGGAAAAAAAAAGGAAAAAAAGAAGAAAAAAAAAGAAAAGAAAAAAAGAGGCGCGTATAAAAAAAGCCGTACGCACCGTTTTGCAAAAAAAATGCAGAGGGAAGCCGAAAAAAAGGGGGGGTTGACGGCTTTAAAAAAAATGAAAAAAAAGAGCCGTAAAAAAATGAAACGGCCAAAATTCATGATTTGAGAAGCCGAAAAAATTGTAACGGCTTATTTTGTTTTATTTTCCCCCATTTATGTATCTCTTTGTCTTCTCCCAACTTGGTCGACGTCCATGTTTTCCGACAAGTATGGGAGAAAGGGGGAGTATATATGTAGAGTCACAGGTCTTGTGCTCCAGATTCAGATGCCAGATGCAGATTATTCAGACCAGCCAGTTTCAGACTCTACATTCGGAAGACTCGACGATTGTCTTCCGAGTCCAATTTTCAGACACGCATATGTTTGCGGTCATTTGCAGATAAGCATATGTTGCCGTCATTTGTTTGTGGTCCCCATCATTCTTCTTGTTGTCAGGCTAGAGTTTTTATGTGAGCCATAGGGACTCCAGAGCAGAGGACCATTCCCTATGCCATTGAGGGCAAGGGTTTTCATGTGCTATCATAGGTACACCAGAGCAGTGCACCATTCTCTGAGCCAGATGGGAGAGACCCAGTTCTCCGACGAGGAGACTTCAGGCGCAGTTTTAGACTCGGTGGTCAGATTCCGAGTCTTCAGTTGACTCACACTACATCCCGTTCGTCCTCCTCACCTGTACGGCATGAGAAGCAACGTCCTCGACTGCAACATGTGCGCGTTGGGTTGATATTGTCCGTAGTGTCATGTAGCGTGAGTTGAGTTTCTTTCTGTTTGTTTGTCCAAGCTGAGCATTGCATGTTCCAGCTTGAGGGGGAGTGTTGGAGTATTTGGTAGTGCGCCTATTGAGTTGTAGATGGATAAATGGATACCTCCAGGATCCATTTACCCCATCCAGTTGTTTAGTCCCACATCGTCCAGTGGTGGGACTTGGAGGCCCAGTGGAGGCTATATAAGGAGCCCCAGGCCTCCTGTAACAGGTGAGAAAGTTCAATAGAATATCCGCCCCTTTGAGGGCTTCTCCCGTGGTTTCATCCCGCTCCTCACGGAGTAGGGTTCCACGTAAAATCCCGTGTGTTCTTAAGTTTTTCTATCTTTATTTCTGATTCCGCTTCCGCTTCCGATTTTCTAAACCCTTTGTGATTTTATGTCCAGATTATCGTTTTCAATATCATCATCTAGACCCATCAAATTCCAGAAAAGCTCACAATTTAATACACTTACGAAAGCTAATAAGGACTAGAGGAAATATTAAAGGCTAATAATCTTTTATTCTCCATGATTCTTGCTCGACGGAAATATTAAAGGAAATACTAAAGACTAGAGGAAATATTTAAGGCTAATAAAGACTAGAGGAAATAATAAAGACTAGAGGAGAAAAAGGTTCAATAGATATATATTTTTTGTGCTCATGGAAGCCTGAATGGAGAAATACCATCAGGGTTACACTGAATATTCCTTTAGAAAATACCGAACAAGGATAAAATATAAGAGGGCAAAGAAATCAACGAACAAGGATAAAATATAAGAGGGCAAAGAAATCACCTTGCCACATAAACTCCATGCCCCTCCTCCGGAAGGAATCCAAGGGCACGCACGGCAGCATGAGGGTCCTGAATTACACAGCCACACCAATTCACCATGCATGTGGTGCCATTACCATGTCTAACATCAATTCCAACAACTAATTCAAGTTCTCGTCCCTGGAAAGCAAAGTTTTAAACAAGTATACAGTATCTATTAATTATTCAAAAGAAAACACAAGGAATTATAGTGGGACAGCTTTCTGGCACACAGACACAATACATGTGGAGAAACAAGCGTCTCACTACCTGTCGAAAAATGGTGAGTTTTAGTCCTCCATCTTCGTCTTCACATTTCAACTCTTGACATGCATTTTCTATATCACGAAAACAGGTAATTGGAACTTTATTAACAGCCAAAAACATGTCACCTTGCTCTAGCAGGCCTTCAGCCCTTGATCCTGCCAAACAGCCTTTAACACGTAAAACTTGCCGTCTTATTGGATCTTTCTTGACCAGAGCCTGCAAATATCATTTTACAGGGGAACATTCAACTCCATCAATACCTAGCGTACACATCTACTATTCAGAAATTAAAATGCATAACACGGGCATAGTAGAACTTTATCTGGGTGGCCTTTAACCTTGTCTAGATCATTTTTTGATAACAGAAAAATGTGCATAAAAATATCTATATAAAGCCTACTGGCTAGGGGGAACAATGCCTGCAACAAAATCTAGAACAGAGTTGATGTCCCTATTCCTCTTCTTGACCACATTAACATCAGGTGTGGTTCCTTTGATTTGAAACAGGATATCATTTATGAGAACCCGCCTCCTTACTGCAAACATGGTGATTTTATTGGGCATTATGATTAGAACTGTTATCATTTAAAGCCCAAACAAAAAAAAATAAGGAGCTGAACAAACGACGAGCGGAAATTCAAAGACATAAACAGTAAACCAGCAAGCTAAAGTTCAGAGGCCGTCAAATGCAACAGAAAATAGTGAGAAACCAAGTGAAGCAGCAAATCCCACATGCTCATGGTCACATTCCATCAGCCTGCATGTGCGTATGTCTTGAAACACATGAGAAGAGGGGGTCAAATATGGCACAACACTGCAAATCCTTATTGATGTGACTAATAACCAGTAAATTCACAGAAAAATCAGGTGCAAAAAACACATTTTGCAGACGTATAGACGGCGTCAAACATATTTTCCCATGTCTTGTAATAGGGGAATGAGTCCCATTTGTAATGACAACCGATCTGCTTGGAGCTACATATTCGTATGATGCAAACTGAGCTCTGTTTACACACAAATGAGATGCACCAGAATCCATGATCACTCTATTATGTCTTCCCTGTGACAACTGGTAAGGGCATAGGCTATACTTGAGGTGCGAGAAGAGGCTCTGGTTACGAGATCAATGTCAGAAGAGTCTGCAGGAGCACTGTTAGTGGTGGCCACATAAGTGGTATTCCTGTACGCCATTTGCGTATTGCATCATACTCGTGGTCAAGAGTCGCTAGAAAAACTCAATCATCATGGCATTCCTGTATGCCATCTACTACTCTATAGACATGATCACGGGCATGAAGCTCAGCTTCTCGAACATGCCCGAAAGCGAAGAGTAGAAGCTGTGCAGAGGATGACCATTCTAACTGGTAATAAAAATGTCATGCTACAACTACAGAATCTTGGTCTCATTCTTCGCCTGACTATAGTAGAATGAAGAATATCCCACATTGACTAAGTAGTGGACTGATGTAAGATAATGTTGGAGTATGTGTCATATGATTGGTAATTGTATCTCTACAGTGTTCAATTACCACATCCACTAGATTAGTCCTATACCATCTATCAATGGGACTCGGTCATTCTGATGGGGCTAAATATAAGAAGCCCCACACCCATTCTAACAGTTGAGAGAGATCAATAGATACATCAACCTTTTGAGGCGGTTCTCCGTGTTTTCATCCCGCTATTCATGGAGTAGGTTCCACGTTAAATCTCGGTATTCTTCCACTATTTTATATTTCTTTATATCTAACACGTTTCCACATCCAACAAAATGGTATCAGGGTGGGTTCGGTTCTTTGATTTTTATCTTAAAGATTTTATTATATTCCCCATTTAATCATGCTCGAGATCTGTTTAAATCATTAAGAAAAATTGCTCCAAGTTCATCTGAAAATCACATCATTAGTGCATAATTATGGGGGTTTTAGAAACCTAGTTCTCCAGGCTGCCAACAATTCCAACAAAGCTCCAACGATTCCAAGAGTTATGCCGAAATTCTAGGGTTCTCTCATAAAACCTCAACGCTATTTTGTCCATCCGATGATGCCATCATCACTTGGTTTGGATTCACCAAACCATAACCGTTGTCTACTCCAGATGGATTCCATATTGGAACATTAAAAATCAATGTAACCAAGCAATGAGAAGAATCAACCTCACACATCTATCTCCAGACTAAGACCTCGCACGTCCATTGTACCAATCGGTGTATCTCCCACACGATGTAAGTGCACCCACATGCAATGCGCCTCGTTGCAACTGAACCACATAGCGGCAATAGGGTTCGAAACGCTATTTGGAAAAAAAGGGGTGGGGGAGGAGTCTACGAACAATAGAACTGATCCCCATCTCTTTGCTGGAACCTTACTTGGAGAACAATAAAATAAGGTCAAAGAAGAAGATTTTCCCCACAACGGTACTCTTAACCATGACCTCAAATTTCGGTGAAATTCGACCGAATTTCGGTAGAATTTTGGTTTCAGTGGGTGACCGAAATCCGACCGAAATGGCCGATGTCGACCGAAATTTGGGGGGCCTAGTTCAAAAATAGACCGAAATGACCGAAATTTCGGTCGAATTTTGATCGAAATTCGACCGAAATTTCGTTTCGGTCAGTCTCCGAAACGAAACCGAAATCCGGCATTTAAGGCCTTGCTCTTAACAACAGATCCTCAAGACTTCTCACAACTTGGTCGACGTCATCGATTCTGACCAATATGGGAGAAAGGGTGACTGTTTAGTTCAGGAGTTCAGAATAAAATTCTACAAGTCATATTCAAATTCTCTAATCCTCATATTCTCCAAATTTCAGACCCTACCAAGTTCAATCAATATGTGATAGGTCCTCACCTTGATTTGAACTCAGGATTTTCATGGTGATCCAATGAGACTCTAGAGTACAGATCCCATTCTATGTACCCGCATTGACTCAAGGTTTTCAAGTGGATGCATAAGGACTTTAGTGTATAGATCTCATTCTCTGAGCCAGTATGGGAGAGACCCAGTTCTGCGATGAGGAGAGTCTTTTTCAGACTCCATTCTCAGCGTCTGTGGACTCCGACGAGGACGTTTCCATGGTTTTCTATAGATTGGCCCTTCAAAGAGATGGAGCAATTGCGGGTCATAGTTCTCCACGTTAAGACTCATTCCAGTTTCAGTGACTTTGACATATGCAATACATAGCACATGATCGCCAACTAGGAGATTTGTTTCACACTCCAACGCCAATTCCTCCTCACCATCACAATATTAGAACCAACGTCTTCAGTAGACATACAATAGAGTATGCGTTGAATTGATATTGCCCATAGTATCTTGTATTCTTTAAGAGAGTGATTTCTTTCTATTTGTCCAAGACGGGCATTGCAAGCTCCAACTTAATGGACAGTGTTGGAGTATGTTGAGATACTTATATCTCATTGTCTTTATTCTATATTTCTATATTTCTTATGTCTACTTTATGTAATTTTCCTGTAGAGTTTTTCTTCTATATAAGAGAGCTCTACGGCTATGATGAATAGCACTCTTCATTTTCATAACTTTCCACATGATATCCGAACGATGGTCCTAGACGGGAGCTTGTGCTGTTGAGACACACCCCGCCAAAAACCCTAACGTGCACCCGCGCCGCCCATCTCTCGGGCGCGGCCACCGCCGTCGCTATTGCTCGAGGGGCCGCAGACCGCCGCACATTAGCGGGCCGCCGGTAGCAGTTGCTACCCGCTGTCGTTCCTGCTTGCCGCCGACCGCTCTTGCTCGTTGGCTCCTGCCCACTGTCGGCGCTGTTGTCCCTGGTTAGGTCTGTTCTTGGGTTTCTAGGGTGTGACGTAATCATCTAAAACACCTTAGTTAACCAAAGGAGCCTCTAATGAATGGAAGAGGTTGTGGTATGAGTCTACACCAACAACCATCTTCCCATATGTCAGTATAGACGCTGGTCTTACTTATTGCAGACCCAGTATTGGAGATAGTTGTCATCATGTTTAACAACAAAGCTGATGTTTCATCCCAGGGTGCCTTCAAAGGTCCATCGCCCATCGTCAAGATAGATGGAACAAACTATGAACTGTGGTCCATGCAGTTCATGAGTTTAATGCAGTTCAATGGCAAAAAGCACATCCTCACAACGGAGGAGCCAACTGACAAGACTAGGGTAAATGTCTCATGGGAGGCAGACGATGCATATACACGTGAGTGGCTATATGAGACTGTGTCAATAGAGATAGCTAATGATATACTGAGTCAGCCTACTGCAAAGGCTACGTGGGACATTCTTGCCGCCACATATTCTCTGGCAAAGAATGAGTCGAAGATATTGCAGCTCCAGCATGATATCTTCACATCGAAGCAGAATGATCGTCCCCTCCATACCCTCTACACTTCTTTAAGGGGTATGTCTGAGAAACTCAAGGCATACTGAGACATCGTGATGACTGGGGTCTTTCTAGCAGCTCTTGATCCTTAGTATGACGCTGCTCGAGCCCAGATCCTTACTGATGCCACCATACCTCCAATGGAGGAGGCATATCGCAGATTGAGTAGGCTCTCCATATCCTATGGTGGTGGTACCCTGCAGTCTCAGACATCTTCAACTATGGCTGCATCTCATGGTAGGGAAAGCTCTACACCGTATCGTGGTAAGGGGGACCCTAACCGTGGCAGAGGAGGGGGTGGTCAACCCCGTCAGTAGTGCACCTATTGCCACAGGTCAGGGCACTTTGAGGAGACATGCTACTCTAAGCATGGGTTTCCTGCTTTAGCTCGAGTTGCAGAGCAGACTCAACATGTTGAGGGTCCATCACCTGTTTCTGATCAGAGATTTGATGAACTTGTGGCATGGCTTAGGGAGATTACGCCTACTCCTGGGTCAACCAGCTATCCTTCAGGATCCTCATAGGTAGCTACCTCAGCATTAGCGTCCACATCAGGTATAACATATGCCTTTTACTTTCTTGGCCTAGAGTTCGCAAGAAATCAACATGGTATGCTAATGACGCAAATGAAGTATGTCACTGATCTGTTATCTGAGACATGCATGACAAGATGCAGACCTGCTACTACTCCAGTGGATCCTAATGCCAGGCTCTATGATGATGACTCCGAGGAGGTGGATAAGAGACGGTACAGAGAGCTAGTAGGGAAGTTGTTGTATGTTACTGTTAGCAAACCTGATATATCATTTGTTATTAGCAGAGTTAATCAGTTTATGGAAAAACCCGGGCATGCTCACATGGATGCAGTTAACATGATCTTGAGATATCTGAAGTCTTCTCCAGGTGCAAGCCATTTATTCATACGAGATACATCTCTCACAGTTAATGGATGTGCAGATGGGGGTTACGCCGGGTGTCCCAAGGACAGGAAATCCACTTCAAGTTTCACTGTGTTCGTTGATAGCTCGCTGATTTCATGGAAAAGTAAGAAACAAACAGTTGTAGCTAGATCTAGTGACAAATCAGAGTATAAGGCCATGGCCCAAGGGAGCACGGAAATGATGTGGGTCAAGTCCGTCCTGACTGACCTAGCTATTGAGGTGCCTCTTCCTATGCACCTCAAATGTGATAATCAAGAAGCTCTATTCATCGCCAATAATCCAAACTTCCATGAAAGGGCAAAGCACATTGAAGTTGACTGTCATTACACCCGTGATTTGATTCAGAAGGGACTTATCTCCACTTCTCATGTTGCTTCAAGCGATAAGATTGTGTTGGGAAAAGTGAACGAGTTATTTATTCCATAAGCCCTAGGCTCTCTTTTATAGGAGAGTAGCCTATGGGTAAATTACGTAAAGCATACAACTGAAAAATAAAATAACAGAGAGACACACATAAACTACTATATGCGTTAACACTCCCCCTCAAGATGGAGCATAGATATCAATCATGCTCAGCTTGGACGCACACTTCTGGAATGGGCCTCGTAGTAATGCCTTGGTGAATATATCAGCAGTTTGATTCTCTGAAGCAACATGAGATGTAGCAATGAACCCCTTCTGAACCATGTCACGTATGAAGTGACAGTCAACCTCAATATGCTTGGTCCGCTCATGGAATGCTGGGTTGTTTGCAATGAACAAGGCTGCCTGATTATCACATTCCAAGTTCATAGGAAGTGGTACATCTAGACATAGGTCTGTAAGTACAACCTTCACCAACATTATCTCTGTGCTAGCCTGAGCCATAGCCCTACCACCGTCTATTTCTTGCTCCTCCATGAGACTAGAGCATCTCCTACATAGACAGCAAACCCTGAGGTGGACTTCTTGTCCTTGGGACATCCTGCATAGTCTGCATCCGCACATGCTGAGATAGAAATCCCCTTTCCTTTCTTGAATAGCAAACCTGCACCTGGAGATGATTTGAGATATCTAAGAATCATATGTATTGCATCCATATGAACCTGACGTGGTTGCTCCATGAACTGGCTCACACGACTCACTGCAAATGATATATCGGGTCTAGTAATCGTGACATACAACAGTTTGCCTACTAGTTCTCTGTATCTTCTCCTGTCCACCTCCTCTGTGTCATCATCATAGAGCTTCATGCTGGGATCTATTGGTGTCGTAGCAGGCCAACACCCAAGCATACCTGTTTCACTCAACAGATCTGTAACATATTTCCTCTGTGACATTACTAATCCATACAGATTTCTGGCAAATTCCAGTCCCAGAAAATATCTAAGGACTCCAAGATCCTTAGTGACAAATTCGCTTCCCAGCTTTTCTTTCGCCTGCTTTATGCCTTGCTCATCATCTCCTATAATCAAGATGTCATCTACATAAACCATAATTGCAATAATACCTCTAGAAGTCTTCTGTACAAACAAGGAATGATCAGCATTGGAGCGTTTGTATCCTTATTTTTCAAAGAGGTCTGAGAGCTTCTGAAACCATGCTCTGGGGCTCTGCTTAAGGCCATAGATAGCCTTATGAAGTCTGTACACCTTGGAACACTCCCCCTCAACAGCAAAACCGGGTGGCTGTTGCATATAGACTTCCTCCTGCAGATCTCCATATAAGAACGCGTTCTTCAATCCCAACTGATACAGTGGCCACTCTCGATTAACTGCGACTGACAACAGGATCCGGAGAGTGGAATGACGGGCTACTGGCGAGAATGTATCAAGGTAATCCACCCCGTATGTCTGTGTAAAACCACGTGCAACAAGGCGTGCCTTGTATCTGTCAATAGACCCATCTGCATTGTGCTTCACTGTAAACACCCACTTGCAGCTCACCGGGGTCACATCTGGAGGTATAGGAACTAGACTCCAAGTTCCTCTAGATTGAAGTGCCGCCATTTCTTCCTCCATTGCTAACCGCCATCTACTATCCTGCAGAGCATCTTGATAATTCCGTGGAATATCTACAGCCGACAGGGCCACAACAAAGTTCCTGAAATCCCCAGATAGTCGCTCAAATGACACCACAGCTGACAAGGGATATGTAACGCAACTCCTCTTCGATTTGCGTATAGCAATAGGAACATCTAAATCAGCTGTGTCCTCATCTGCCCCCTGCAACATATCCTGCTCACAAATATCATTAGATCCATCGATAGAAGTATCTTCATTACATACCATAGGCGAGCTAGGAGACGAGTCATGACCATGAGCGGGAGGATGCATGCGGGTATAATGGAACGGTAGTGGTGAGACAGGGATTTTTGGTGGTGGTGGTGGTGACGGTTGTGGTGGTGGTGGTGGTGACGGTTGTGGTGGTGGTGACGGTGCTGGAGATGGTGGTGTCATGTATATGGCATCGGTAGGCAGAGGGGGTAGCTGCTGATCACCTGAGGTTGAAAAATACATTACAGATTAAAAAAATGTAAAATCTGCACTGACCATATACCGCCGACGCAGAGGATCAAAACACTTGTACCCCTTTTGAGTTCTAAAGTACCCAACGAAGACACACTTGACAGCCCTAGGAGAGAGCTTGTCAGTACTAGGAGACAACTGATGGACAAAGGCGACTGAACCAAACACGCGGGGAGTAAGAGAGAACAGATCCTTCCCAGGATAGATAAGGGAAAACGGAATCTGTTCATCCAAGACAGAGGACGACATACGATTGATTAGGTAACATGCAGTGAGAACTGCATCACCCCAGTAAGAGTAGGGAACATGACTCTGTATAAGAAGTGATCTTGTGACATCAAGAAGGTGGCGATGTTTCCTTTCATCAATTCCATTTTGTTGAGAGGTATGAGCACATGATGTTTGGTGAATAATCCCTTTTGAGGAGTAATAGTTGGCAAGGACATGAGTGCACAGTTCTAGGGCATTATCACTTCTCACAAACTTCACAGATGTGGAGAAAACATTTTGAATTTCATTCAGAAAATGGATAATAATATTGCCTGCTTCAGATTTATTTTTCATCAAAAATACCCATGACACACGAGAGAAGTCATCCACAAAAATTATATAAAATCTGTGTCCCTGATGATCAGGTACAGGACTCGGACCCCAGACATCAATATGAAATAACTCGAACTTGGAGGTACTACTCCGACCTGGACGATTGGGAAAGGTCGACCTGTGATGTTTTTCCAACTGACACGCCTCACATTGGATAGGTGTGTGAGGAAGACCCTGGGGTAACACACGACGCAACTTCTGAAGCGGTAGATGTCCAAAGCGCAGATGCCACGATAAAGGAGATACTTGTCCAGTGAGAAGGGATGAGGTTCCAGCGAATGGAGTCTGATTCAGGCGGTAGAGGCCTCCCTGCTCATAGCCACGACCAATCACGTTGCCCGTATGGATGTCCTGAAAAATAAGAGAAGATGGATCAAAAATTGCCCGACAATGTAGATCATTCGTAATCTGACTAATCGACAACAAATTCATTGAAAAGTCAAGTGCATCTGGCACATTCTTGAGCTGCATAGAAGATGTCAATCTAATCTCCCCGTGACCAGTGATGGGGGAATGTGTACCATTGGCAATGACTACTGTTCGGCCTGGAGGAATCTGAGAGTATCCTGTAAGTAAACTCTGATCGCCACATAGGTGATGTGTAGCGCCCGAGTCCATAATCCACGGTAATGAATCTGTTCTATTTGGTAAACGCAAGTATGCTACCTGAAGCACTGATCGACGCAGAGGCAGAAACAACAACATCAGATTGACTCTCAGTAGTAGGTGTTGGGCCAGATGGGGGAATAATGCCCCTCAGACGGGCAACCAGATCATCGAACCGCTGATCCAAAGTAGCAGCAGATGGAGGCTCTATCTGCTCAGCGACTCGTGCAGATGCAGGAAATCCATGCTTCGAGTAGCATGTGTCTTCATTGTGTCCAACGCGATAGACAGTAAGTACATGTTGGCCGAGTGCGGCCTCCTCTTCCACGGGGTCCACGTCCACGGCTCTGATGATGAAATCTGCGACCCCTGTTGGCTGCCATGGCTGAAGTATTCTGATTCGTGGCCGCGGACGGAACTGTGATCAGACTCAGTCTATGGAAAGCTTCCTCCATGGGAGGAATAGTAGAGTCAACCAAGATCTGGGATCGTGCCGCCTCATACTCTGGATCGAGTGCAGCAAGGAACACGCCCACCATAGTCGCGTTCCTGTATGTCTTCTGTTGTTCTAGCGTGGCTGTCAGGGGCATGAAGCTGTAGAGCTTCTCGAACATCCCTCTCAGTGATGTGTAGAGAGAATGTAGAGGGCGACCATTCTGCTTTATAGTGAATATATCATGCTGGAGCTGCAGAATCTTTGTCTCGTTCTTCGCCTGCGAATATGTAGCAGCCAGAATGTCCCACATATCCTTGACCGTGGGTTGATGTAGAATGTCATTGGCAATCTCAATTACCAACGTACCAGATAGCCAAACTTTGGCGTATGCGTCATCAGCCTCCCAAGAGGCATTGGCTCCAGTCTTCTCAGCAGGCTCTGGTTCGGTAAGAATGTGCTTCTTACCCGTTGACTTCATCATGCTCATGAACTGCATTGCCCACAGTTCATAGTTTGTACCGTCCATCTTTACAATAGGCGCTGGACCACGAAAGGCGCCAATAGATGGGATATCCGCCTTGCTTTCTGACATACTGGAGACTGTAGACTGGAGCGATTGACAGAGGATGAGATTCGTCTACAATGACATAGACGGGTTTAGTTGCACGTGTAGACCTCAAGCAACTAAACCCATGTAGATGAAGATGTGCGCCCTAGGGCTTAGGGCTTAGCACACGCACATGCGCGCAAGGAGTACGCGCACACGCAAGAAGCACATGAGCAGTCGCCTGCTGGATCGCACGCGAAGAGTGCGGCGCGCGGAAGACTAGCGCGCAGGCGAGGAGGCTACAGGTGCAGAGGAGGCGCACTCGCGCAGTGCTGGATCGCGCGCAAAGAGGGCTACAGTTCTGGATCGCGCGCGAAGAGGGCTACAGGCGCAGGGGGCTACAACGCGCAGAGGAGGCGCGCTCGTGCAGTGCGCGGCAGAGGCGCAACGCGGAAGGCTTGCGCACTTGCGCAGGAGCGCTAGCGCACTCGCGCAGGCGCGTGGGAGCAGCAGCACCGGCGCACGAGGGTGCTGGTGCGGCTGCGGTGAGCCCCGGCGGTGCTGATGAGAGGGAGAGAGAAAGAGGGGCCGGCAGGTGGGGTAGGGTAGGGTTAGGGTTTCGAGAACTCCGGTCTAGGACCGTCGCTCTGATACCATGTTGGGAAAAGTGAACGAGTCATTTATTCCATAAGCCCTAGGCTCTCTTATATAGGAGAGTAGCCTATGGGTAAATTACATAAAGCATACAACTGAAAAATAAAATAACAGAGAGACACACATAAACTACTATATGCGTTAATAGATTGCATATATGTTTACTAAAGCTCTTGCGAGGGGTCCTTTTCACTGTTGCTGTTACAAACTGAGCATGATAGATATATATGCTCTAGCTCGAGGGGGAGTGTTGAGATACTTATATCTCGTTGTCGTTATTTTATATTTCTCTATTTCTTATGTCTACTTTATGTAATTTTCCCGTAGATCTTTTCTCCTATATAAGAGAGCTCTAGGGCTATAATGAATGGCAGTTTTCATTTTCACAACTTTCCACAGAGTACGTGTCATAGATGGATAATTAGATTCATCTAGGATCCATTTACCACATCTATAGGTTTAGTCTCACATCATCTATCAGTGGGACTCAATCATTCTGGTGGGTCTATAAAGAAGCTCCACACTCATTCTAACAGTTGAGAGAGCAATAGAGACATCATCCTTTAGAGTCGATTCTCCCGTGGTTTCATCCTGCTCCTTAGGGAGAAGGGTTCCATGTTAAATCCTTGTATTCTTCCATTATTTTAAATTTAATTATCTCTGATACGCTTCCACATTCATTGTTTTCTACAGATATCATTGGTTATCTTTGCGGAAAGTCCTACAGAGCCATACATACGCGCGAGCGTCATCCTGCTGTCATGAAATCTTCGTCCCAATCTTATCAGCTAGCTCTGTCTTCGTCAGAATGTACTCATTGTTATTGCATTGCATCAGGGTCGTGAATGGTATGGATCTTAACTCATGATTAGATTATCTTCACAATGGGCGTCAGACACTTGAAGGCATGGAGGGAGGAAATGCCACTCTTGATATCTGATACAATGATAAAGAGCATGTGATAGAACTCGGCTAGGGTTGTAAACCGATCTGAAGGTGCATCCACAATCATAAAGGAATTGGTTGTGGATGTAGACTTATATCACAACCAACCCCCTCAAATCAAGGTCCACGCTAGGGGTGCTGGGGTAATATATCAATATGAAATCACCCTTTTTTGACCAAAATTAGGCCTCTTAAGTCCTTAGATGCACAAGAAGTGTAGAGAGGAAAGGAGGAAACTGCAGGACCGTTGGTGGTACCAGACGAGGCTAGTCAACGTCGAGAGGGAGACAAGAAGGGCCGGTAAGGCTACCTCGGAGCTCTAGGCAATGCTGGGGTTGGCCTCCTGAGACTTCATACGGCGTTGGCAGCGCCGCCGGAGCCAAGGTTGCAGAAATCAGTAGTCGGTGCTCGATCGGTGGGGTCATTGGCTAAGGATTAATCAGCAGTTGGGCAACTAATCGGATTTTTTTTAGTTGGCCATTAATCGGTTTTGATTTTTTTAATTATTTAGATATAAAAATCATTTTTTATACTTATATTCTTATATATTTGCATAAATGTGTACATTTTCTATATTATCACATAATGAAACAAAAGAAATAATTAACTTTAAATATAACATTAAGCATATTAGAATAAGTTTGCTTTTAAAAAAAATTTAGAAAAATTTAAAAAGCTTAGGTCGATTAGTCGGCTCGATTAGTCGGGTTGACCGACTAGGCCAAGTCGAGTCGGCTACCCCCTCAACTCGACTAGTCGGACCAACTAGTCGGCATAGTCGATTGACTTTTACAACATTGATCGGAGCCATAGGAGGCGTTGGCGGGTCTTGCTGGAGGCGACATTGATGTGCCGCGTGTGGTTTCTAGGGGCGTAGTGCCACTGGTGGTACTAGGATTACGCCCAAGGCTGCAGGCAGTAGTGGTGAGCATGTGTGAACGACGAAACTATTGGAAGGAGGGGGCCAATGGGTGGGGAGGGGGAATTAGGGCATAAGGATTTGACACAATGTAGAAAGATACTAATGACTTGCTTATTAAGGAGGCCATAGAGCTCTCTTACATAGAGAGGAGAAACCATAGAGAGCAAATTACATAATAGAGATAAAAAAAGAAAATACATAAAAGATATGGAAAATTAAGTATATCTCTCTACAACATAGTACCTCCATATGATAGCATCAAAACACTAGAACCCATTTTGGGTCTAGGAGTAATCAATAAAGAAACAGTTAATAGATCTAGGAGAGAGCTTACCACGGCCAAGAGTCAATTGATAGACAAAGGCCACAGCAATAAAGAAGCGAATTTGTTAATAAACACGTCCTTTTCAGAAATGGAATCAAATAACATTTTCTTCTCCCACAGAATACATCACACAGTTGATGAGGTAGCAAGTTGTAAGGACAACATCTCCCTGCTAGGAGTGAGGATTATGATTATATATCAAAAAATCTCGGTGTCATCTAAGAGATGACGATGTTTGCGCTCAACAACACCATTCTACTGGGAAGTGAAGGCATATGACATTTGGTGGTGGATCCCAAGAGACTTGAAAAGCCGTGATAATTATGCAGTATAAAATTACAAAGCACTGTCAGAGCGAAGATATTTGACGGTACCCGGAAAAAGATTCTTTGTCTCAATTATAAAAGTTTTCTAATAGATCGAACCTCAAAATATTTTTTAGCAGAAACAACCAAGAAAGTACGTTCATATCATCAACCGCAATATAGAACTTGTGCCCCGGTTAATTAGGGACACAATTGGGACCTCAAATATCAAAATACAACAATTCAAATAAAGAAATATAGTTGACTCTGACTACTGGGAAAATTGGTACAATGATTCTTCCCGAGACGACAAGACTCATACCGGAAAATGGGCTGAGACGAGATATGAGGGGGAATTTACACAGTTTCCGCACAGAAAGAAAACCGAAGATATAGTGTTACAAGTTCGGAGATATTGGTCTAATAAAAACAGAAGATCTGCCAGCATACAAAAATTAGACCAATATGCAGACCCTTGTTCTATGAGAAAAGCTCAAAACATAAGAGAAGAATGGAAAAAATGGCATGACGATTCAGATCCTTAATAGTCCGAGTGATAGACAATAAATTCATGGAAAAATCAAACACGCATTGAAAATATGCAAATGCATGGACAACATTAATTGAACCTCTCCCTATCTTGTAATGCGAGAATGACTCTCAACAAAAAGACTACAGATTGACAAGGAGGAAAGATATTGTAAGAAGTGAATTGTTTTGTATCGTTGTAAATATGATGAGATGCTCTTGAGTCCATGATCCATTCTAAAACATCTACACTATAACATGTGGTAAGAGAATAACATGTACCTGAGGCACTGGCGGAAGTTGCAAATTCAGATGAGGACAGAGGAGCACTAGTAGTCCCTACAGAATGGCCCACGATCTCCCTCATATAAGAGATAAAATCATCATACTTCTTATCAACAACAATAGTAGTGGGCTAAAAATGTTTCGCAACACGAGCATATGCAAGACGACCATATTCTTCTGATGGCATGTATCCTCAAAGAGCCATTTACGATTGCACAATGTGCACCGCGAGCAAGGCCAACCACTTCCTCTGTCACGAACACTTCCTATGAACTTTGTTGAACCTCCTCTACTGCAAGATGGTGTCATAGCAGAAGAGGTCTAAATAATAGAAGCATAAGACGTCGTAATCCCTCATGGACAGCTATAGACCTCCATGGGAGGGATCGAGGTAACTTTAAGAAGCTGGCTATGGGCGACATTATACTGGGAATCAAGAGCCACAATAAAACACCCACCATTATGCTCTTCATGTAGGCCATCAGCTACTCAGGACTAGCGCTCAAGGGCATGTATATATGAAGCTTCTCAAATATGTCTCACAACCAGGATTAGAAAGCAAGGAGAGGGCTACCATCCTGCTTCATTGTGAAGATGTCATACAGGAGCTAGAGGATTTTTGTCTCATTCTTCTCCTGGGAGTATGTGGTGTTGAGCATAGCAAAAAAAGAGCATAAGAAAGCTAAACATTGAATTATATGGGATCATGTTAGCAAACCAAAGGAAGAGATGTTTCTGAATGTCATATGATGAAAGAATTAAGAATCAAAATGGCTTGGCACTATTATTATGAAAATTCCTTATGGTCTGATTTTATGAAAGCAAGTAATGGGAGGCTTGATCAAACCAACAGATGTGCTCCTGCAAGATGGAAAGTCCGTATAAAGCTCGCAGGAAATTGAAAAAACTTCATGGTCTGTTAATGATGGCAGCATAAACTTCTGGTATGATAGATGGAAGCTTGAAGTACCTATCAATGAATTTGATGGTGTAGAGGTTGTTTACCCTGATCTGAAACTAAAAGATTTATTTTCTGGCTGTCTTTTGAATATGAAACAACTTCAAACATTGGGAATTAGAAAGATGATGAGCCTAGAAGGAATTGGAAATTATTCTCAAAGATGGAGCAAGTGATACTATTCTCCAAGATGATGAACCTAAAAGGAATTGGGTATTTGAAAACAGTGGTAAACCAATTATCAAGAGAGCCTGGGAGATAGTTAGAACAAAAGAAAGTTAAGTCCAAATTCCAATTGGGAAGCGGTAGTTGGGATCCTTCAAAGAATTGGGTATTTAAAAACAGTGGTATACCGACTATCAAATGAGACTGGGATAATGTTAGGACAAAAGGAAAAAAAGTCCAATGTAGAAGAGCTATTTGGGATCCTGGAATCCCTTCCAAAGTGTCTGCTTCTTTAGAGGTTGTGGCACAAGCGTATTGCCATTTGATGAAAATTTCCAGAGAATGGCTTTTTGCTCAAATTTCAGCATGTAATTATTGTCATCCTCCAAAGAGAGCAAATGCCATTCAAGTGTTCTTTGAAAGTCATTTAGATTGCCCGGAACTAGTACCTTGATTTTTCTCAAATGACTTCTAAAGACTACAGAGATTTTTGGAACTGGTGTGCATGCATCTTTACATTTAGGAAGAAAGAAGCAATTCAGAAGAAATCAAGAAAGCTTTTTATGGTTTGGATTCTTTGGGCAATTTGGACTGAAAGGAACAAAAGAAGATTTGACAACGATTGCATTAACAATTGGTTTTTCTTTAATCATGCAAAAACAAGACACTACAAGAACTTTTTGAATCCAAATCAACGTCCGATCATTGCAACCCTTGGCATGCCTTTTGGGGTCATATCCAAACATTCTAAACATGATTTGATATTCCAAAATCCATTCATATCTGGGTAAAATAGCAGCTATATCAAATGCACAAAATTGATGCGAAATCGTAACTATGCAGTAATACTAGGGAGGTGATAAGGGTGTTGGCCTCTAGGGTACAAGCGCTAGTGGGGTTGTCTAGCAATGGTGATGTGCATGACAAAGAAATAATTGATTTCTAGAATATTAAGGGGGTGATGGGTCATGGACTCAAGAAGGGAGTTCGTGAGGCAAGGCCCATGGAGGTAGTACAGGTCATACATGTGTTTCAGTAGAGGAGGTGTAGGGTGCATGAGGTGGCATGGGAGGTTGGGACCTTAGGATGTTTAGGAGTTCTCATGCGATGTTGAACTAGCAGAGGGAACTCTTCATGACGGGATAGAATGGTCCGGGGGAAGGGGGGTTGAGTTGGCAGGGGTGGCCTCCATGGTTGCGGAATGAGGTGCATCTCCTAGAACGTTCGAGGCCTGGGGCAGTCGAACAAGCGGAAGTTGGTTGGATTAATACCTAGTTAGTGGAAGGCAAATGTTGTTGGATTGTAGGAGGCAAAGCTGGAGGTGAGAGCAGTAGAGGTCAACGGCACGGCTATCTACTCTGAGTTTACGACGATCCACTCAGTTGGTGCATTGGGGGATATCTTGGTGGAGTAGAACACCAACCTTCTGGAGCTAGGGGTATTGTTGTGGTGCAATATTCGTTGCGGGTTGTGATTCATCGATGTTTGGATGGCATGCAACTTCTTTCTATTCTGATTAAAGGTCGCCTTGGCTCATGCAGTTGTTGACTTACGGGATGACATGAGGATTGTGCTTAATAATATCAAGCTCTTTGATGGATGGTAGGTGGTGACTTTATTGTCAACTTGATTATTGTTGATCTTCAACAAGGAAGAGGCGAAAATCGACCTCAACTCCCCCTCGGCTCCCCAAAAATCAGTATTTTGAGGACACATCACTAGGGGTTCGTTTGGTTGCAGGGTTGGACAGGGTTGGGCTGGGCAGGGGTACCCCTGTGAATAGTAAATTGTGAGGAGGAGAACCCTGTTTGGTTGCAGGGCCAACCCGGGTTGGATCAAGCCAACCCTGCCCAACCCTTCAACCAAACGAACCCTAGAGGTTCCAGATGTCATTAATTGGCATTACACCTAGAGAAGCTCTGCAACATAGTCCCACCCAAAGTGCTTTCTTGGATCAGTTGAGTAGATTTTTCATTTGGCAGTTGTTTCCTCATTGCCAAGATCGTACTTTGATCACATGCAAGCATGTTGGGACTCCGTCACGAGGAATCAGGGTGAAGGCACATTATGTTTCAAGCATCCGCATTTATCGTAGGAGGATTTCAAAGATCGCATGCCTTGATGATGGACAAATCACTCCGTTTCTGGTTCGACTTCCAAAGTGTTGGTAGCAAAGCTTAAGGCATTGCATAATCAATATGTTGCTTGAGTTTAGGCATGAGTTGCACTCTCGAAGGGGTGAGAGGAGGGAGGGCATAGGTGGAGGTGCCTCATCTTGACTTTCTTGTGGATTCTAGAGACCTAGTGGAGCAGAAAGAGGCCACAAGAGAAGTGTGGAGTGATGAAAATATTCAAGAAGAGCCTAAACAAGGGGGATACCAATATTTGTTTCTTCTACGTTTGCGACCAACATGAGAAGGAGGCACAATTTTCTTTAATCGGTTAGAGTGAATGACAAGATAGCGGAGGGTGATCAGGCTTTTAAGGTTCCACCTGGATCGGGTCTTAGGGGAGAAATTTATGAACATTTACTTGCTGAATATTGTCATTTATAGTCAGCAAGCAAAATCTTAGTCCATGGTTCCAGAAGCTTTTCAGATTATGCACTCTTAAAGAAGCTCTCCTAAAGTATGCCCTTGATAGTCTCAAAAAAAAAGTACGCCAAGGATTCAGTCCAAACAAGCCTCAAAATGTGTTATGCAACTTCGTTAAGACCGGTCAACATATAATGATTGCGGGTTATGTGGGAAATACACAAGATAACTGAAGGATATGGTTAGATCCTCAAGCGCATCACGGAAGCGTGAGCGTCGTATCGAATACGACGAGGAGCGACTAGTCGCACTAGTTGCTCGACGCAGCGGAATTAAAAATTTTTCATACGACGAAACCACATGATCCAAGAACACTTCTCGGATCGTTTCATCTAAACCACAAACAAGTAATAGGATTACCTCTTGAAGCGTGGTTGCGATCAAGTCTCTAAACGAAGAGACCTCCTGTCTCAAGTCCGATCCGACGAAGGAGACACTTGCGAGCGCGGGGATGAACCGCGTGCTTCTCGCAATCCATGTTGATGATCCAAGTGGCAGATCTCCTGATCTCGACACACGAGATCCAACGTCTTCTACACGAGCGAGGCGCACCGAAGGAGACGGAGATCCACGAGCAGACGATCGGGCAACATAACGATGACGCGGTGGCGATGGAGAACCTCTGTAGGGCATCCATGGTGGACGACCATGAGAGGAAGAGAGATGGCGTGTAGAGAGAAAGAGAGAGAGATGCTTCTCAAGCATTGTGTGTAAAGAAGAGTGTTGGAGTATTAGTTATGTGCGCCTATTGTGTTGTAACAGGGTAAATGGATCCTGGAGGAGATCCATTTACCCCATCTGGTGTTTAGTCCCACATCGTCCAGTGGTGGGACTTGGAGGCTCTGGAAAGGCTATATAAGGAGCCCCAGACCTCCTATACTCATTGAGAAAGTCAATAGACAAACACGCCCAGTTAAGGGGCTTCTCCCGTGGTTTCATCCCGCTCCTCACGGAGTAGGGTTCCACGTAAAAATCCCGCGTTCTTATTTTGTTCTTATCATTTTTCCATGTTCGCTTCCGCATGTTTATTTTCTAACATGGTATCAGAGCGGGTTCGATTCTCGTGGCTTCATTCATGAAGATTTATTTTAGTTTTTCAATCTGTCCGAGATTCGATTATCAAGAGTCGATTATGATTAAAGATTATCATTCTGTTCGGTTTTGTTGTCCAAGTTTCTAGGGTTTGTTGAAACCCTAGTTTTTTTTTGCGATCCTGATTCAGTTGCAGAGGTGCCGCAAGATGGGTTCCCAGATGGAAAACCCTAAATCCCGAGGCTGATGTTCCGATCTTGCGCAGGAGGCGCGAGATCTCATCTCCAGATCTATTCCTGGCGGCAGGCAGGCTCCTTCACATCGAAGCCTCCAGGCGCTCTCGTCATCGAAGCCTCCAGGCGCAGGAGACCCCTCATTCCACAACTCCTCACGCGCAATCGACACGCATGGCGCGACATCGCAGTCCTCCTTTCAACGAAAAAGCCCCAGCATCAAAGGCGCGACATCGCAACCCACCATCTTGGCGGTGCAGCAGCGCACCTCCCCTCTTCATCATCCACCGCCGGCGTCGCCCGCTTCTAACGCGAGCTCCAGGCGCAAGGCTGGATGACGAAACATCGCGGCGCCCCCTGTACTCTCCTCCAAACTCGATCTGGCGCCGCCTGATACCGCTGCCGATGCTTCAAGGCAGGCGCGCATCCCCGACGTGCATCCCATGCGCGATGGCGCAGGCCCCCCTTCCTACCGCAGTACAAGGCGCGGGATGCTCCTCCCCTTCAAATCCCTTGGCGGCGCACGAAGAAGAAGGCCCGAGGGGGCGGCGTCTTTGAGAGGTAGGGTTCCCAATCGTGGGAACCCAAAAGTGTTGTACGGTTCAAAATAAAAAAAAGGGGGGGCTGCTGTATTTGTTAAAAAAAAAAAATTGGGGGGGGAGTTGATGGGCCCAATTGAGAGGCAAGTTTGTTTGAGGCTCAAATGGGCTCTTAAAAAAAAATGAATGATGAAGATGAATAAAAAAAAAATGCAGAGCCGTAAAAAAAAAGGGGGAGATGTCATGGCTATAAAAAAAAATTTGGTGATATAGCCGGGAAAAAAATGATGAAGGGGGTGTATGTTTGAGCCCTCTTTGGGCTGTTTTTAAAAAAAAAAAATTGATCAGAGAGAGAGAGAGAAAAAAAAAGAATTTGAAAAGCCGCGTACAAAGAAAAGTCGTACGCAATTTAAAAAAAAAAATGCAAAAGCCGATAAAAAAAAAGGCTACGGCTTGAAAAAAAAATCATCATGACGGCTATTGAAAAAAAAAATTGATAAAGCCGCAAGTTTCATGTTCTTGTTGCTTACCCCCTATTCATCTTGTCTTCTCCCAACTTTGTCGATGTTCATGTTCCGACAAGTATGGGAGAAAGGGGGAGTATATATGTAGAGTCACAGGTATATTCTATTCTTCCAGATCCAGATTTAGATGCCAGTCTCCAGACCAGCCATATTTTTTCAGACTCTACAAGTTGTTCAGATGAAGAGATTTCTTGCGCAGTTCCAGACTCGACGTTCAGATTCCGAGTCCCAGTTTGATGCGCAGTTGTTCAGACTCGACGATCATTATTTCTGAGTCTCCAGTTTCAGACACGCACGAGTGTGCGGTCATTGTCAGATGAGCATATGTTGCCATCATCAGTTCGAGGTCCCCATCATCATTCTAGTTGTCAGGCCAGAGTTTTCATGTGAGCCATAGGGACTCCAGAGCAGAGGACCATTCCTTATGCCATATGTTGGCAAGGGTTTTCATGTGGTATCATAGGTACACCAGAGCAGTGCACCATTCTCTGAGCCAGATGGGAGAGACCCAGTTCTCCGACGAGGAGACTTCAGGCGCAAGTTCAGACTCGATGGTCAGGTTACGAGTCTTCAGTTGACTCACACTCCAGCCCGTTCGTCCTCCTCACCTGCACGGCATGAGAAGCAACGTCCTCGACTGCAGCATGTGCGCGTTGGGTTGATATTGTCCGTAGTGTCTTGTAGGGTTGAGTTGAGTTTCTGTTTGTTTGTCCAAGCTGAGCATTGCATGCTCCAGCTTGAGGGGGAGTGTTGGAGTATTAGTTATGTGCGCCTATTGTGTTGTAACAGGGTAAATGGATCCTGGAGGAGATCCATTTACCCCATCTGGTGTTTAGTCCCACATCGTCCAGTGGTGGGACTTGGAGGCTCTGGAAAGGCTATATAAGGAGCCCCAGACCTCCTGTACTCATTGAGAAAGTCAATAGACAAACACGCCCAGTTAAGGGGCTTCTCCCGTGGTTTCATCCCGCTCCTCACGGAGTAGGGTTCCACGTAAAAATCCCGCGTTCTTATTTTGTTCTTATCATTTTTCCATGTTCGCTTCCGCATGTTTATTTTCTAACAAAGAGTAATGGGGTGCCTCTCCTTTTATAGTGTTTTGGGATCCATGGATCTCAATCCATGGGACAACACAAATCCAATGGTTCTCATTAATTGTGTTTCTTTCAATAGCTAAGATTTATGTTGGTAAAAACCAACAACAATTAATTTAATAAAAATCAAATATATGTAGAATATAATTTGATTTATATCAAATCAATCTCAATTAGAGAAATAGGAAAGGAGGCAAGCCTCCTTCCATAAAAAATGTGGACGGCCACCACATTCCTTGTGGGAATTGTGGCCGTCCACTCTTCCTATATGGAAGGCGGATGCCTCTCCTATTATATGAGATTGCATTATCTCATAATTCTCTCTAATATCTTCAACAACTTTTGTTGAATATTATTTTACAAAAATAAATCCAATTTATTTTGTGAACATTTCAATCATGCCATTGGAAATTTGTGAATCACATTCACAACCCAAAATAAAATGTAAATTACATTTTCAATTTAATGTCCAATGTGAATCCAATTCACATTAACATTTAATTAACAAATGTAAATTACAAATATCTCTCTCTTATATATTATAAATCGCATTTATAATATATATGATTAATATAGATATTTCTATCCACATTATTCATATCCATGATAATTAAATCATATTTAATCATCATGGATCTCATTTCTCTTGTTCTCAAATAATATGAATCGCATTCATATTACTTACATCTTAAATAATTAAATCACATTTAATTATCTCAGATAACACTCTTTATAATATGAATCAAATTCATATTACTCATGATAATTAAATCACATTTAATTATCCATTTTCTCAATGCTTGGATACATATATCAACAATAGAATTATCCATGAACTCCTTCAAGGATAATGCGCTTTCTCCGCAGATACTTGGAGATAAGGACATGGCGATTTTATTGTTCCACGTATAGTGACATGGATATTGAGATCATATCTCAAATCCAGATCGTGGGCCTCCCATAGATGCTTGATTAAATCAAGATCGCAAATCTAATCTTCTCATTGCATCTGAATCACATTCAGATCAATGTCCAACATTTGGACTAAGATCAGATTACTTCTCTACTGAGAGGAGTCACTAAAATCCAGACCCGTTTCATCACTCCCTAGGAATGGAAGCGTCATGGTTATACAATCGTTTATGATCACATCACCCTCAAGTATTCCCAATACCTGTACATCTTGCATACTGGAAGACTCATAATAAACCCGAAGTATTAGATCAACTTTACACTGTCTACTTCAGGGTTTTATCAGTAAGTTTCTCATTCGATCATTGGGAGTCGGTATCGATCATATACTTTCCAAAAGCATATATCATACCTAGGTCTTGATCATATACTTTCCAAAAGTATATATCAAACCTACAAATTCAGTCAAGCTTCCAAAGAGAGACGACCATGCGCATGGAATTTGATTCTTCCCAATATCTCATGAGTGAGCTCATGTCTTCCGGTTCAATAACTGAACCTGTATGATCCCTTTGACAGATCGTATTACTCATATGCCCTTATATGCACACCAGCGCGCCGGTGTATAGACCTTGGTTAGGTCATCAACCTATTGGTCTGCCAAATGTACTTACTCAGACATATAGTAACACATCTGTCTCCGGTCAGAGGATGCATGCCTATATCATGACAGCATACGATGTAGGACTTTGGTTATCTCGATCTCGTTAAGTCAACTCTTTGACCTAACTAATCTGACACCTCCGAATCTCTATTCCTATGCAGAGAACCTGCATCAAGGGGTCGGTCAGATATCGGCCTAACTGAGAAAGGATTGCCATCTCCTACTCAGGCTGGAGATCATCTCTTAATAATCATTTGACGGTGCTTGATGAGTCCTCAATCTAACCCCTTAGATATTCATCCAAGCACCAGCCTCTATGATTCAATAGTTGAATCAACAGCTGTATGATTATTAAGATGGCCATGATACATAACCTTAATTGTACTAAGGGACCTATTATGCAAATTATTTATTCTTCATTTCAGATCAGGGAATGATATTCGCAATAACATTTATTGCATAATGGCTCGCCGTGGGCTCGCATTTCCAACAATCTCCCACTAGCCCAAAGAGCCATTAATGGGCTAATCATTTAAACCCACACTCATGTGACAATCATAGGCTATTTAGAAAATAGCTAGGTAAGCTGATCAGTCACTCTGTTCCCAAGAGACTACGCCAAGTCCTTTTACGACACTTGCATATCTCCTAGTAACAATGCTTTCATCCAATGCGAATGTTGCATCTTATGCAACCAATACTCAATTTTATCGGTTATAGTGTCCTTGACACTACATCTTATTAATTATCATAACCAGTATTCCCATAATCCTTATTAGAATACCTTCATTCCTGGAGATCTCTATCTCCTAAGGTATCTACAGTTAAGACCCTTATAGATCACTATCTACAAGGTCTTAAACTTTTGAAGATAAGACTTTGAGATCACTATCTCTAAGTTTCATCATCTTTGAAGATATTGTTATTACTGCAACCAAGTGATTTATTTATAGAGTAGGATTAAGAAAAATTTACTACTCCCACTGCATGGCAGACATATGGCTTTTGTACACATCTAGCATACACTTCAGCTTCTCATAACTGATGCACAAGTGCAAGCAATTCTAGCATTCATTCCCTCAACTCTTTGAGGTGCTATCCCTTTAGATAGGTCACTATCACATCTTAAGGGAAGGAAGTCTTTCTTGGAATTTTCAAGAAAATGGAATAAGTCCAAGGTGTATTACTAATGTGACTGTCCCAATACCCTCTTCTCTTTGCTTCTGAACGACTTCAGAATTAAGATCTAAGAGGTATCCTTGAGATCGTATCTCAAGGTATGGAACAACCAAATTATAAAACACTTATTATTTATTCTTATATCATTCTAAATGATTAGAATAATATCTACATTTAGCACGATGAACACAATGGCACTCCCACTAAGCTTCACATGGTTCATCAAGATTTTATCTGAAATCACAACATTTATAATTTCATCAAATCTTATGTTCCAACTACAAGAAACTTATTGGATTCCAAAGATGGAGTTCTTCAGCTAGCACATCTTGCTTTCCTCAATCTTGAAGCCCTGGGGCTACTTCATATGAATATCCTCAGAGAGGTATTCATAGAGGAATGCAATCTTGACTCACATTATGAAGAAGTCATAGTCAAGTTGTGTAGCTACAGTTAGCAATATTCTGATGGGTTAAAGCAAGGTCACTGGAGAGCAAGTCTCATCGCGGGCGATGTCTTCTCTTCGGTGTGTAGCTCATGACTACGAACCGTGCTTTGAAGGTCTCTACCTTCTCATCAGGTTCCCTCTTTCTCTTGAAGATCCATTTACACCTTAATGGGTCTGACCCATATAGGTGGATCCTCGAGGGTCCATATACAACACTTGTATATGAAGTCTACATTAGACTTTTATTGCTAACATCCATCTTTCCATGTCATGATCCTCAAGAGCTTCATCACATGAAGTCCGATCATTTTCAGACTCAACTGACACATACAATCCATCCTCAAACATATTTAAAGAGGTATTAATGTTTCATCTTTAATTGTCTATCTAGTTTCCGATTTCAGGAGCCTCATTATCTTCTCAAGATTAAATGAGTTCCTTTTCTTCATTTTCATCTTGATTCTCAAGAGAGTCATCCTATAAGAATCATATTCTCAAAGATGAGATCTTTTAAGAATCTCAAGGTCATAAAGTAGGTATCCAATACCATCCTTTATTTTCCTAATGAAGTAGCACTCTCTGGTGCTAGATTCCAGCTTACTAGCTTGGAACCTTATTAAGTATATAATGTAGTCTCTACCACATATACATATACCTGGAAACTAAGAGATAATTATTCTAAGATTAATCATTGATCAAATCATGTCACACATGATCAATTGCATCTCCCTACAACTCTATTGAGTTAAGGTTCATTAGGAGGGGTGAGATAGAAATGATATTCATATCTCTATAAGGTATTCTACGAATTCATCTAATAGGTACTGACTACCTAGATTATATCAAATTCATTTAATCTTCCTTCAAACTTTGGTTCTAAACCAAAATTGTGAAATCTTTGAACATTTCAAAGGTTTCTAAGTGAAGAGAAGAAATCTCATATCATACATAATCATCAATAGATATCACATATCCATAATGTTTACTATGATATATATGATTCACATACATCAATATGTATAAGATCCTGAATACCTTGACATCTTACACCTTTCCCAAAGAAGGGTGTATTGGACATTTTTACTCTTGAATACAATATTCACAAGTATGTAAGATTTGAACATTTAGACAATCTAAAGGTTCATCTCTTATCAATCTATTGATCACATCAACAGACAAATGTCCAAAACATGATGCCAGATCATTGTCAAATGATCTTTATCCTCCTATTGATCTTTAAAGGTTTAATTTTCAGTATTAGAAATCTTAATGAACCATTCATCAATTTCGAATTTTGTGGAGTCCGCTAGATATTAGATTACTATCTGAAATATATATCCATCATAACTCTTTATGATAGATAAATTTCAGAATTCATGTTTATCTCCAACATTTAGAAATAAACAATAATGTATTCTAATATCTGGATCATAGAGACATTCTTTATGACTAAGGGCTCCCATTGAAATTGAGAAGTCTATCAATCCAATAGAGATTATTGCAACAATTGCATCAATTTCCATGTAGAAGACTATAAACCTTAAGATCAAATTTTCCAGTCTTCTAAAACATATGCAACCCATTGCAAGTGTTGTTAGAAGATTGAGATACAATTATAAGACTTTATATTATTCAATAAGCAAGTCAATATCAATGATCTATGTAGATTATACTGATGCTCCATCCGAGTCCTTCTCTGAGGATTCTAGACAAACTTGATAGTCATACTATCAACACATCAACTTATTGCAATATTGGCATTCATCCAACTCTTTGGATGGAAGTCACAAAAGTACAATCAACTCTTTGACTATACTTCTTACTTGGGTCCAACCCATGCTTCCACTGCGCTCCCTTTATCTCTAAGCAACCATTGCTCAAGATTAAATGATCTCTCATGTTAAATTCAAAAGAATTCAAAATAAGAGTATTTCAACACTTATACATGCTTTATTAAATTCATACAATATGAATATTATGAAGCTTCATGAATGACTAGAGTAAAGATAATAGAATTATGACACTCATCACCTACATCCATCTAAACTTCTAAAACATTGGTTCAGGTAGGTATTCAAACGTTTTGAATACATCATCTCTTATGGAGCCACCATTCTGCATGATGCAGAGAACCATGCCATTCATGATTAAATGTTGAGAGCACATATGTATGCCAGAATATCTTTATTGATTTTATAAGGATTAATTTGACAATTGCGATCATCATCAACATGTCACTTCCAAAGCATATTTGATGATATCAAGACTATAGAAACATACAAACCCTATGTTTGAAGTCCTATTATCTATTTAATTGTCATTCCTCATTATTATGAGGAAACTTGCATATTGCAACCACATACATTATGTGTCCAACTGCAAGTACTATATCTTGGATCATGAGTCCAATCCATGATATTTTACTGGTTATTATTGAGTATAGAATTGAGTGGGTTTAATGAAGGATTATCTGAAATAAGAAATTTGCATGAGTGTATATATTTATATATATACATATTATACTTTGATTTAGGAATTTTTATATCAAAGTTGTCTTGCCTTGTCAAAAAAAAACACTGAAAGTTCATTCCCTTAATCACTTTCAATGTAAGAGATATACTTACCATTATATCTCAGCAAGATCTGGGATCTCCTTCCTTATCTTTGTTACATCCCAATAATATGAGAATCTGCAACTCCGATAAAAAGAAGCAGGAACACATTCCACCTTGCAAGTCCAACTTGCATTCCCAATTCGGTCTTTAACATCCAGGCCCACCACCCCTAAGGTGATGTTGACCCGTCGTTAATTGAACCAACCGTCAACAGGAATAGAACTCGCTATGCGCAATCCAATATCGCCCCAATAATATGAGGATCCGATATTGGGGTCACTACGCATACGGTCTTACTCTTTCGAGAAGCAAAGAGCCCGATCCAGATGCGCTTGCATATAGGAGCTGTCACTTCGTACAAGCGTCTCCTATATACAATCCCTGGCGACGGAAACCCTTCGCCTTGACGGGAGACCATGGATGTCACTTATGTGATCCTCCACCTCTTATTCAAATTTAATTAATTACCATGAATCACATTCATATAATTAATTCTTCCAAGGGAATTATCAACTCTAATCATATTAGAGTATTTTAATTGAACATAATTAATTCAATCATATTAAATTAATTATCAATCCAATTCAATCAATCAAACTTGATTGTTATACTTGAATATATATGGTATTATTCTCAAAGTACGTATTAATTCGTATTTTAATAATTAAAAAATACATCTTGATTTTTTCGGCATTATCCAGTCCCTACCCGCTGTCATGGCCAATACCGACGAGAGTGGGACGGACCACATACGTTGCAACCCGCTACCCCAGCGTCTCCGACTAGACACCATATCCGCCTCGGGAAAAGATAATGCCAAATAGATCAATTTGTACTTGAGATGATCATCGGTTCTTCAACCGAAATTATACCATATAGTAATCAAAACAATTTTGATTATAAGGAAATTTGCTAGACAAATTCCCAATCCTACTCAAGCAAGGAGTTTGATAATTGTGTTTCCAATTATGATCTACATCAAATCTAATCAACTAATTGGTTGAGGCCAAGTCAATTAAGGAAATAATCATCTTTCAATATTTCTCAAATATTTTCCATAATTATTTCATGAAATTAACAATTAATTTCACTAATTGACAATCACATGGTTCTTGATTAGGAAAGTAATTTCAGTAGTGACCCCTACTTACTAAAATTAGCATATCTCAATCAATTTAAATCCAAATTAAGCAAAGTAAGTTTCCATAGTTTGCTAACTTGATTTACAACAGAACCTATGTGATTTGCACGCATTTCGAGGCATCTCTAAACAGTAATTAACTCCTTAATTACGTTAAGATTCGCAGTTCCCGTAACAGTGAATACATGTTCATTAAAACAAACATATCTAGAGCAAACAAAATCCAAATTACGTAAACTCAGATCCTATGGTTTCCTTATTTAATAGGGAACAAAATTCAATTATTATTTTCGTGTTTAAACAATTTAAACAGGGTCGAAAATAATCACTAAACAGAGATGCGAAAATGAAATGCGATAAAACTTTCGCAACCCTAACGAACCCAAGTCGCCTTCGATTTTATGGATCGTATCCAAAACCATCGACCTAAGGCTCTGATACCACTTGAAGGATATGGTTAGATCCTCAAGCGCATCACGGAAGCGTGAGCGTCGTATCGAATACGACGAGGAGCGACTAGTCGCACTGGTTGCTCGATGCAGCGGAATTTAAAAAATTTTCAAACGACGAAACCACATGATCCAAGAACACTTCTCGGACCGTTTCGTCTAAACCACAAACAAGTAATAGGATTACCTCTTGAAGCGTGGTTGCGATCAAGTCTCTAAACGAAGAGACCTCCTGTCTCAAGTCCGATCCGACGGAGGAGACGCTTGCGAGCGCGGGGATGAACCGCGTGTTTCTCGCAATCCCTGTTGATGATCCAAGCGGCGGATCTCCTGATCTCGACACACGAGATCCAACGGCTTCTTCACGAGCGAGGCAAACCGAAGGAGACGGAGATCCACGAGCAGACGATCGGGCAGCATAACGACGACGCTGTGGTGATGGAGAACCTCTGTAGGGCATCCATGGTGGACGACCATGAGAGGAAGAGAGATGGCGTGTAGAGAGAAAGAGAGAGAGATGCTTCTCAAGCATTGTGTGTAAAGAAGAGCAATGGGGTGCCTCTCCTTTTATAGGGTTTTGGGATCCATGGATCTCAATCCATGGGACAACACAAATCCAACGGTTCTCATTGATTGTGTTTCTTTCAATGGCTAAGATTTATGTTGGTAAAAACCAACAACAATTAATTTAATAAAAATCAAATATATGTAGAATATAAATTTGATTTATATCAAATCAATCTCAATTAGAGAAATAGGAAAGGAGGCAAGCCTCCTTCCATAAGAAGGGTGGACAACCACCACATTCCTTGTGGGAATTGTGGCCGTCCACTCTTCCTATATGGAAGGTGGATGCCTCTCCTATTATATGAGATTGCATTATATCATAATTCTCTCTAATATCTTCAACAACTTTTGTTGAATATTATTTCACAAAAATAAATCCAATTTATTTTGTGAACATTTCAATCATGCCATTGGAAATTTGTGAATCACATTCACAACCCAAAATAAAATGTAAATTACATTTTCAATTTAATGTCCAATGAGAATCCAATTCACATTAACATTTAATTAACAAATGTAAATTACAAATATCTCTCTTATATATTATAAATCACATTTTAATATATATGATTAATATAGATATTTCTATCCACATTATTCATATCCATGGTAATTAAATCATATTTAATCATCATGGATCTCATTTCTCTTGTTCTCAAATAATATGAATCACATTCATATTACTTACATCTTTGATAATTAAATCACATTTAATTATCTCAGATAACTCTCTTTATAATATGAATCAAATTCATATTACTCATGATAATTAAATCACATTTAATTATCTATTTTCTCAATGCTTGGATACATATATCAACAATAGAATTATCCATGAACTCCTTCAAGGATAATCGCTTTCTCCGCAGATACTTAAAGATAAGGACATGGCGATTGTATTGTTCCACGTATAGTGACATGGATATTGAGATCATATCTCAAATCCAGATCGCGGGCCTCCCATAGATGCTTGATTAAATCAAGACCGCAAATCTAATCTTCTCATTGCATCTGAATCACATTCAGATAAATGTCCAACATTTGGACTAAGATCAGATTACTTCTCTACTGAGAGGAGTCACTAAAATCCAGACTTGTTTCATCACTCTCTAGGAATGGAAGCGTCATGGTTATACAATCGTTTATGATCACATCACCCTCAGGTATTCCCAATACCTGTACATCCTGCATACTGGAAGACTCAGAATAAACCCGAAGTATTAGATCAACTTTACACTGTCTACTTCAGGGTTTTGTCAGTAAGTTTCTCATTCGATCATTGGGAGTCGGTATCGATCATATACTTTCCAAAAGCATATATCATACCTAGGTCTTGATCATATACTTTCCAAAAGTATATATCAAACCTACAAATTCAGTCAAGCTTCCAAAGAGAGACGACCATGCTCATGGAATTTGATTCTTCCCAATATCTCATGAGTGAGCTCATGTCTTCCGGTTCAGTAACTGAACCTGTATGATCCCTTTGAGAGATCGTATTACTCATATGCCCTTATATGCACACCAGCGCGCCGGTGTATAGATCTTGGTTAGGTCATCAACCTATTGGTCTGCCAAATGTACTTACTCAGACATATAGTAACACATCTGTCTCTGGTCAGAGGATGCATGCCTATATCATGACAGCATACGATGTAGGACTTTGGTTATCTCGATCTCGTTAAGTCAACTCTTTGACCTAACTAATCTGACACCTCCGAATCTCTATTCCTATACAGAGGATATGCATCAAGGGGTCGGTCAGATATCAGCCTAACTGAGAAAGGATTGCCATCTCCTACTCAGGCTGGAGATCATCTCTTGATAATCATTTGACGGTGCTTGATGAGTCCTCAATCTAACCCTTTAGATATTCATCCAAGCACCAGCCTCTATGATTCAATAGTTGAATCTACAACTGTATGACTATTAAGATGGCCATGGTACATAACCCTAATTGTACTAAGGGACCTATTATGCAAATTATTCATTCTTCATTTCAGATCAGGGAATGATATTCGCAATAACATTTATTGCATAATGGCTCGCCGTGGGCTCGCATTTCCAACAATACCATCCTTATGTTTTTTTAATTTATTATAAATGAATAATTTGTTATTAATATCCTACTTTAAAAACTATTTCAAGATTCAAAAGTTTAAAGTAAACTTTGATTTAGCATAAACTTAAATAATAAAATCATAATAGTTATATGTAATCATTTATCTCCTTAGTACAAGGGCAAAAAAACAAATTCATTAATAAATGAGTTCTAAAGTGATTAAAACTTTAAGTCTAAGTTACATATCAACTCTATCTAGAATGCATACTAAATAGCGACATATACAACCTAATATATTATAATAAAGGACTCAATATGCGGTGTAAACTGCATACTACACTGAATAAAGAACGGGGTCCAGCTTACCTACTGCGTAGGCATATGCGATCGCATATGTGATTCATGGAGATATTCCTAAACATTGAGACCTACATCATGGTTACATAAGCTCTCCCAAATCATGACTTTGCTTTAGTCCAAGAGCAAGATTTTCAACTACTTTTGTGCATTAAAGGAAAGTTCCCAAGCATAGGTTTATAGTTGATCCAGGGTTGATGATCATTCTCAGCCATAGTCTACTCCCATTTGTGACCTGATTTCACGCATGTGAAAACACTTTACAATGTTCAACATTTCCTTTAATATCAAACTTAGTAGATTTCTTATTTGCTTTATAGTTTTTAAATTCATTACTGACATTCGATCATATTTTAAGATTATTTATGTTTATTTCGTGGGATAATTGGATGTAACTTTATAAATTTGGTATTTCTGTTGCCGCGAATAACTAGCATCGCATTAGGACCATAACCTAGATCAAGTTCTAAGAGACAACATCAAGATCAGTTTGATTCGAATTTTAGTGTTTTGTTTTTATCATTTAATTATTACGTGCAGCAATGACGAAGCACCTGTCAAATGTGTATGAATAAATAGAAAATGTGCATGAAGATGAACAAAAATAAAAGTGAATTATTTTAGGACTGAATGTAACAAGGTTCTGGCTGGATTAATCAACAAAGTGCTTGCGAAATTAATCATTTGATTAATGTGCAGAAAAATCGTATTTACAACAGAAGTTGAAAGCTGGCCAATGTATTAAGAGTAATCTGGTGAATTACAGGAGCAAGAAACAAGTAGTGGCATCTCGCTGAGTATAGAGCAAGAATACATGACGGTGGCCCAAGCAGCACCAAAGATGCAATGGATACATACAGTGTTGATCAATCTATCAGGGAGAATAACGGAATTGAGATGTGACAATACTACTGACATGCACATAGCAAACAACCCCATGTTCCATGAGCACACTAACAATGTAGAGGTTGATTACCAATTCACAAGGTATCTTCCAGAGAAATTTTCCTCAGATTTCCAGTGTTACATCTGCAGATCAGACAACATTTATGTTCAACAAGACACTTCCCATTGTTTATTTTGCGGTGTTTTAGCAAACCGAGCATGTTAGACAACTATACCCCTGCTCGAGGAAAAGTAGTTGCGTCTGAATCAACTAGTCGTGTATGAATCAGACTTCAAGGGCATTTGTGTATCTTCCTTTGTATGGTATACACCCACCCCCAGCCTCTTTCTATATAAAGAGGAAAAGGGCCCTTTCTATATAAAGAGGAAAAGGGCCCTTTTCTCATTCCAACATTTCATTCCATTTCACACTAGTCATTATCTTTATGACGAAAGAAGGAAAGATTTGGAGTACTCATCCAATATTTTATCTTAAATATATAAAAAATATTTCTATATAACAGAGTAATTTAAAAAAGAACATATGACGAAAGAAGTAAAGATTTGGAGTACTCATCCAATATTTTATCTTAAATATATAAAATATTTCTCTATAACAGAGTAATTAAAAAAAGAACATGCAATGGCCAATGATAGATTGAAACCTGGACCCAGTCGTTGCTCAATCCATAACTCCGTGCCTTTGAAAGTAAAGTTGGATAAAGTTCTGCCTCCAAAATTCTGACAAGAGGCATGGGCCTTTTTGTTCCATTGATTAATAAAGGTGGCCCTTCACTGCCATGTATTATCTTGTCAAGAACTTGACTTATTGCATAGATCGGTAAACCTCTAACAAATTGGTGATCTTCCGATGTATTACAACCATACTTCAGCTGCAGAAAAGAGATGCCACAATTTAAACAAAATTTCTAATATGTCACACAAAACAAGGTGGCGATCCTCCAAGCAAACCTGAGTGGAGAAGCTTGCCCAAAGTGCCTGAACTCTCCCTCTATCATCAGTTAGCACACCAGAGAATGTACTACCAAAATCTAAAATCAAGGATAAATCTAAACCACATAGTACCATTTGCTAAATGGTCACATTGAACTAATGATAATAAGTAACTGACAATTACCAGTGTCAAGCTCAATAACCTCCATATTGGTTGCTCGATATCGTGGACAGTCAGCTGATCCTATATTAAGAGCAGCACAGGGATTCGTAACAGTGGACTTCCTTGAAGTAGCCTGCAAACTTCTACTTAACCCAATAAGGTAGACCGAGTCCCCTCGACGCAAGGACGGCTCTGCAATTAAGACTAGTGTAAATGAGTAGTTGAAAACTCATTCAGAATAAAGTACTCTACAAGCAAGAACTAGTTCAATGGATGCAGATTCTGCTCATGTTTAGAAGGAAATGGTCTGCGACTGATTAATGCATCTTTGAAGTTCTGAAGTTTGGAAGTAAAACACAAATCACTTATTATATTCTGGGGCAGCAGAATGATGATGCAGATCAGGTGCATAGTGACTTTCATTCTTAGAAATTTCACAATTCCAGTTCAACACTATATGTGATTGTAAAGATTAAACATTTGTTGTCACTAATCATGTCTTCAAATCACAAACCAAGCAAATGGAAACTTATTATTATTCCATCAGATATATCATGTAACAATAGATAAACACCACTTTATCAACAGCATATCGCTAGTAGATATATTTAAAGAGGCACTCCCCATATGTTGTATACATCCAGCTTTAAAAAGAAAAATACATATATTACTCCAGCTTGAGCTGGAGGGAAAGCCCATCTAATATTGATTTAGGTGGCCCAGTGTCAATCCTTTTTAGAAAATAATATATTCTTTCAGTACTTTCCATACCCCAGAAAGAACAAAAGAAAAACAGAACAGAAAACAACCACGATGATAACTCCACCCATAGATGACCATAACAAGAAATTACCAATTTTTTTATTTGGTTCATGGCAAACCCACTATTGAAACGACAGACCTTATGAAGGCATGACACTTTTCAAAGCGACGGAGTGGATCGAGAAGGCCTCAAGAAATGTTGGAAAATAGAGAGGAGATGGCACTAACTTTCTATATAAACTACGTAATGCACATGACGGAAACAAAAGTGGCTGGCGACAGAACACATCAGGATATCCTACATTTTTAAAATTGACAATGACATGCTTCAAGGAAAATTCTGATTTTATATGAGACCTCATACTACTCAATTGTGGCAGGCCATGCCCCATCAAGGATACAACTATCATATACTCTAAAAGAGGCATACAACATATTGAGTCGTCTACAAATCTTCCATTTTCCGAAGATATCCAATCTCCAAAGTTCAACATTGTAACATCCAGATATGATTAGTCCGACTCCGAACTGACTAAGGGTCTGCATGGTCAATTAATGTTCAAATAATATTGAAAAAATCGAGAACGATCCATTGATCGCATATCGAAATTCGTTTGGTCGCAATCGACCAAAAGTCGAACGCATCGTATTGCGTAGCATCGGAAAAGCCATGATGCAAATTGGAAACCGTTGAACAAACCGAGATCACTCAAAAATCTGATTCAATTAAATAAGACCAACGGAATCGATCGTTCGTCGATCGGAGGTCGTTTGATATTTTAAAATCACAAAATTTAACCCCAAACCAAGACTGTATCTCAAGAATTTCGGGGATTCATTCTCGATCCAAAATATATGGATATTATACTCATATTAGTCGTCATTCAGAAACGGTCAAAACAAGATATTGTACACCCAAATCCGAGATCCGAGGCACGAGTACATATGACTTTGAGAATTTCAAGAAAATATAAAATAAAAATAATATAAAATAATATTATAGTGACATCAGCTAATGTCAATAAAAAAATTTAAAATATCCCACTTGTCGACTTCTCTTTTCCTTTCTTTTCTCTACTTTTCTCTACCCAAGGAGTTGCTTTCCCTCCTTATTTCTCATGGCTGGAGCTGTTCCAGCAATTTCCTCCCTTTGTCCTCTAGTTTAGGCTGAAGTTGTTGCCGACCCCTTCCCTTGGAACAACTCCCAGCAGGCCATTGTTGCTGCTTCCTACAACTAAGAGTTGTTGTAGCCCTTAAGGACCCCTGCCGACCAACTGATGGAGTCTCCCAGGGAAATCATCTGCATGCCTGTTCTTTTCCAAATTGGAGCAATAAGAGGTGCAATCTCTAGCCCTTTTGCTGCCACGCATGTACAAGATAACCCTCTCCTCTTGCTATCCTACATGTCGATTTACATGGGTTGAGTTTGCATATCGTGGATGGATCTTTGCTCTTGCGTAATAGCTCTATCATAATTCCCTCTACTAGAAACATATTTTCAAATGAGAAAAATGAATGAGATTAATAATTCCAGAAAAGTCAATGATAGGTATGGTGAGTTCTGTAAAGCTGCAGATAATCGAATATTGAATTCTTTATAGATGATGCTATTACTAGCAGTTTCTTATTGTCTCCTACCAATGTAGTAAACCGATGGAAATAGATAGAGCATATCATGGAACGAGCAGACAGTAGAAATTTGAGGAATATACTTCCTTTTTGATCTGTGTTTCATGATTTTCCTGGGACACCTTTTCCAGTATGAATTTCAAGCATCCTAATTGAAGCCAAAGATCCTAAAGATTATAAAATCAAGAATGGGATATATCTTTAATATTCTCTGTACAATTATTGTATACTGAGTGTTTTTTATTTAAACATTCTCCAACTGTTCACCTATTAATTTTGATATCGGTAAGTATCAATATATGTATGTGTATATTCAATACTTTAATAACCATGCACAACAGTACCTATAAGTGTAAGATAATTATTATGACATTGTTTTCAATTCACCCAGTATATGTATTAATTCTAGAATCAAGAATATCCACCAATTATTTGTTCAACATTGTATCCATGACAAGAATATTAGAAGGCATATTTTAATAGCTATAAACAAAAATTTTGGATACTAGTTTGGAAATTTCCATTTCCTTATTTGACTATGAGAGACCATAGTTATAAGAGATGTTTGCCGTGGGAAGTTAGTTGTACTTGGAATATAAGAAGTGGTCGTTCCTTCTCTCAAATCATTGGTTATGGGGTACAGATGGACTCGAAGTTTCGATTCAGAGTGACATGTGTATGAGAATTAAATTATTTTGATAGTGTGAAATTGTAGGTAATAAGAATACAGAGAAGGATAATATCTATATTTAATTGCAACTTTTAATATGGATACAAGTTTGGATTGACAAATTTCCAGCTTTTGACCAATCTTTTTCCTGGATAGTAAAGACTTAAGAGAGAAATCATGGCTGATTAATGTTGAATCAGATAATTGATTATCACACTGAACTTATATTTAAATCAAAAGAACATCTTCCAATTTCATGAGCTTATCGAACGGTTTTGAATTACCAATATTAGAATATCAATACCTTCTATGTAAAGTTAACAAAAGGTTTCCTACAATCATTATGACTATTATTCTTCAATCAATTTATCCTTGAGTATCATCTACTAAGTACTGATTACTATTGACAAAATTATGGATAAAAGATAGATCTATACAGTCAACCATAGATAGGACTGAGAAAGAGATGAGTAGTTAAAGAATGAAAGATGATGGTAAACCAGTGATGACAAATAATAGTGTCGATCATGGTAATCCTTACACCTGACTGTGCGAGGGTGCGGTGACCTTCAACTGAGCGGAAGATAGGAAGCTCAGTTAGGGAAGCGGCCCCCGAATGTGCGTGGGTCTAGGATTCCAATCCTTTTCACGATTTTACGCGAGCTCGCAGTGTTTTTACGCCTCGTTGGGATTTCAACTTTTGACCAGTTCCGCTGACCCTTTTTTTATCGTACCTAGGCGGGAGGGCCCTTGATTTTAGTTTTTCTTACGAGCTCGTTAGCCCGTACCGATCGGGTCGGTTTTTGAAGTGACTTTTCCGGAGAGTCTCTCCCACCCGTCTCAAAGGAGTAGATTTGGAGTAGGCCTAGCCCTTTACAGGACCACACTTCCACGTAGAGGGCGAGACAGAAGAGTCTCTTAGGAGACTTCTTCACCGCTTGAGTTTTGGTTACCGTTCTGCCAATAGGCTTGGCGATGTGTTACAATTGAGATTGGTTACAGCTGAATTGGCTACAGTTGAGCTTGGTACAAAATCATTGCAGAGATATATTTATGTTACATTATGTATTTCCTGTTTGTTGTACTGTTTCTTAATTCCCTTTACTTATGAATGTATTATGTAATTTACCCATATGCTCCTCTCCTATATAAGAGAGCCTAGGGTTCATGGAATAAACAACTCAATACTTTTTTCCCAACTTGGTATCAGAGCGACGGTCCTAGACCGGAGCTCAGAAACCCTAGCCCTCTCCCACTCGCGCGTCACCCAAACCCCTCTTTCTCTCTCTCACCGTTCGTCCCCTTTCGCGCCACCACCCTTCCCGCGCCATCGCTCTCGCCCTTCCGCGCGCGCGCCTTCGCTTGGCGTCGTAGCCGCGACCCCGCGGGCTCCTTCTACGCGCCCCACCCTTCCACGCGGACACGCGGACACCTCCACCAACCCGTTGTGCGCCGCCCCACTGGGCACCGCAGCCCTCGCCCCGCTGTGCGCCACAACCCTCGCCGAGAATCCTTACACGCGAGCTCGTAGTCCTTCGGAATGAGATTGGTTGCATGAGTAAAAAAAGGCAATCAAATCTCCCTATGTCCGCGTAGATACGATCTTATCTAGTCTTCAGCCCTAGCTTTCTCAAGCCGTCATGTCAGAGAACAAGGTCGATATTCTCTCCACAGACACCTTCAGAGGTCTTGCGCCTATAGTCAAGATGGATGGGTCAAACTATAAACTGTGGACGATGCAATTCATGAGTTTGATGAAGTGTACATGTAAGAAACACATCCTTACCGAGGAAGAACTGACTGAGAAGACTGGGGTTAACGTGTCATGGGAGGTGGATGATGCATATGCCTTTGGCTTTCAGGTACGTTGGCAATAGAGATCGCCAATTATATACTCCATCAGCCCACAACCAAGGCGATGTGGGATATTCTTCCTGCTACTTATTCACATGCAAAGAACGAGACGAAGATTCTGCAACTTCAACATGATATTTTTACTATAAAACAGAATGGACGGCCTCTCCACTCACTTTATACATCCCTACGAGGGATGTTCGAGAAGCTATATAGCTTCATACCTCTCACATCTACCCCTGAGCAGCAAAAGACTTATAGGAATGCCACCATGGTAGCTGTATTCCTAGCAGCCCTTGATCCTGAGTACGAGGCGTCCCACACCTAGATTTTGGCAGATTCTACTATTCCTCTTATGGAGCAAGCCTTCCGCAGACTCAATCGTATTACTGTTCCATCTTCTACTGCCAGTCAGACATCCTCAGCAATGGCGGCATCCCGAGGTCGCGGAGGATCTTTTCAGTTTTGTGGTCACAGACCTCGCAGCAGGGGAGGTCGTGTTCGTCAGCCGTGTACTTTCTGCCATCGTCCTGGACATACAGAGGATACATGCTACTCCAAGCACGGATTCCCTACTTCTGCTCGAGTGGCTGAACAGATTGAGCCCCCAGCAACTTCCTCTTTGGATCAACGTTTCGATGGTCTTGTAGCACGGTTGAGGGGCATTATACCTCCCTCCAGCCCTGTGCCATCTTCGACAGCCCCCGGGAGTCATTCAGATGTAGCTGCTTCAGCCTCCCCCAGTACCTATGTACTCACTAGCAGTAGTGGATCTGATACTATAGAATGGATTCTGGACTCTGGTGCCACACATCTTCTGTGTGGAGACAGGGGTCAACTTACAACATGCAAACATGTTTCTCCAGGACGCGTTGTGGTTATTGCAGACGGGACTCACTCCCTAATCACTGGTCAGGGGGAGATTAGCTTGACGCCCTCTATGCATCTACAGAATGTGTCACATGCACATGATTTCTCTATGAATTTGTTGTCAATTAGTCAAATTACGAAGGATGTACATTGTCGAGCCATTTTTGACCCATCTTCTCTTGTTTTTCAGGACATCCTTACGGGCAACGTGATTGGGTGTGGCCGGGAGCAGGGCGGTCTCTATTGCCTAGTTCGAACTCCATATGTCGGAATCTCATCTCTATTTGTTGGACCAGTCTCCCCATTTATGTGGCACTTGCGCTTTGGTCATCTACTGCTTCAGAAATTGTGACGGGTTCTGCCTCAGATCTCGCCTCACACGTCCTTTCAATGTGAGACATGTCAGTTGGGAAAGCATCATCGATCTACCTTTCCCAATCGTTAAAGTCGGAGCAGTAGCTCCATTTTGAGTTGTTTCATGTCGATATTTGGGGTCCCAGTCGTGTCCCTGATCACCAGGGGCACATGTTTTATCTAGTTGCTGTTGATGATTTCTCTTGTCTGTCTTGGGTTTTTTGTTAAAAAATAAATCTGAAGGTGGCAATGTTATCAAAATTTTATTAACCGAAGTATGTAATGTTTTTTCTGCTTCTGTGAAAATTGTGGGAACTGAGTGGAATTTCATACTAATACTCTCTCCATTTACTTTTCCACCCAAGGAATTATTCATCAAACATCATGTGTCTATACTTCCCAACAAAATGGAGTTGCAGAACGGAAACATCGTCATTTACTTGATGTCACTAGGACGCTTCTCATTCAGAATCGTGCTCCTCACTCTTTTTAGGGCGATGTTGTTCTAACGGCATGCTATCTCATAAATCGCATGCCCTCTTCAGTCATGGGTGAGAAAATTTCTCTCTTGCCTTTCCTGAAAAGGAATTGTTCTCACTTACTCCTCGTGTGTTTGGCTCCGTCGCCTTCGTCCACCAGTTGTCTCCAGGTATTGACAAGCTCTCTCCTAGAGCTGTCAAGTGTGTCTTTGTCGGGTACTCCAAGACACAGAAAGGGTACATGTGTTATGATCCGATGCGCAAGAAGTATTATGTTAATGCCAATGTCACCTTTTTCGAGTCTGTGATGTACTTTTCTCCTACAGGTGATTGATTGACGTCTTCAGACACTGATGAAGCCATATACATTCCACCACCACCACCATCACTTCCATCAGCTCCGCCACCACCATCTCCTTTACCACCACCACCACCGCTACCTATGCCACCTCCACTTCCTATTACAGTCCATGTTCCATCATTGCCACACCAATATACTTGCCGACCTGCTTCTGCTCATGGTCATCGCTCATCATCTAGCTCGCATGAGGTATGTTCTGAGAAAACAGATTCCAATGATGGGTCTAATGGTCTACCTGAGCAGGATTCTTTACAGAGGACAGATGAGGAGGCTGCTGACTTGGATCTTCCTATTGCGCTTTAGAAGCAGAAGCGAAGTTGTGCGTCATATCCTGCAGCATCCATGGTCTCCTTTGATCGCTTGATTGGTGATTATAGGAATTTTGCAATTGCATTATCAACCGTGGTCATTCCACAGAATTATCAAGAGGCTCTGAAGGACAGTTGATGACGTTTGGCTATAGAAGAAGAGATGGCTGCTATTCAATCAAGAGGCACTTGGAGCCTCGTTCCAGCTCCTACTGGAGTGTCTACAGTAAGTTGTAAATGGGTGTTTACAGTTAAGTAAAATGCAGATGGTAGCATCCACAGAAAAATGGCATGTCTGATTGCACGGGGGTTACTCAGACATACGTGGTGGATTATCTTGACACATTCTCACCCGTTGCTCATCATTCCACTTCCAGATTCTTCTCTCTGTTGTCGTGATTCGAGATTGGCCGTTGTTTCAGTTAGATGTCAAGAACGCATTTTTGCACGGTGATCTACAAGAGGAAGTCTACATGCAACAACCACCTGGATTTGCTGTTGATGGGGAGAGTGTTCACAGGCATGGCCTCAAATTTCAGCGAAATTCGGTCGAATTTCTGTCGAATATCGATATCCAGTCGAAATCGAAATTCGACCGAAATGACCGAAATATGGGGGGTCCTAGTACAAAAAATGACCGAAATGACCGAAATGACGGTCGAAATTCCATCGAAATTCTGTTTTGGTCGATACCGAAATGGTGACCGAAACCGACATTTAAGGCCTTGTTCACAGGTGTGTAGACTTCATAAGGCGATCTATGGCTTTAAACAGAGCGCTAGAGCTTGGTTCCAGAAGCTTTTAGACATGTTTGAGAAACAGGGGTACAAACGTTCGAATGCAGATCATTCCCTTTTTATACAGAAAACATCCAAAGGTATGATTGCAATTATGGTGCATGTTGATGATATCCTTATTACAGGAGATGATATACAAGGAATCAAGAGGGCGAAACAACTTCGGAGTCGTGAATTTGTCACCAAGGATCTTCGAGTCCTTAGATACTTTCTGGGACTGGAGTTTGCCATAAATCAACAAGGGCTTGTGATGACCCAGAGGAAATACGTCACTGATTTGATACAGGAATGCTTGGATGTCGACCTGCTACCACACCCATGGATCCAAGCATGAAACTATATGATGCTGATACTGATGAGGTTGATAGGAGAAGATACAGAGAGCTGGTAAGAAAGCTCCTTTTTGTTACCATTACTAGATCCGATATTTCTTTTGTAGTTAGTCGAGTGAGCGAGTTCATGGAGCAACCACGTCAGGTCCATATGGATGCTATACAGATGATACTCAGGTATATTAAATCATCCCCAGGTGCAGGTCTACTGTTTAGAAAAGGAAAGGAGGTCACCATCTCGGCATGCGTAGATGCAGATTATGCCGGGTGTCCAAAAGATAGGAAGTCCACAACTGGATTTAGTGTATATGTTGGAGATTCTCTTGTCTCATGGAGGAGCAAGAAGCAAACTGTTGTAGCCAGATCTAGTGATGAGTCTGAGTATAGGGCTATGGCCCAAGTTACTACAGAAATGATGTGGGTTCGAGTTGTTCTTACAGATCTATATATAGAGGTTCTCCTTCTATGGTACTGGAGTGTAACAATCAAGCTGCTATATTTATTGCAAATAATCCAGCATTTCATGAATGCACCAAGCACATCGAGGTTGATTGCCATTATATATGAGATATGATTCAGAAGGGTTTTATTTCCACATCTCATGTCAGCTAAGGGGACCAGACTGCATATATCTTCACCAAGGCCTTTCAGAGGACCTTTTCAAAAGTGCTCATCCAAGCTGAGCATGATTGACATCTATGCTCCATCTTGAGGGGGAGTGTAGAGATATATTTTATATTATGTATTTCATGTTTCTTGTACTGTTTCTTAATTCCCTTTTATGAATGTATTATGTAATTTACCCATAGGCTCTTCTCCTATATAAGAGAGCCTAGGGTTCATGGAGTAAACAACTCAATACTTTTTCCCAATGTTAGAGTTATTAGATTTAGTATTAGTAAAAGGCGAAAGAATAGTTCGCTCTGTGCGCACCACGCATCTGCGTACGTGTTGACGCATACATATTAGTAGTCGTACCTTTTTGTTATTTCTAATTTTAGTTGTATGCTTTATGTAATTTACCCATAAGCTACTCTCCTATATAAGAGAGCCTAGGGCTTATGGAATAAACATCTTGCGCATTTTTCCCAACATGGTATCAGAGCGACGGTCCTAGACCGGAGTTCTCGAAACCCTAGCCCTTCCCACCACCAGCCGGCCCCTTCTCCCTTCGATCGACGCCGCCATCCCTTGGGAAGCACGCACGCCGCCGCCGCCTCTGGCCCATCTGCTTGTGGTGCTTCCCCGTGCTCTTGCGGCGCCATCTCCAACAACATCGCGCGATCGTGCGCCATCCCTAACGGCGCTTTTGCGGTGAGATCGCGCCATCTACAACATCGTGCGCTGGCCCAGTGCGCAATAGCAGGCGAACGCGGTTACTGTGCACCTGCGCAGTAAGGGAGCGGTGCTCCTGTGCACCATCTGCACGCCTGCGTGTGCGAGACCTGTGCGCCTGTGCGTCATCTGCACGCCTGCGTGAGTCCAGTGCACAACATTCGCGTGCCCTAGGTGCAGAGGTCGTGTGATTCCAGTGCAGCCAGTGCGTCAGCGCGCGTAGCTACAGTACGCGTGCCTGTTTCCAAGCCCTAGAGAGCAGAGAATAATCATCATGGGTTTAGTTGCTTGACGTCTACACGTGCAACTAAACCCGGTTATGTCATTGTAGACAAATCATATTGCTTGTCAATCGTTCCAGTCTTCAGTATCCAGTATGCCAGAGAGCAAGGCAGATATCCCATCTATTGGCGCATTCCGTGGTCCAGCGCCCATTGTCAAGATGGACGGTACCAACTATGAACTGTGGGCAATGCAGTTCATGAGCATGATGAAGTCAACGGGTAAGAAGCATATTCTTACCGATCCAGAGCCTGCTGAGAAGACTGGAACCAATGCCTCTTGGGAGGCTGATGATGCATATGCCAAAGTTTGGCTATCTGGTACATTGGCTATTGAAATTGCCAATGATATCCTACACCAGCCCACAGCCAAGGATATGTGGGACATTCTGGCAGCTACATACTCCCAGGCCAAGAACGAGACGAAGATTCTGCAACTTCAGCATGACATATTCACAATAAAGCAGAATGGTCGCCCTTTACATTCCCTCTATACATCACTAAGAGGGATGTTCGAGAAGTTCTATAGCTTCATGCCTCTCATAGCCACTCCAGAACAGCAGAAGACATACTGGAACGCGACGATGGTGGGAGTGTTCCTGGCTGCACTTGATCCTGAGTACGAGACAACACGATCACAGATTTTGGCGGACTCCACTATTCCTCCCATGCAGGAAGCTTTTCACAGATTGAGTCGGATCACAGTTCCTTCCACTGCTGCGAGTCAGAATTCTTCAGCCATGACAGCCAACAGAGGTCGTGGGTTTCACCACCAGACCCGTGGACATGGACCTCGTGGAAGAGGTGGTCGAACTAGGCCAACATGTACCTACTGTCACCGAGTTGGACACAATGAAGACACATGTTACTCGAAGCATGGATTTCCTACATCAGCCCGAGCCGTCGAGCAGATAGAGCCTCCGTCTGCTGCTACCTTGGATCAACGGTTCGATGATCTAGTTGCCCGTCTGAGGGGCATTATCCCACCATCAGGTCCAACACCGACTACAAAGAGTCATTCTGATGCTGCTGCTTCTGCCTCCGCGTCTACCAGTGCTTCAGGTAGTATACTCGCACTTCACAGTAGTAGATCTGATATATTGTCATGGATTATGGACTCGGGCGCTACGCATCACCTATGTGGCGACCATAGTCTACTTACAGGATACACTCAGATCCCTCCAGGACGGACAGTAATCATTGCCAATGGCACACATTCCCCCATCACTGGTCAGGGGGAGATTAGACTGACATCTTCCATGCAGCTCAAGAATGTGCTACATGCACCTGATTTTTCAATGAATCTGCTGTCAATTAGTCAGATTACAAAGGATCTTCATTGTCGGGCAATTTTTTATCCATCTTCTTTGATTTTTCAGGACATCCATACGGGCAACGTGATTGGTCGTGGCTATGAGCAAGGAGGCCTCTACCGCCTGAATCAGACCCCATTTGCTGGAACCACATCCTCTCCTGCTGGACAAGTATCTCCTTTACTGTGGCATCTGCGTTTTGGTCATTTACCGCTTCAGAAGTTGCATCGAGTAGTACCTTATAGTCTTCCTCACACACCTGTTCAGTGTGAGGCATGTCAGTTGGGAAAGCATCACAGGTCGTCCATTCCCAGTCGTCCTGGTCGGAGTAGTACCTCCAAGTTTGAGTTATTTCATTTTGATGTCTGGGGTCCGAGTCGTGTACCTGATCATCAGGGACACAGATTTTATATTGTATTTGTGGATGATTTTTCTAGAGTGTCATGGGTGTTTCTGATGAAAAATAAATCTGAAGCCGGAAATATAATTATCCATTTTCTGAATGAAATACAAAATGTCTTTTCCACATCGGTAAAATTTGTGAGAAGTGATAATGGGTTAGAATTATGCACAAATGTTCTTGCAAATTATTACTCCTCAAAAGGGATTGTTCATCAAACGTCGTGCCCTCATACATCACAACAGAATGGAATTGCTGAAAGGAAACACCGTCACCTCCTTGATGTCACGAGATCACTCCTTATACAGAGTCATGTTCCCTACTCCTACTGGGGTGATGCAGTTCTCACTGCATGTTACCTAATTAATCGTATGCCCTCTTCTGTTTTAAATGAACAGATCCCGTTTACTATCATTCATCCTGACAAGGATTTGTTTTCTCTTACGCCTAGTGTGTTTGGGTCTGTTGCATTAGTCCATCAGTTGTCCCATGGTACTGACAAGCTCTCTCCTAGGGCTGTCAAGTGTGTTTTTGTCGGGTACTCCAGAACTCAAAAGGGGTACAAGTGTTTTGATCCTCTGCGTCGGCGGTATATGATCAGTGCAGATGTTACATTTTTTGAAAATATTATGTATTTTTCAGCATCTGGAGACAAGCAACTCCCACCTCTATCCACTGATGCCATATATATGACACCACCTCCACCACCACAGCTGCCGTCACCACCACCACCACAGTTGCCGTCACCACCACCACCACCACCACCGCCGCCACCGCCACCACCATCTATATCCCCGCTCCCATATCACTATACCCGCAGGCTTCCTCCCGCTCATGGTCATGACTCGTCTACTAGCTCGCCTATGGTATGTAATGATAATATTAATGTTGATGGATCTGACGACATTTCTGAGCAGGATATGTTTCAGGGGCCAGATGAGACCACAGTTGACCTAGATGTACCCATTGCTCTGCGAAAGTCGAAGAGAAGCTGTGCTACATATCCCTTATCAGCATCTGTATCTTTTGAGAGGCTATCTGGAGATTTTAGGTCTTTTGCTGTGGCACTTTCAGCTGTCGAGATTCCAAGGAATCATCATGATGCTATGCAGGATAGTAGATGGAGGCTAGCAATGGAGGAGGAAATGGCGGCACTCCAGTCCAGGGGAACTTGGAGTTTGGTTCCTACACCTCCAGATGTGAACCCAGTGAGCTGCAAGTGGGTGTTTACAGTGAAGCACAATGCAGATGGTTCTATTGACAGGTTCAAGGCACGTCTGGTTGCACGTGGCTTCACACAGACATACGGGGTGGATTACCTTGACACATTCTCGCCTGTGGCACGTCATTCCACCCTACGGATCTTATAGTCAGTTGCAGTTGCTAGAGACTGGCCACTTCATCAGTTGGATGTGAAGAATGCATTCCTATATGGAGATTTGCAGGAAGAAGTTTCTATGCAACAGCCACCTGGTTTTGTTGTTGAGGGGGAGTGTTTCAAGGTATGCAGGTTACATAAGGCTATCTATGGCCTTAAGCAGAGTCCCAGAGCATGGTTTCAGAAGCTCTCAGATCTCTTTGAGAAACAAGGATACAAACGATCCAATGCTGATCATTCCTTGTTTGTACAGAAGACCACTAGAGGTATCATTGTAATCATGGTTTATGTTGATGACATCTTGATTACAGGAGATGATGAGCAGGGCATAAAGCAGGCGAAAGAAAAACTGGGAACAGAATTTGTCATCAAGGACTTGGGAGTCCTTAGATATTTTCTGGGGCTGGAGTTTGCTAGAAATCCATATGGATTAGTAATGTCGCAGAGGAAATATGTTACAGATCTATTGAGTGAGACATGTATGCTAGGGTGTCGGCCTGCTACGACACCAATGGATCCCAGCATGAAGCTCTATGATGATGACACGGAAGAGGTGGACAGGAGGAGGTACAGGGAACTGGTAGGCAAACTACTGTATGTCACGATCACTAGACCTGATATATCATTTGCAGTGAGTCGCGTGAGCCAGTTCATGGAGCAACCACGTCAGGTCCATATGGATGCTATACACATGATTCTGAGATATCTAAAATCATCTCCAGGTGCAGGCTTGCTATTTAAGAAGGCAAAGGAGATCTCTATCACAGCATGTGCTGATGCAGATTATGCAGGATGCCCCAAAGACAGGAAGTCCACCTCAGGATTTGCAGTTTATGTTGGAGATGCCTTAGTCTCGTGGAGGAGCAAGAAACAGACAGTGGTAGCAAGATCCAGTGCTGAATCAGAATACAGAGCTATGGCCCAGGCTAGCACAAAAATGATGTGGGTAAAAGCTCTTCTTACAGATCTATGTCTTGATATACCGCTCCCTATGAAGCTGGAATGTGATAACCAGGCAGCCTTGTTCATTGCAAACAATCCAGCCTTCCATGAGAGGACCAAGCACATTGAGGTTGACTGTCACTACATACGTGACATGATTCAGAAAGGCTTCATTGCTACATCTCACGTCACCTCAGAGAATCAGACGGCTGATATATTCACCAAGGCATTACTTCGAGGCCCATTCCAGAAGTGTGCATCCAAGCTGAGCATGATAGATATCTATGCTCCATCTTGAGGGGGAGTGTTGACGCATACATATTAGTAGTTGTACCTTTTTGTTATTTTTAATTTTAGTTGTATGCTTTATGTAATTTACCCATAGGCTACTCTCCTATATAAGAGAGCCTAGGGCTTATGGAATAAACATCTTGCGCATTTTTCCCAACAGTACGCTTGCTTATCTTTGGAGGGTCCCCTTCTCTCTGAAGGGTCCCAACTTTTGTTAGAGTTATTAAATTTACTTTTATGTTTGTAACCCTTCGAGTGCGTGTGGTTGGGGGGTTACCCCCCACTTTGGGTGGGTAACCCCCCAAAACCCGCACTTTTAAACCACTAGTGGGGCCCACTCCCTTCTCATCAAAAAAATTATATATTATATCATCATATCATCTAAAAATTATAAAATACTCAACTTCTACTCACTATTCCAAACTTCAATACAATCACATCACAACAACTACCCACTTTTTCAAATTTCAATACAATCATATCATAATAACTACCAACTTTTTCAAATTCCAATACAATCACATCACACAAACCCTCCCAACCCTTAACCCACCAACCAAACACACAAACACAAAACCGGGTTATCCACCCCTGGATAACCCACGAACCAAAGGCACCCTTCGGGTTCCGTAACCTCCCATGACCCTTCGGGTTCCGTAACCCTCTGTGACCCTTCGAGTTCCGTAACCCCCTGTGACCTCTCGAGTTCCGTAACCCTTGTCCTCTCTAGGATTTTCTCTCTATATAAGTGATCCTAGCTCTATGGAATAAACATCTCATTCATATCTTTTTGTTTTCTCTTCTCAACATGGTATCAGAGCGACGATCCTAGACCGTAGCCTAATACCCTAAATCCGCCGCCATCACCAGCCCTCTCTCCGTCGACAAGGAGAGAGGGCTGGACCTCCTGCGTCGCTTGTGGATTCGACGGTCCCGTGCAAGGCAGTCCAAGTCCCCAGCAGCACCAGCAGCTACCTCCAGCGACACCTAAAGAGCCGTCCGAGGCTCCAGCAGCTCCAGCCGCACCTCCTGCGTCAACGGCACCACATGGAGCCCCCCCTCCAATAGCCCCTGCTTTACCACAACTTATTTCTCCCAACTTTTTGTTTCTCCCAACTTAATGTTCCATACTCTTTATTTTATCAAGTATGGGAGAAAGGGGGAGTCAAAGATGATTCTTCAGGACGCCTACTGCCCTACCATGACTGATAGACCGACTCCAAACTACTAATCAGATCATTAGTCTTCACCGAGCATCGACTTCTTCGTGAGCGCGTATATTTCTTTTACGACCTGACTACTACTCCGCGCTGGACTTCTTCTACAGCTATTTTCTCCAGGCACGACAGAGATATGTTCCGGTGACCTGCAAGCACGACAGAGATACGTTTCGGTGACCTAATATCGCAACAACTCTACAGGCATGGCAGAGATACGTTCCGTTGACCTGAAAGCCACAGACCCGTCCTCGAGCGAGGTCTTCTACCAACAACAGACATATGTTCTTATGATGCATCGTGTGAAGATGTGGTGTATACTTTTTCTTTTTGTTACAAGTTGTTGCTTTCTTAGATCCAGCTTGAGGGGGAGTGTTAGAGTTATTAGATTTACATTTATGTTAGTAACCCTTCGGGTTCCGTAACCTCCCATGACCCTTCGGGTTCCGTAACCCTCTGTGACCCTTCGAGTTCCGTAACCCCCTGTGACCTCTCGGGTTCCGTAACCCTTATCCTCTCTATGATTTTCTCTCTATATAAGTGATCCTAGCTCTATGGAATAAACATCTCATGCATCTCTTTTTTGTTTTCTCTTCTCAACACCCAACAATCATTAATCATCATCAACTATCAATCATCGACAATTAATCAGATCTTAGAATTACTACCAAAATGATAGGAAAAGTTAGTGGACGTGTTGGGAACTTAGTTAAGATGCACTATACTCCACCGCATGCCTACAGAGGCATCCCAACCCGAATGTACTCTTCACGCCTTAGAGTCATAGTGTGAGGTCAAACTCAGACCAAGACCACAGACTATCGACTAGACTTGAGAAGTTGAACATATTTAAGAACCAGATCAGAAACTCATCATCTACAAATCCAAGATCTATCATCATAAATTAAATGTGACAAAAAGATGATAATATAGTTAAGGATCTTATAACCAACAAAAATGTTATATAAGGAAGTTATGGGTGATCGGGGGATAGACATACAAAACAACCTGAAAACAATTTTTCACGCAAGTAACTTGTAAATTTTAAATATCAACTAAGTCTACTTGCTTTCTTTTGAAACTACTGAATTACTTATCTTTTTATATATTGGATTGTATGCAACAATTGTTAACATTCTCTTGTTCCTTGCATGTGTGGCAGGCAAAGCACCTGCATCGCAGTAGCTGGCAGATGATCCCGAGCCTTCGTTATTATACTCGACGGTACATTTGTTGTTGTTTTTGCTCATATAATGTATAATGCTTTTCTTTCTCTTCTATATTTTGGGATACATGTATATGATGCAGTCTCTTTTGTACATATAATATATATATATATATATGAAAATTACTGAAATATGAATTGGTGACACTTGTTGTTGGCTCTATGGTTAATTACATTAAATGTAAGGGATTTTTATCCAGCAGACCCTATAAACTTTTTAAATTACCTCTACGACCTTTTGCACAACGTAATTACCCCATCGACCTTGTAAATTACCCCAAGAACCCCCACGGGCTTGAAACAGATTACCCGCAGGGTTCATGCGGTGAGAGTTGGCAAGTTTACGGGGTCAAGGGGGGAATTAGGTCGTTTCAAAGGCCGTGGATGTAATTGGCAAAGTTTACAGGGTCTGCCCGGTAAAAATCCCTAAATGTAAAGGTCATTTTGAAATGCGAAAAATTTCCCCTAAATTTCGGTAACCTAATGCGATTTATAATGGATATAATGATGTGAATCGTGTGTAAATGGGTAACACAGAACCCGAGGCATCTCAGTTTGGCATCAGAGCCGTTGTACCCCGATACATACATTTGCAATATTACAATTCCAGTCGCATTAAGCTCTCGGATAGTGGCAGTCCTCCGACTTGTCGCGAATCCGAAAAGGAAATACGACATTCAATTACAATAACCACAGATGTCACCAATTATAATTAATTTTCATATAATATCCCAAGAAGAGAAAAGCACAATTTATGATATTTGCGGACATCAATTTATGTGATGATTAATAATATTGGTTCTCATGCAAAACCATGACGTCCAGAGCTGACCAAAAGATGGCTGAGCGATTGGAGTGTATCATAACCGCACTCACCGACGAGATAAATTCCTTAGTAGTGTACTTGAAGTCTTGAAGAACATAGCTCCTTCAATATGGTCCCAAAAATGTTAAATCCCTAAATAGTGTACTCAAATCGCATGGAATCTATGCGATATACATGTCGCATATATAAAAAGTGACACTTGTACAATAATAAATCAAAGTTGACATTTTTTGACAATTAAAAATAATAAAACTCGCATATATCTATGCAATATACATGAAAATATGAAAATCACATTTTTCTATGCGTTATAGCTTTTTTTGACTGGTAATAATATATGGATGTCACATGTCTTATATGCGATATACATAACGCATTTTAGACATGTGATTTCACTACATTACACAGGGAATTAACATTTTTGAGACCATATTCAAAGAGTTATGTTCTTCAACTGCACTACTAAGGAATTTACCTCCTGACCGACCTCCGGCAGCAGTAGATTGCCATTAGCAGGATCAGATCCTAGCACAGCAGGAGATTGCGGACAGATAGACGAACATAGAGATGAGCTTTGACGAGCTGTCAGATTTCACTTACCATGGATCTCATGAAGGAACACAATAGGACCAACCTCAGTTGGTTGAGGTACAACAACCTCACTTTGATGATCCATATGAGAAGATGCCAACGCATGAAGCAGAGGATGGAGATTATGACAAGGAGTAAGACCATGTACCTTTTGTTGACGAGATTGCACCTGAGCATTCTGACATACACATGCATCCGTCAGTTTTCACTTCCTATCAACGAGTCAATGTACCCATGTTCGAGGACACCGGGACGTCGGATGAGGCTGAGCAATGGCTGAAGAGGGTAATGAATGTACTTCGGATGATTCACGCACCACAAGACTCGTGATTATATTTTATGGAGTATTCACTAACATCGTTCGCCGAGAGATGGTGGGAGGCAACAGTTTTTGAGTTGGGACGTGAGCCTACATGGATGACTTCGAGATGAGATTCAAATCTCACATCTTTTCTGTGAAGAGGAAGGAGTCCCATCGTCGATTGTTCGTAGAGCTTCGACAGGGGCGGATAACAGCTAAGCAATACTTCATCCGATATGATGAGCTGTCACGACACACACCAGCAGCCGTTGCATTTCCAGATGAGAATCTGGAGAAGTTTATCAGAGGGATGCGGGAAGAGGAGCAGGAGAAGCTAGCCGGACTGCGTGTCACTTCCATCTTCGAGGCCACTGATGCAGCAGAGAAGTTTGACGACATCCGAGAGACGTTTCAGAGCACGTCTGGAGCGACACCTACGCCACAACGATCATTTGGACCGATTCGACAATAGTTTCATCAGCAGAGGCCAGTCAGGAGGTTTAACCCTTCAGGTTCAACATTTTTAGGCAGTGCTCGCTCATCTCCATCGACTACCTTAGGAGGAGCACTTGAAGGACGAGGCACCAGTACAACTCGACCATTTGGGCCGCAGAAAGTGGACAGACGCCCAACAAGACCGACTTGAAGAACAGACACAACTACTCCACCAACCAGTCAGTCAGATGCTATTTATGCCACCAGTGGGGACAGCGGTCTCAGTGCCCACAGGCTACGTGTGAGACTCGACTGTAGCCACAACCTTTACAGTCGCAGGCACAACGTACTGGGAGTTTCCATGGCAGGAACTGTAACTTCAGGAGGCCGTCGAGACAAGCACAAAGTGTAGCAGGTTCAAGTACAGTACCAGCTAGACAAGGACAGTTGCATAGAATGATCGAGGAGCAGGCACGATCAACAGCTACTGTGGTGAAAGGTATGGTCTCAGTCTTGGGCCGACCTTTCCATGTTTTATTTAATTATGCAGCGACACATTCTTTTATTGCTTTGAGATTACTAGCTTCATTAGGTAGAGTTGTAGAGGCTCTATATCCTCCTTACCACATCCATGGGCCAGGTTGCCAGTCGTTTGTCATTTCACTGATAGTCAGAGACCTACCAGTGTTGATTGGCGGTCACGAGATGATCGCAGATTGTCTGCTCCTACAGCTCGATGATTTTGACTTGATTTTGGGCATGTATTGGTTCTCAGCTTATCATGTTCTAGTTGATTGCTTTAGGAAGACGATTGTCTTTAGGATTCCGAACTTGTCTGAGTTCACTTTTGAGGGTACATTACATGACTCCAAAATGGAGTACATCAGAGTATTGAGAGCCAGAGACTTCTTGATCAGGGATGTGATTCATATTTAGCATTTCTTTGAGAGACATCTGATCATGAACCAAAGACACATGACAAGAGAAAATTATCGGACTACCCAGATGTATTTCCTGATGAGTTACCAGGATTACCTCACGAGAGAGTGATCGAGTTCGAGATCACATTGCTGCTAGATACACAACCGATCTCGATGGCTTCTTATAGCATGGCACCAGCTGAGTTGAGAGAGCAGAAGGTGCAATTGCAAGAGTTACTTGACTTGGGTTTCGTAAGGTCGGGCACTCCATCTTGGGGGGCTTCAGTTCTTTTTGTCAAGAAGAATGACGGATCGATGATATTATGCATTGATTACCGGTAGTTGAACAAGAGAACGGTGAAGAACCGTTATCCTTTATCACGCATCGATGACTTATTTGACCAGCATCAGGGATCTTCAGTGTTCTCGAAGATCAACCTTCGATCTGGCTACCAACAACAGAGGATTCGAGAGTAAGATATTCCAAAGGCAGCTTTCAAGACTCGATATGGATACTATGAGTTCATGGTGATATCGTTTGGGCTCACCAATGCCTCTGCAGCATTCACAGATATGATGAACATGATCTTACATCCATACTTGGACAAGTTTGTGGTGGTATTCATTGATGATGTGCTAATTTATTCTCAAAATAAATGGGATCACGCGAATGACCCGAAGATTGTCCTAGACACATTACAAGAACACAAGTTCAGTGTTCAGGAAATCGACCGAGTATACCATATACTCGGCCGCATACTCATACTCGGAAGCCTTGGCGCTCCGAGTATGACCAAATCGGCATCTAGGCGGGTCAGGCCGCATACTAGGCCGAGTATACCGCATATGCGGCCGGGTATGCTGCCGATTTTCAAATAGACATGTGGTTGTCAACGTTTCTTCACCATCTTTGATCAAAGGTTAGACGGCTTCCACTTTACACTTTTGATCCTGGAGATTGACCCCCTTGCCCTAAAAAGCCTGATGTATATAGGTCTGTTGGTTGCAGGCTCATCTAAGGGCAATCTGCCAGAATTGAATTCAGGGGGACTAACCCATCATTATCAACGTGGTTGCATCTAATGAGGTCTTCAAGGCAAAACCGGATCAGGATTTCTCAAAGCAATGTATGACAAGGATCTACATGAGTAGGTAGGAAGAGATCCAAATGAGATTAGTGTGTTGATCAGTTACGTTGACAAGGATGTGAACCGTTTTTAATTCATATGCCCCTCCATAAAGTAGGTGAGGGAAGCTATTGGTAATCCATGGGGCAGAGTGGGATGTAGAATTTTTTGTATTAAAGAATGTAACAGGTGACTATTACCTGTTAACAAATTAGAGGGAACTTTGATTGTATAGAAACATCACGCTTAGGATACTACACGGAGAATGGATTCCATGGTGTGAATAGATTCCACTCTTCATTGCTTGTGTTAGATTTTGGCCAGATTTGATGCAACCTTTCTTACATACTACACAGAGAATGGATATACATTTTCTAAAACCCTAACCTAAACTCGGACACCCGACTTAACGCTCTTTCAATTGATGTTTTTGCTTATTTGACTCTATATTACATTTTACCCCAATAGTTTTGTTCCTTGTACCTTTAATTCTTTATTATTATAATCAAGAGATATAATATTTAGATGATATTAACATGATATTAAAATATTATTTATATTTTTAATAATAAAAAATACCAAACCGCATAAAATCGCATACTCCCCGCATACTCTCTCGCATAACGCATACTCTCTATGCAGTGACCCCTCCGACTGAATACCGCATACCACCTTCCTGAATATTGCACAAGTTCTATGCCAAAATGAGCAAGTGTGAGTTCTGGTTATCCCAGGACTAATTTCTTGGGCATGCCATTTCTGGAGCAAGTGTCGCAGTTGATCCTGCGAAGATTACGGCAATCATGTCTTGGGAGCAACCCAAGACAACCACTCAGATTCAAAGCTTCCTTGGATTAGCGGGCTATTACAAACGCTTCGTCAATGGATTTTCACGAGTTGTTCTTCCTCTGACACGGTTAACATAGAAGGGAGTTCCTTTTACCTAGGATGATTCATGCGAACATGCCTTCAGAACATTGAAGGAAAGATTGATGACCGCACCCATTCTTGCACTTCCTTCAAGCACTCAGGATTATACAGTTTATACAGATGCTTTAAGAGAAGGTTTAGGAACAGTTGTGATGCAACGAAGTCATGTGATTGCTTACGCACCACGTCAGTTGAGGCTGCATGAACGGAACTACACTACCTATGTCTTGGAGTTGGCGGCAAATGTCTTCACCTTAAAGATCTGGCACCACTATCATTATGGGGTGAATTTCGAGATTTTCACCGATCACAAGAGTTTGAACTATATCTTTGATCAAAAGGAGCTGAACATGAGACATCGCAACTGGCTTGAGCTATTGAACGATTACGACTCCATAATCTCTTAGCACCCCGATAAGGGAAATGTGGTGGGTGATGCACTTAGCAGCAGAGATCATGCTGAGGGTACAACAAACTAGCTATACATGTGGGGTATGCTCGCAGCTTTGACTGATTGCCATCCTCAGGGGAGTGCATCCATATCTACTGTCATGCTTCCATGATTCAGCAGTCTTTGGGATCGCATAATAGAAGGCCAGATATCAGTTCCTTTGATTCGAGACAGATACATGTGTGGCATCAAGGACGAATTTGATGATTTTGTGGTTGCAGAGTCCATTCTGTAGAAAGCTTGTCGGGTTGTTGTGCCCAATGATGAGCAGTTACGTAGAGATATTCTTGATGAGGCACACAATTCACGAATATCTACTCATCCTAATAGCACAATGATGTACCGTGATCTGCTCGACATTTCTGGTGGGATGGGATGAAGCACGATTTAGCCCAACATGTTAGCAGATGCATGACCTGTAAAATAGTCTAGGTTGAACACAGTAGACAACCGAGGCTACTACAATCTCTCCCTATTCCTGAGTGGAAATGGGAGAGTATCTCTATGGATTTTGTCACTTGTTTGCCGAGGACACCATGTGGCCATGATGTTATTTGGGTTGTTGACAAGTTGACCAAGTCATCCCATTTCATACATGTCAGCATGACCAATACTCCATCTAGATTGGCCAGGCTATATGTGCAGAACATTATCAGGCTACACGATATACCACGTGAGGTGGTGTGTGACAGAGACTCGTAGTTTACATCTTACTACTGGCATCAATTCATGTCAGCACTATAGACAGAGTTGAAGATGAGTTCCGCGTACCATCCACAGATCGACGACAAAGCGAATGCACCATTCCGACACTTGAAGACTTGTTACGCGTATGCACTTTGGAGTGGAAAGGGTCTTGGAAGGACCACCTGCCGTTGGTAGAGTTCACGTACAACAACATCTATCATTCAAGTATCGGCATGGCACCATTCGAAGCCTTATGAGGGCAGAGATGCCTCACACCTCTCAGTTGGCGTGAGGTATATGACCACGCTCTTTACTTCATATATATTCTGGAGGATACTGCGAGGGTTGTTAATCTTGTGAGACGGAAGCTTCTGATGGCATAAAGTCACCAAAAGAACTATGCAGACCGTTGGAGAAGAGATTTAGAGTTTTAGGTATCCAATCCTCTTCTCTTACTACTTTTGCAAATATGATTGATTAAGATTTGACTTAATCTGAATGCAATCATGCAATTACAGGTGGGAGATTGGGTATTCCTACGAGTATCACATACTCGGATCATCCTTCAACTTCAGTTGAAGGAGACTATCGAGGAGGAGAAGGTTGGTTAAGTATCTAATAATACATGTATCTTGGTGGATCCACTCATTGATGTAAGGTGGTTAGTTCCAATGGAACTTCATGATTAATCATAACCATGATGGAAAAATGTCGAGACACAAGGCTTAACTTACCTTTAAAGGAGAGGAGAAGGTTGGTTAAGTATCTAATAATACATGTATGGTGGATCCACTCATTGATGTAAGGTGGTTAGTTCCAACAGGACTTCATGATTAATCATAACCATGATGGAACAATGTCGAGACACAAGGCTTGACTTACCTTTAAAGGATTCAACCAGGTTCACAAATTGTAGTTCATTAATACCATCTCAAATGTGACCCGACTTTCAGCTATTCGAATCCTTCTTGCCATTGTTGTAGCGAAGAAAAATAGATAAAGTCAAGCAAATGACATCGCACGAATACCCATTGCTCTTTTCTGTTAGATTAGGAATCTAAGGTTCCAAAGGAACCTCACAACATCGTTACCGAAGCAAACCAAACTTCAAACAAACAACAAACTACTCCGATACCATATAGAAAATAAAAATGCAAAAGCAAAACAGAAACAAGAAACTGAAAACATAAACATCTAGATTTTACGTGGAACCCTATTTCGTGAGAGCAGCATGAAACCAAGGGAGAAAGCCTCTAGGGTTAGCTATTTCATTAAAGTTCTCATTGAATACAAGGGATGTGAGACTCTATATATAGCTCCAGTAACTTAACAAGTCCCACCACTAATTGATGCGAGACTAAACAACTCCAATTCATACAAGCTCAATTACACAATTATCTCAACAGGATATAATACAACATACTCATATATAATCAATTGCATATTACACCTTTTAGGCATATATCTGTATTTCAGTATACCTTATATAATATAGTTTAAGTGAAATCTCATAAGTATACTTCTTTTTTAGTTGCCAAGAGTACAATTCTATCTTGTCTATTGATTGAAGAACACAAGGAACCTTAACTTATGAAAAAAACAGATTTTCAAAGTCATTTCTATGATTTTTTAATATATCAGTAAAATTCATAACAATCCTCACATTTTTCATGTCTGAGCATTAGTAAAACGAAACTGAAATCAAACTTTTGAGGCCAGACTTTATTATGATGCAAAATCCTCAAACTTCCATATCCGAGCTTAAACGAAACCGAAATCGAACTTTTGAGGCAATCGAACTTTTGAGGCCATGCTTTATTTATGATGCAAAGTGCAGGGAACCCATTTAAAATGGTCTGGTCATGTGAGTTTCCATATAAAAAAACTAGAATTCAAATTTTAGCAATAATTCAGACTAAAATAACTGCAAGGGCTTATTGGCTCTCCATATAGCAAGCATTGCGGAATGAACATGAAATTGGGAGGCTTTTCCCTCACCGAGTACTCTTGATCCAATTCTGATCCGGCATTTTAAATATCTATGCTCTATTGCACTTCAAGAAAAAATCCACTACGAATCATAGTTATTTGTGATGATTGGACTACTTTAGTTATTTGTAGACACGGTAGTTGTGTAGTCTTCGCAATGCAACTCACTTTGTATAAAAGAAAGGGCACCTCGTGAGAATATATGAGCATCTTTCCAACAATATCAATGGGGATCACAAGGTGTCTGCTCAAGGCCAAACCAGTATATTGAACAACTATATCCAATTTGACACACCAACAAAGGGGAATAATAGATCCAACTCTACTTCACTATCGTTTGAATACCATTTAACAAGGGCATCCAACCAAGCTCTTGCAGAACAAAAAGGGGGAAAATACACATGGGGCAGGACCAAGATTTCAAAGTATTCGACAGAAATGGCCCAAGGAAACCCATTCCCAAGTAATTTTTGTTAGTCAATATGCTAAAATTCCAAATTCTAATTGTAAGGAGTCCATCAACTTATAATAAAACATTAGAAATGCTGGATTGCAAGTATACCGACCAGGAAGAAGCTCAGCTGCACGAACATTAGAAGCACCGATTGGGCCTAGAGCAGCAGGATCATAAGCAACAATAGCATAATTGTGAACAGGATGAAGAAAAACAACCTGAAAAGCTACAATAACTTCAAAATTGTCTTCTGGTGTTCATTTATAATGTTAGAAAGTATATGTTAGTTACATACCTCCCCAGGAATCTCAATGGGAAATGCTGCAAATGAAAGCATCACATCAGAGACGGATACAGCCACAGTATTCCTATCGACAGCCACTAGCCCCATTTGTTCAGAGTGATATACAATAACCCCTGTCCCAAAGAAATGTTGTGAATGCACACCATCGAGCATACATGACGGCGGTACATGAACCTGCAAGAAATTAAAAAAAAGAGAACATGCACAAGTTGAAATTCAAAAAGGATTATATAGTGTCATTCAGAGTCTTAACTCTGGAAATAAACATTTTACTGGAATGGTAACCAAATCGATCTATTTCCTGCAGTAGAGGACTATGAAAGTTAAACAGAAAACTAATCCCAGGAGCCAAAGGAAATGTAATGGAAAAGGTAGAGGTTTTCGTTTATGTTTCATTCCTATCTAATATGTGAAGCATTCTACAACAACAACAACAAAGCCTTTTCCCACAATTAAGTAGGGTCGGCTACATGGATTTTTCGCCTCCATTCAGATCTATCTTGGGTCAATCTCGGACTTATATCCAAAAAACTAAGATCCCTTCGTATAGTCTCTTTCCAACACTTCTTGGGCCGCCTCGCCCTCTCTTAGCCGGCTCAACATCCCAACACTCGCATCTCCTAACCGGTGCATCAGTTGACCTTCTTTGCAAATGACCAAACCATCTTAAGCGGTTTTCTCGCATCTTATCCTCGATCGGAGCTACACCAACTTTCTTTCTGATTGCATCATTCCGAATCCGATCTTTACGTGTATGTCCACACATCCATCTTAGCATTTTCATTTCTGCTACAGCCATTCTCTGCACATGTCTATGGTTCACAGGCCAACATTCAGAACCATAAAGCATAGCAGGTCTCACGGCTGCTTTGTAAAACTTTCCTTTAATTTTTAAAGGAATTTTCTTATCACAGAGAACAGCGGAGGCTCCTCTCCACTTTAGCCATCCTGCATTTATTCTATTAGTAATATCTCCATCAATTTCCCCATCCTGTTGCAAAATAGATCCCGGATATCTAAAAGAATCTCTCTTCTGAATGTTATCGTCACCAATCTTCACCTCGATTCCTTCGCCATTGCTTCCATCAAAGGTGCACTCCATATATTCCGTCTTAGCCCTACTTATACGAAATCCTTTAGTCTCCAATGCATGACTCCAAACCTCAAGCTTCTCATTTACTCCATCTCTAGTCTCGCCAATCAGCACAATATCATCAGCAAATAACATACACCAAGGTAACTCATCCTGAATGTGACTTGTCAACTCGTCCATAATCAAAGTAAAAAGAAATGGACTCAAAGCTGAACCTTGATGTAAACCAATGTTGATGTTAAAATAGTCAGTCTTCCCAGACGGGGTCCTTACACAAGATAAAGCCCTATCATACATGTCCTTTATGAGGTTAATGTATAGGACAGGTACTTGTCTCTTCTCCAAAACTCTCCACAGTATCTCTCGTGGGACGGAATCATAAAGCTTATCCAAATCAATAAAGATCATATGGAGATTCTTCCTTTTAGCTCTATAAATCTCCAATTTGTGAAGCATTCTCTCTCTAAAAAATTGGGAGATATAAATTCTAAAATCGTTCTATCGATTAATTTCAGAAACATTTTTACGTAGAATTTGAATCAAGATTTGAGATGAATAGGATAGGGCATTAGAATATCAGACACATAATTTAAATGCACAATATTTCACAAATTTGTCCTTATGTAAGGAATTACAAAAGAAATTTGTTCAACAAAGGTGTCAATTATGAAAGATTGGTTGACGAAATGCGAATCGAAGACTCAACCTTAATATACATCATGACAATAGATGTATACTGGAAAAGGAAAAGGTTTTCCCTTGTTTCTTTCTACATTTCTGCTTTGTGGCCTTCTGAAAACACAAACCTCACTAGGCAAAAATCATTTTTCAGAAATGCTTCTAGTTAGAAAATATGAATGCCGAAGTAATTATCCGAGATAAATAATAGACATTGAAGAACAACAGAATTTTACATGGAACCCTACTCCCTAAGGAGCGGGATGAAACTACGGGAGAACACTTCAAAGGGTTGATTCGTTCATTGAACTTTCTCATCTGATACAGGAAGCATGGGGCTTCTTATATAACCTCCACAGACCCTCCAAGTCCCACCACTGGTAAATGTGGGACTAAACACTGGATGTGGTAAATGGATCCTGTAGAGATCCATTTACCCATCAATATAAGTGTGACACATAGACTCCTATACTCCCCCTCAAGATGGAGTATGTAATGCTCAGCTTGGACAAACAGAAAGAAATCTCAAACACACAATACAAGACACTACAAACAGTATCAACTCAACATAAACACAACTGTCGGTTGCAAGGTTTTAAAAACCGGACCGGACATTGAACCGGTCAGTCTTCGGTTTGGTCCAACCGGGTCGAACCGTCGGTCCAAACCGGTCGGACCGGTGACGAAGTCAGCATGACGTCATCATTCTCATCGACTCGGAAAAAACCGGACCGGGTTAATTTACTGGTCAGACCCGGTTGAACCGGTTTTTTGAACCAATAAAACCGGATACATATATGTAAGTATATATTTATATACCAATGAAATAATCGTTAGAAATTTCAAATCTTTAAATAGAATAACATGATTGCCTCTTTCGAGTAAAACTATACAAAGTTAGTCGCATTTTCTAGAATTATATAGAGTATAATATTGTAATCATTTATTTATACTTGTTTCAAGAAAATTACTCTAAGAAAGTATTGACATAATGTATATTCCAAAAAAAGAGAGGGACATACTTATATCGCAGAATTTAAGAAGGGCATATATGATAAAAACCCCATTATTTCATTATTTAAACCTTTATTTTTTGAAAATTACCAAACCATCAAAACAGGGTCAATCCGGGTCAACCCGGTCCGACCATCCGGGTCAACCCAGTCCGACCATTGGTTGGACCCGGTTTTTTATTTTTTATTTTTTTTGAAATTAATTTCAAAGAACCGACTGAAACCGACCGGGTCGGAGCCGGTTCCCGGTCCAACCGGTCCGACCGGCCGGTCCGGTCCGGTTTTTTATACCCTGGTCGGTTGTTGTCGAGGACATTACTTCTGATGACGTGCAGGTGAGGAGGAATAAACAGGCTAGAGTGTGAGTCAAACTAGGTATGCTCAGTACAACGCCTGTCAGAACCAAAAGTGAAACGAGTCTCCTCGTCGGAGTACTCCGGCCCGTCACAACATGTGGACAACTACTCCATCTCTGAAAGGACGAATTGAAAAAGCCGTGGAGACATGCTCTTCGAAGTCCACGGTCGCTGGAGAATGAAGTCAGATAAGTCTCCTCGTCAAAGAACTTGATCTCTCCCATACTAGCTCAAAGAATTGGATCTCTATTCTGGAGTCCCTATAAAACTACATGAAAACCCTATCCCATAAGGCATAGAGAATGGGATATCCACTCTGGAGTCCTAAGGAATACATGAAAACTTTGAGCCAAAAACAAAAGATGGGACCACACAAAAATGATCGCATACATGTGTGTCAGAAAAGGATTCTCTCTCTGGAGAACTCGAGAAATTGGGTCACTCAAATATGGAGAGTCTCGAACTTGGTCTATGAACCAATCCGCAGAGTCTGAAATTTAACTGTAGAGTATGGAAATCTGGCTGGCCTGGAGAATCAGAATCTAATCTGTAGCTCTACAAAATACTCCTCCTTTCTCCCATACTTATCGGAAAACAACGACATCGACAAAGTTGGGAGAAGACATGAAAAGATGGGGAGAAATAAAACATCAAGGAATTACTTAGTCGATCTCAATTTTTCCTTACTTCTCTCTTTTTTTCAAATCTTTTTTTTTCTGATTATCCCAATTTTTTAATAGTTGTCTCTCCCCCTTTTAAAAAAATCGTTCAACATTTTTTTCGATTTTTCCTTTTCCCCTCTTTTTTCTCTCACGTACGGTTTTTCTTTTGTGTGCACCACTTTTTCAAAACAATTTTGTTTGCAAATATAGCCGTACATTTTCGACTTTTCACTTCTTCCTTTTTTTAAAAGACAGACCACCCCTTTTTTTAAACATGCCATCCTCCTTTTTTTCTTTCGGCCCCTCAATTTTTCGATTTTTTTAAATCGTCCCACTTGGACCCTTCCAGCGACAGCCACTTAGGCTCTATTCAGGGTTCCCACTTGGAAACAGTTCTCTCGAACGTCGTCGCCCCCATGTGGCTTTGCTCTTGCCGTCCGAGCATCATGATGGGGTCACCGTCATTAAGGAGGGAGGAGGAGGGGCGGCTTCAAGAGGAGGAGCTCTGTCGCCTGGAGATTGAGGGAGTTCCGCGAGGTAGGGCTCACCGCCTGGAGCTCGTGCGTCGCCCCCGATGGGGTTGCATCATTTGCGCCTCCTGGAGAGATGGACAAGTGAGGCTCCGCCATGGAGGTTCTGAGGGGATTTGCAAGAGGGAGGCTCCGCCTGGGATCGGAGGAGCCTGGATGAAGATGTCAGCGCCACCTGTATGCGATGGGGCTCTTCTTGTTTGGAGATCTCTGCCTAGGGAGGTCTGATGTCGTCGTCTCGAGTTGCCGTGAGGCCTGGGGCTGGGGCCCTCACTGCCCTTGACACCCTTGTCGCGAGGCTTTGGGCTGGAAGCTGGAGGATGTTTCTGGCGCTTGCGATGGAACTTGCCGCCTGAAGCTTGCTTGGGATGCATGACAGGGCTCGCCGCCGACAGGAGGGCAACAATAGTGTCGCATGTATTAGGGTTTTAAGAAACCCTAGAAATGAATCTTTAACTTGATTATGAACATGAATACAAAATAATAATCTTCAAGAACAAACTTCAAAAATCGAATCTCGAACAAATGATGGAAAAATAACTCCTCGAGAATCAAACCCGCTCCGATACCATGTTAGAAACTATGAATGCGAAAGCAAATATCAGAGATAAATAATAAACATTGAAGAACAACGAGATTTTACGTGGAATACTACTCCCTAAGGAGCGGGATGAAACCACGAGAGAATGCCTCAAAGGGTAATCCGTTCATCGAACTTTCTCATCTGATACAGGAAGTCTGAGGCTTCTTACATAGCCTCTACAAACCCTCCAAGTCCCACCACTAGTAGAAGTGGGACTAAACACTGGATGTGGTAAATGGATTCTGGAGAGATCTATTTACCCAATCTAAATAAGTGTGATGCATATACTCCAACATGGTGCGAAAGCCATGCTTACATACTCTATCAGGGACAGTTCCAATCATTCAAAAAAACTAGAAGAATCCACAACTCCATTCCCATTTACGACTCTAGTACTCCTTGAAGCCGACAACGACTGAGATCTCCAGTAAGGCCTCCGCGTGCTCACGTCGGCGATGGACGCTCCATCCTTCTCTCCCACCATATCACCCGCTTAATCCGGGTATATCAGATCAAAATCGAAGCTTTTCCTCCATGGATCTGAAAAAAATATATCTCGTATGTGGCAGCAACTCGAAAAATGGATTGTTCTCTGGAGGAACATGAGATCGGGAGACATGATTTAGATCGCATGGGAGGCAATCGAGCTGCGGAAGTGGATTTGAGTTGGTGGACAATGGGCACTGCTTGTACGGTTTGCCATTTTCCTGTCTCCACCAACTCAAATCCACTCCCGCTGCTTAATTGCCTCTATGCAACCTAAATCATGTCTCCTGATCTCATGTTCCTCCTGGAGAACAATCCATCTTTCGAGTTATCGCCACGCACGAATAGATAACTTTCAAATCCATGGAAGGAAAAGCTTCGATTTTGGATCTAATATACGCCGATTTTAGCGAGTGATATGGTGGGAGAGAACCGGGACGCCCACCACCGGCGTGAGCATGCAGAGGCCTTACTGGAAATCTTAGTCCCAGTTGGCTTCGAGGACTACCGGAGACGTAGATGGGAATGAAGCTGTGGATTCTGCCGAGAAGGATGCGCCACAAAACCAGCATCTTCCGGTCATGCTCACATCCCGCTCGCAGCAGAATTGCAAGGTGTGATCGTGCCTACCCCCTCTCCAACCACTCGCCATCGCCCAACGGCGTGTGGACGAGTGGCCGAAAGACAGTTCGGACGATTGAGGGAGTGGGTGTTGCCACTCACCCCGGGTGGTAGGAAGCCCGGGGAGAAAGTAAAGGTGGATCTCTCGTTGTTGCGATCAGGGGGAGACACAGTCAGATGTTTTCTTTAATAAGGAGTGCTTGAAAGTTGTGGGGCATATATATTTGGGAGAGGATATTGTTGGTAAGGATCGGGACGCTTTGGCTACATGATAATCTGCAGAAGGACATTACGAGCATATTGTATGCCGTGTTTGATTACTTTGAGGATGTGAGGGAGCGGTGGGGGGAGGTGTTTGTGCAATGTTGCCAAGGGGTATCACGATCCACATCGTTGGTGATTGCTTACCTCATGTGGTGAGAAGGGTAGAGCTTTGAAGATGCATTTGATTGGTGAAATCTGCGTGCGACACAACTAATCCCAACATGGGTTTTGCTTATCAACTTCTACAGTGTCAGAATAGAGTACATGGTATACCACTGAGCCCAATTCATTGCTGAGAATGTACCGGATGGCTCCTCATTCGCCATACGATGCATATACTCCAACAATTCGTGATATCAAAAATCCAGAGAGCCAATTACTTTAAGTGAAAATGTTAGAGTACCACGAAGCAAACTATTGTTAGTTCACACACATATATATATATGTACAGAGGAACACCATTGGATGGTTTAGCAAGTATTTGTACTTTGCTCACATCTTATTACTTGTCATGATAGACATCAATTACATTGACCTCAAACTCATGTACTTAGTTAGAGCTTGAGTAAAGAGAATTAATGTCATGATTTACTCATGTCCCCCACTCAATATCAAAAAAGAAACTTGGATTCAATGAAGTTCTAAGAAGAAGCTCCTATACCGAATAGTTAGGCATTTATTTAGGAAACTCCACGTGTCCTTTACAAGGTCCTAAAAGTACGATATCACTAACATCTAAACCGCTTTACAGTTGTAGAATATGATAATACAAAAGTGTAATCAAAGATAAACAGATAACAGCCACGAAGAACACAGGTTCACATGGAGCCATACTCCATAAATGGCGGGATGAAACAATAAGAGGACGCTTCTTTAGGTCCAGATATTATGTTATTACTTTATCAATGAATACAAGAGGTGTGGGGCTATAGCCCCACCGAAGGTTTTAAAAACATGAGGCGGATCGAGGCGATTTTCCGCCATTGAGGTGAAACGTAAGCCTCAAAGCGATCGAGACGTAAGCATCAATGTATAAAAAAATATGTGCATAAAAGTAGAAATAATCAAAATATTTTCTATAAAACCTTAACTTTCAATATACCGACATAATAATATGATATCCATCATATATATTCATATATTTAAATCTTCAAAATATACAATATTTATGTGTAAGAAACATTATGAATCCGCAATATTCTTCATACAACAACTAATTATATATTAATTATTTTCAAACTAATAAAATGCATTTGCACCCACTTAAATTGTCTGGAGGTAGTGCAATGTGCCTACCACCAAAAAGACCGGGGTTCAAATCCCCCTTGTAGGGGTTGCGTTAGGTAGTCAACAACCAGTGTAAAAAATAGTCGAATCTTTCAACATGAATTTAGGCAAGAATCCATGTAGCCGACCCTACATTTAGTGGGAGAAGACTTTGCCACTTATTTTTTAAACTAATAAAATGCATTTAATGTTACACATGTAATAACAAATAATATAACTAATTGAAAGGTATACAAGATATAGGTTAGTTATACAAGTGCAACTAATACATATGATTATATGAACATCTCATGCTATTATATGTAGAAGTGCATAATATATGTATCTTTAGTATATACATTTACTAGTAATACTATATTGTTAAATACCAACAATTTTTATGAGAAGATATGATTCAGAAGAGAAAACTAACATTGGTAAACTATTCTTTGTTTGAAAATATTAATATAATTCCTTAAAAAAAAGAAATATTAGTATTGGGAAAATATGATGGATCGAGGAATACTCAAATGGTGCAAAAACCTTGAGGGAGTCTCACAAGGCGCACGCCTCGAGGCACACATCATGATATTGAGGCACACACCTCATATGTTCGAATCGTGTGCCTCAAGGTGTATACCTCGAGGTGCGTTTATCCATATGTAGATATGAGAAGTGGGTCACTCAAATAGGGACTTCAAATGATCACATACTGGAATTCGTGAACACTAAACAATCATGGGAATATCAAGTATTGGAGTTCACAAATAATGGATATAGTAGTAAGAATATCAGCACCGAGTTCATGATCGCTAGAGATGGAGGCAGAACTAAGTCTCTCCTTGACGGACTCTGAGAAACTAAGCCACGCGAAATAAAGTGCCTCGAATCTACATTCTCCCTTTCTCTCATACTTGTCGGAAAAAGATGATCTCTTCTTTTTCTTTTTTGTAGCCATCTATTTTTAAGGCCTTTTCCCAAAAAAAGAACCCAAAATAAATGATAACAATTCATGGCATTGTTGGGCCCAAATATAAATAGCATGTCGCCTAATATTTCTCTTTTTTAAATATTTTGTAGCAGCTCCCCTATTTTTTTCTCGTGAACCTTTCCTTTTTTATAAGACTCAAACCATTGGGGCTCTTTTCTTCAAGCAGCCCAATGGAGCCAAATATATGCACTCCTCTTCTATTCTTTTTTAGATACAATTGTGAAAGAATATAACTGCTTGATTAACATAAGGACCCTAGGGCTCTCTTATATAGGAGAATAGCCCAGGGTAAATTACGTAAGAGGTACATGAAAGATATAGAAATAAGCACAAGATATAACGAGATACCAATATCTCAACATTCCCCCTCAAGCTGGAGTATATATGTCTATCATGCTCAGCTTGGAACAACACCTCTGAAATGGACCTCTAGCAAGTGCTTTGGTGAATATATCGACAGTTGGATCCCAGTAGCGACATGGGAGTGGATATGAGTTCCTTCTGGATCATATCTCTAATATAGTGTCCAATCCACCTCTATATGCTTGGTCCGTTCATGTAATGCAGGATTATTAGCAGTAAAAAGAGTTGTTTGATTGTCACATCGAAGCTGCATGGAAGAGGTACCTCAACTGCAAGATCAGTCAAGACCAATCTAACCCGATCATTTGCGTGCTCCCCTGAGCCATGCTATGTATTCAGACTCTGCACTAGACCAAGCAACCACAGTTTGCTTCTTATTTATCCATGACACGAGTGAGCTCCCAACAAAAACAACAAAGCCAGATGTAGACTTCTTTTATCTCTAGGACATCCTGCAAAATCTACATATGCACAAGTTGTCACCTCAAGAGATACTTCTGATGAATATAACACCAGTACATGGTGAATTCTTCAAATATCTCAAAATCATATAGAAAGCATCCACATGTACCTTCCTGTGTTGTTCCATGAACTGGCGTACCTTGCTCACAACAAAGGATATGTCTGGACAGGTGATAGTAGCAAAGAGGAGCTTCCCAACAAGCTCCATGTATCTCCTCTTATCTACCTCCTCAGTATCATCATCATCATCATCATGTAATCTCATGCTTGGATCCATAGGGGCAGTAGCAAGCTTGCACCATGTCATACATGTTTCTGGTAGAAGATCAGTCATAGACTTCCTCTGGGTCACCATAAGACCATGTTGGTTCCTGGGGAACTCTAATCCAAGGAAGTAACATAGACAACCAAGATTCTTAGTCACAAACTGTTGACCAAGGAACTCCTTAGCAGCTTGAATACCATGCTCATCATTAACCATGATAATAATATCGTCAACGTAAACTAGAATGGCAATTGTACATCTCTATCTCCTCCGAACAAAAAGTGAATGATCTGCAATCTACCACACAAACACCCAGTGCTATATCAGCTCTGAGAACTTCGGGTACCAAGCACTTGGACTCTGCTTCAGACCGTAAATCGCCTTGTGGAGCATGCACACCTTCTGAGACTCCCCCTCAGCAGCAAAACATGGTGGTTGTTGCATGTATACCCCCTCCTGTAGATCTCCATATAAAAACGCGATCTTCACATCAAGTTGGTAAAGAGGCCAATCTCGAGTCACGACGACAGATAGAAGAATGCGCAATTTTGAATGTCTAGCCACTGGTAAGAAGGTATCCTATAAGTCCACCATATATGTCTGGGCGAACCCTCGCTACTAGCCTTGTTTGTAGCGATCTATATTGCCATTGCTCATTGCTTCACAGTAAAGATCCATTTGCACTCCACAACAGAGGCACCTAGTGGAGCAGAAACAATGCTCCACGTACTACGAGACTGCAAAGTTGTCATCTCTTCTTTCATGGCAAGTCGCCAGCTATTGTCTTGTACTGCTTCCTGATATGTTCATGGGATAGTGACAATAGAGAGTCCCATAACAAACCTCATATACTTGTCTGAAAGATGATCCAAGGAAACATGAGCAGCTAAAGGATAAGTGGAACAAGTACGACGTGGCTTCCTCAAGGCAATAGGCACATCACGATCATTAGCGTCCTTGTTCTATGGCATTAGCACCTCCATGTACAGTACCTTGTGGTACATGCATGTCACGAGTACCATCAGTAAAAACACTGTGTTTAGTACATACTTAAGGTGTATTGGATGACGAGGAAGGCACATGAGAAGAGGAACGAGTAGAGTGCATGTGAATGTAAAATCATGGTAGAAACGATGTCAGGGTAGAGGTGGAGGTGGTGAAGGAGGTGATTGTGGCTCATCCTGAAGAGGTGGTAGTGGAAGTAAAGAAGGTGGTGGAACAAAAACATCTTCACCAGAGTCAGAGTTAGACAACCTATCACCCGCAAGAGAGAAATACATAATAGACACAAAACATGTGACGTCAGCACTTACATAAAACTTTCTCCTTGTAGGAACAAAACATCTATACCCTTTTTAGGTACGAGAATAGCCAACGAACACACATTTGACAGCTCTTAGATAGAGCTTATCACAACCAGGACTAAAATTGTGGACAAATACCACAGACCCAAAGACCTTAGGAATAAGGGAGAAGAGGTCCTTCACGGAAACGCAATCGAGAAAGGAACCTTTTCTCCAAGGATCGCGGAAGGCAAGCAGTTCACTAAGTAGCAAGCAGTGAGTACCGCATCACCCCAGAACGAATGAGGAGCTCAATTTGAATCATAAGAGTCCTTGTAACATCAAGTAGATGGCGGTGTTTGCGTTCAGCAACACCATTATGTTGCAATGTGTACACCAGCTCCGATACCATGTGAAAGAATAGAATTGCTTGATTAACATAGAGACCCCTAGGGCTCTCTTATATAGGATAATAGCCTTGGGTAAATTACATAAGATGTAAATGAAAGATATAGAAATAAGCAAAAGATATAATGAGATACAAATATCTCAACAAAATTAAAACAAGCCGAACTCCGTAATCTGTTTTCTTTTTTCTTTAAAAAAGGGGTATCGGTCCCCTAGTCTATCCGCACGCATGGGTAGGGTTCAATTCTCACACATAAGGGTTCAAGGGAACCCGTCCTTGTCGTTATTGCCAGGATGAGGAAAAACCTGCACGGTGGGTCTACATCGAGAGGGGAGGTTATCTAGAGTCTTCTTCGAGCTTCCTCTTCATACCACCTGGAACAAAGGAGATCGCTGGGAGTTTGGTGTTGTGCAACCGCCGAATATGTGGCCTGGAGGGGAGATGCGATGGCCTTGGATTTGGAAGGGTCAGCATCAATAAAAGCAGAGCGTGGGCCATCGCTATCTCACATGCGAGAGGGAGGAACTAATATGTGTTGCTACGTGGAAGGCTAGCATCGCACAAGCATGTGTGAGAAGTCTTGTGCACACTAGAGGAGGTCATCGCTCTTCTTCAAGTATAATAACGAAGGGTTACAAAACCCGAAGGGTTACAAACATAATTGTAAGTATAATAACTCTAACACTCCGCCTCAAGTTGGAGCATATTTGTCGATCATGTCCAACTTAGATACTAAGTACATGAGGCGCTTCCTTGGAAGAGCCTTTGTGAAGATGTCTGCGAGTTGAAGTTCAATGGAGATGTGTGGAGTGCTGATTTGTCTTCCTCGTACTGCATCACGAATGGAATGCAATCAACTTCAGGGTGTTTTGTCCGCTCATGGAAAATTGGATTGGCGGCGATGTACATGGCAAACATGTTATCGTAGTATAAGGGTGCAGGAGTGGCGACTGGTATGCCAAGTTATGTTAGGAAAGAGACAAGCCATGTGATCTCATAGGTGGCCTGAGCCATTGCCCTGTATTATGCTTCCACACTGGATCTGGAGACCACTGTTTGCTTCTTGCTTCGCCAAGTGACAAGGTTATCCCCAACAAACATGGTGTATCCTGTAGTGGATCGATGGTCCTCCGGAGTGCTAGCATAGTCAGAATCTGTATAGGCGGAGATATTAGTGTGCCCATTCACCCCATAGAAATGTCCACGTCCAGGAGATTCCTTCAAATATAGAAGGATCAAAAGAACATCTTGTCGGTGACTATAAAGAGGCTTCTCCATATGCTGACTGGATCTGCTCACAGCATGTGATATATCTGGCCAAGTAACAGCGAGATAGAGTAATTTTCCCACTAAGCTTTTGTATCGTGTTGCATCCTCAAAAGGTGGATCACTAAATGCTGAATATTTTCTCACTTCTGCAAGGATGCCAGATGGCTTGCATCCCAGTAGTTCCGCCTCAATCAGAATAACGAGGCAATACTTCCTCTACGAAAGATGGAGCCCCTCTTTAGTGCGTATTACCGCGATCCCAAGAAAATAACGAAGTTGATCGAGGTCTTTCGTAACAAAGACCTTCTGGAGGAAGGTCATAGTCTCCTGAATGCCATCTACATCATCTCTTGTGACAACCATATCATCAACATAGACAGCAAGAATGATCGTGCCAGTAGATTGTCGTCTAACAAAGACAGAGTAGTCAGATGTTGTCCTTTGAAAACCAAGTGTGTTGATCTCCGTAGTGAGCATGTCAAACCATGCCCTGAGGCTCTGCTTCAGGCCATAAATGGCCTTACATAGTCGACATACATGCTCCCCCTCGACTACATACCCCAGGGGTTGCATCATGCAGACCTCCTCAAGATCACCATAAAGAAAGGCGTTCTTCACATCAAGTTGATAAATAGGCCAAGCCTTGTTGGCAGCAACAGATAGAATGGTACGTATCGACCCCATTCTGGCAACGAGCGAGAAAGTCTCAAGATAATCAACTCCAAAGGTTTGTGTGAAAATTTTGGCAACAAGTCTGGATGCTTTCAACCTGTTAATAGAACCATCAGGCGACTGTTTGGTCGTGAAGACCCATCGACAAGCCACAGGGAAAACTCCCGGGGGCAAGGCACAAGATCCCACGTGCTCCGGGAGGTAAGTGCACCCATCTCCTCATTCATGGCATGTCGCCAACCATGATCCTGTATTGCACTGAAATGATCTCTTGGAACAAAAATAACATTTAGAGCATGTGCAAATCTCTTGTCAAGCTAGATAAACCATCTGTAGAAGTAAAATGTGACATGGGGTGATATGTACATTGCCTTTTTTTGCTTGTGTAGAGCTATAGGAAGCTCCTCAGGTACATTCGGTGCAGCAGTAGTGGGAGCACTCGAAGTGGTCATATCATCCTGCATAAAAGGGATAGGCAAAGGTACAGACACTGGCGTAGAAGGTATAGAGGTACGTTGACGAGTATAGACGATTGGTGGACGAGGGAGGTCCAGAGGAATGTCACTCACAGTCTATGTGAAATAACTTATTTGCTCAAAGAAAGTGACATCAACAGGCACATAGTATCGACGCCCAACAGGATCATAGTAACGATGGTTTTTTTGGGTACGAGGGTACCCAAGAAAGACACATTTGATGGCACAAGAGGATAATTTGTCAGCTGCATGAAAGTTATGAACAAAGGCAATACAACCAAAAATTCGCAGAGGTATGGGAAAAGAAGACTCAGTAGGGTAAAGTAAGGAAAATGGAGTTGACCCTTCTAGAATTGACGAAGGAACACGATTGATGAGATAAACTGTAGTAAGGATAGCATCTCCCCAATAATGTTTAGGAACACACATTTAACTAAGAAGAGATCTGTAGCAAGTGTCGGAGTTTCCCTCAGCTATACCATTCTGTTGTGAGGTATATGGACATGATATTTGGCAATGAAGCTCAACACAAAGCTTGTAAATTGATAGCAAGCTAAGAGTAAAATCAGGAGCACAGTGAACCCCAGAAAGTCGGAGCTTGGAAGAGAATTCCATAGTTCCGACAGTAGTAATCGGTGATTGAGTCCCATTAGCGACTTGAACTGACTTCACAGAGGTAGATGGTACGGAAGAGGTAAGCAGACTACCTTCTCCGGTGAGATGAGTAGAGGCACCGGAATCAATAATCCAAGCTGGAGCAGGAGTGGCAGCAGAGTTGGCTATTGTACTTGAAGGAGTAGCCAAAGCAGCACTTGTAGTGTTACTATTGGTGGTAGGCCCTGGAGCCTGAAGGATCTGCATCAAGCGGGAGTAATCTGCATCGTTAAGATGAACAATCTCGAGGTTGTTGTAGGCGATGCTTCTTGCACATCATACGCACTATTCGCGTGATAAGAAGGTATGCCAAAATTCTGCCAGCATCATTCAGTCGGGTGATTCCACCTACCACAGTGAGTGCATGGGGCAGTAGAGTCTCGCCCACGACCACGGCCATAGTCACTGCCTCGTTCAGTTTCCCATCCACGGCCACGACTTGGAATATGACGGTGTCCTCGTAATCCGTATATGCCTCCTCGCTCAGATGAGATGATGTGTGTAAAGTTCTCTGTTGAAGGTAAGACGGGAGGTCAGGCAGCCGATGTCTCGAGTTCCTCAAGTCGGCCAAAGAAGGCCTTCATTGTTGGCAGTGTGTTTGATATAAGAAATTGCTCCTTTGATACATGATATCTAGAATGCAGGCGATCAAGAAAGAGGTATACCTGCCAGTCAGAACGCTCATGTATATGTTTGGTGCAACATGAGGGTTAGAATATTGCAAGCTCCTCATACAGGCTGGAGAGATGTCTGCAGTACTCGATGAGGGTGTAATCACCCTGAGATGCCAACCAGATTCGCATGTAAATGTCTGCAAGGCGTGACTTCATCTTCTTCTGGGAATATGTGTGCTCGAGATCCTCCCACATTTCCTTAGATGTCTTTTTGTAAAGAAGATCTGAGGCAATGTAAGCCTCAACATTATTGCTCATCCTGTTTATAACAAAGTAGTTGTCTGTCTGCCAGTTGCCATACTCCTTATCCTTTTCATCAAAAGGATCTTTAGTCAGAATGTAGAGTTTCCTCTGACCACCAATGAACACCATAAAAGATCGAGATCGGAGCACGTAATTTTCTGTGCCCTTGAGTTTGATAGTAGTGCCTTGTGCCATAATATTCGTGGCCAAGGGTTGTCTCGGTAGAAGAATTCGCCATGGTGGTCTTAAAATAGAAAGAAGATATTTGATCAACTAAGGATGCATGAAAGGGCTATAAAATGCCCTAGAACTCACGCTTGCCCTTGAAGAAAGGCTGAAAATCCTCAACGAACTGCAGATTTGGATTCCTGGAAGCGCTGGGCAGCGCTAGAGGGAGGGTTCTAACCTCCTGGAGGCACTAGCGGGCCTTCGTAGGTGGTTCCAGTAGTACCGGTAGGTGCTGGAGATGCTCTTTTGGGGGCGAGCTATTGCACTGGAGGCGATTGGATGACCTTGCGTGAGACCCTAATTCGGGGAAGAGGGCCCGCACAAGCTTTTGCGAGGCTTGAAGGTAGCGGTGGGGATTTTAGGTCAGAACCCCGATCTAGGACCATTGCTCTGATACCATGTAGAGAAGAGAGATGAATGAGATATCTATTTCATAGGGTTAGGGTCTCTTATATAGAGAGAAAACCCTAGAGAGTACAAAAGGAAAAATATATAAATACCCCCGAGGGGTTACGAAACTCAAAGGGTTAAGAGTTACGGAACCTGAAGGTTTACAAACATAATTGTAAGTATAATAACTCTAACAACATATATAACAACCATGAAGAACACATAGGTTTTTGCGGAACCCTACTCCATATGGAGCATAATGAAAACATGGAAGAAGGCCTCTCTAGGGTAAGATATTTTGTTATTACTCTCTCAATGAATACATGAAGTGTTGGACTTATTATATAGTCTCACCTATATGACCAAATCTCACAAACAGACGATGTAGGACTAACACAAGTGGATGTGATGTGGTAATTGGAACTCGAAAGGATCCAATTACACATCAAGGAACACATACTCCAATAGAAGTTGTTGGAAAAATAAGAAAACTTGTTTATTCCATCATCCCTAGGCTCTCTTATATATGAGAGAAGCCTATGGGTAAAATACATAAAGAGTCCAACAGAAAATAAAATTATAAGATAAGTACAGAAGTGAATAATATCTTTCTACACTCCCCCTCAAGGTTGAGCATAGATATTAATCATGCTTAGCTTGGACGAACACTTCTGGAACGGCCCTCGAAGTAACGCCTTGGTAAAAATGTCTGCAGTTAGATCCTCTGAGCTAACATGGGATGTAACAATAAACCCCTTCTGAATCATGTCACGTATGAAGTGACAATCAACCTCGATGTGCTTGGTCCGTTCATGAAATGCTGGATTATTTGCAATGAATAGAACTGCCTGATTGTCACATTCCATAGCCATAGGAAGCGGGACTTCTATATATAGATCTGCAAGCACAACCTTTATCCACATCATTTCTGTACTGACTTGAGCCATAGCCTTATATTCAGACTCAGCACTGGACCTTGCTACAACCGTTTGCTTCTTGCTTCTCCATGAGACTAGAGAATCTCCAATATATACAGCGAACCCAGAGGTGGACTTCCTATCTTTGGGGCACCCTGCATAATCTGCATCTGCACAAGCTGATATAGTAACATCCTTGCCTTTATTAAACAACAGACCCGCACCAGGAGATGACTTAAGATACTTGAGTATCATATGTATAGCATCCATGTGTACCTGACTCACAACAAAGGAGATATCGGGACTGGTAATAGTAACATAGAGAAGTTTGCCCAACAGTTCTCTGTATATTCTCTTATCCACCTCATCAGTGTCATCATCATATAATTTCATACTGGGATCCATAGGTGTAGTGGCAGGTCGGCAACCAAGCATTCCTGCTTCACTCAACAGGTCAATGACATATTTCCTCTGGGTCATTACCAACCCACGAGGATTTCTGGCAAACTCCAGTCCCAGAAAATATCTAAGAACCCCAAGGTCCTTGGTGACGAATTCACGTCCCAGCATTTCTTTTGCCCCCTGGATTCCCTGTTCATCATCATCTGTAATAAGAATATCATCTACATACACCATAATAGAAATAATACCTCTAGGTGTCTTCTGTACAAACAGGGAATGATCAGCATTAGAACGTTTGTACCCCTGTTTCTCAAACAGGTCTGAGAGCTTCTGGAACCAAGCTCTGGGGCTCTGCTTAAGGCCATAGATAGCCTTATGAAGTCTGCACACCGTAGGACACTCCCCCTCAACAACAAAACCAGGTGGATGTTGCATGTAGACTTCCTCCTGTAAGTCACCGTATAGGAATGCATTCTTCACATCTAACTGGTAAAGCGGCCAATCATGAGTAACTGCAACAGAAAGGAGGATCCGTAGGGTGGAATGGCGAGCAACCAGCATGAATGTATCAAGATAATCCACCCCATATGTTTGTGTGAAGCCACGAGCAACAAGGCGAGCCTTGTATATGTCAATGCTGCCATCTGCATTCTGCTTAACTGTAAAAACCCACTTGCAGCTAACTGTAGATACATCAGTAGGTGCAAGAACAAGGCTCCAGGTGCCTCTGGACTGAAGAGCTGCCATTTCTTCATACATGGCCAAGCGCCATCGACTATCCTTCAGTGCATCTTGATAATTCCGTGGAATATCCACAGCTAACAATGCAATGATAAAGTTCCTGAATTCGCCAGTGAGACGGTCAAACGACACAGAAGATGCTATAGGATATGACGCGCAACTCCTCTTCTGCTTTCGTAGAGCAATAGGTACATGTAAATCATATGTCTCCTCAGCTAGCCTCTGTAACACATCCTGCTCAGGAAAATCATCAGATCCATCAATAGTAATATTTTCAGAACATACCTCAGGCGAGCTGGATGATGAGCGGTGACCATGAGCAGAAGCAGGCCTACGGGTATAGTGGAATGACAGTGGTGAAACATGCACTGTGACAGGAGGTGTAGGAGATGGTAACGGTTCTGGTAGTGGTGGTGGTGGCATGTATATAGCATCAATAGTGTCAGAGGGAACCGGTTGGTCACCTGTAGACGAGAAGTACATAACGGATTCGAAAAAGGTGACATCAGCACTGACTAAATACCTCCTGCGCAATGGATCATAACATTTGTACCCCTTCTGTGTTCTGGAGTACCCGACAAAGATACATTTGACAGCCCTAAGAGAGAGCTTGTCAGTCTAGGGAGACAACTGGTGAACAAAGGCTACCGAGCCAAACACGCGAGGAATAAGGGAGAAGAATTCATTGTCAGGGAAAATAAGAGAGAATGGAATCTTCTCACCTAAGACGGATGATGGCATATGATTAATAAGATAGAACGCCGTAAGAACATCATCACCCTAGAAAGAATGAGGGGCATTACTCTGTATAAGAAGCGACCTGGTGACATCGAGTAAGTGACGGTGTTTCCTTTCAGCAACCCCATTCTGTTGGGAAGTATAGGCACAAGATGTTTGGTGGATAATCCCTTGAGATGAAAAATAACTGGATAGGATATGGGTACAGAGTTCCAGTGCATTACCACTTCTCACAATCTTAATAGATGCAAAAAAACATTACGAACTTCATTAATGAAATTGATGATAATATTGCCCACTTCAGATTTATTCTTTAACAGAAATACCCAAGACAAACGAGAGAAATCATCCACAATAACTATATAAAACCTGTATCCCTGATGATCAAGAATACGACTAGGACCCCAGATATCGACATGAAATAACTCAAACTTGGAGGTACTACTCCGACACTGACGACTGGGAAAAGTAGACCTGTGATGTTTTCCCAACTGACAAGCCTCACATTGAATGGATGTGTAAGGTGAAACCTGATGTAACACATGACGTAGCTTCTGAAGCGGTACATGTCCAAAGCGCAGGTGCCACAGTAATGGGGAGATAGATCCAGCAGGTAGAGATGAGGTTCCAGCATAAGGAGTCTGACTAAGGCAATAGAGGCCGCCTTGCTCATAGCCACGCCCAATCATGTTGCCCGTAAGGATATCCTGAAAAACAAGAGAGGCTGGACCAGAATTGCTCGACAATGTAAACCCTTTGTAAGTTGGCTAATGGACAACAAATTCATCAAAAAATCAGGTGAATGTAACACGTTCTTGAGATGCATGGATGGTGTCAATCTAATCTCCCCCTAACCAGTAATCGGGGAATGTGTTCCATTAGTAATAACCATTGTACGGCCTGGATAAACCTGTCTGTATCTTGTAAGTAGACCTTGATCACCACGCAGATGATGTGTGGCACCAGAGTCCATAATCCACTCTAAAGTATATGATCCACTACTGCTAGTGAATGCATAGGTGCTACCTGATGTATTGGTGGATGCAGATGCATATGCGGCAACGTCGGCGTGACTCTCAGAAGTAGATGTTGATGTTGTGAGACCAGATGGAGGAATGATGCCCCTCAGACGGGCTACAAGATCATCAAAGCGTTGATCCATAGATGACACGGCTGGGGGTTCGATCTGTTCAACGATTCGTGCAGAAGCTGGAAATCCATGCTTAGAATAGCATGTGTCTTCGGTATGTCCAAAACGATGGCAAAAAGTACATGATGGCCGAACACGACCTCCTCTACCGCGAAGTCCACGGCCACGGAACTGATGATGATGACCTCCTTGATCTCGATTTGCTGCCATGACTGAGGTTGTTGGATTTGTAGCAGACGAGGGAACAGTGATACGACTCAGCGTATGAAAAGCTTCCTCCATAGGAGGAATAGTAGAATCTGCCAAGATCTGGGAACGTGCTGCCTCGTACTCAGGATCAAGGGCAGCAAGAAAAACACCCACCATAGTGGCATTCCGATAGGTCTTCTGTTGCTCTGTAGTGGCTGTGAGAGGCATGAAGCTATAAAGCTTCTCAAACATTCCACGTTAAGATGTGTACAACGAGTGTAGAGGCCGTCCATTCTGCTTGATAGTAAATATGTCATGCTGGAGTTGCATAATCTTCGTCTCATTCTTTGCCTGAGAATATGTAGCAGCCAGAATATCCCACATTGCTTTTGCAGTGGGCTAATGAAGAATCTCAATTTCCCGGGTTCCAGATAGCCAAACTTTAGCATATGCATCATCTGCCTCCTATGAGGCATTAACCCCAGTCTTCTCAGCATGCTCTTCTTCAGTAAGAATGTGTTTCTTACCGGTTGACTTCATCATACTCATGAACTGCATTGCCCACAGTTCATAATTTGAACCATCCATCTTCACAATCGGCGCTGGACCTCTGAAGGCGACTATAGATGTGATGTCTGCATTGCTCTCTGACATAGTGATAACGGAAGACTGGGGTAGTAGACTGAAGATATGATCATCTACACGGACATTAACGGGTTTAGTTGCATGTGTAGACTCAAGCAACCAAACCCATTGCTTTGGAGAAGCACGCGCGGAACGAGTTCTGAGGTCACGCACACACGCTTGACTTAGGGTTGCACGTGCACGGAAGTCGAGACCTTTACACGCACAGTTGCGTACAGGAAGGTCAGCGCAGGGGGCGTGCGCTGAGGCACGCGAAGATAACACGCACTAGGGCACACGCAGGGATATCACGCACAGGTCACGCAAAGATCTCGCGCAAGCGCGCACAGGCCAAGCAAGACGCTCAGTGCGCACAGTGCGCATAGCGCACACCGCGCGGAGGAGGCGCGAGATCGGAGGCACGCGGAGGAGTGAGACCGGAGGCGCGGAGGCGCGCGATACAAGAAGGCGCGGAGGGCTCGAAGGTGGGGCTAGGGTTAGGGTTTGGCTCGAGAACTTCGATCTAGGACCGTCGCTCTGATACCATGTTGGGAAAATAAGAAAACTTGTTTATTCAATCAGCCCTAGGCTCTCTTATATAGGAGAGCAGCCTATGGGTAAAATACATAAAGAGTCCAACAGAAAATAAAATTATAAGATAAGTACAGAAGTGAATAATATCTCTCTACAATAGCTGCCTCGTAATCTCTCTTTTTTCTCTTCTTAAACATTTAATCTTGATCTATAAATATCTACACAGAGACGAACCTTTGGTATTGCCTCGTAAATTTTTAGTTCGCTATGGATTATGGCAAAAACACACATTTAATCAATTAGAAACTAAGGGGATTTAATAATTGCTATGGAACTTGTCATTCTTACCCATTCGAGAGGAATTAATGATCTTGTTTTAAACCCATATGACAACGAGCTGATTTAAAGATTTATATTTCCATGTCCAAAACAATGTGTGCATGTGGAGTCTTTTGATCACAGTTGAATTGCGACTCTACTCTTTTTCAGCCTAAAAATCATTATAGTTTTTTGTTATTTTCCTGGTCATTTACAAAGATGAGTTTTTAAATTTCATTGGTTACATTTTTCACTCACAACTTTTATTTTTGTTTCTTAAAGCTTATATAAGTTTGTGTAACCTTTCATAAGACAACTGAAAGTGTTCCTAATAAACCAACAGCTTTCCTACTATGACTATATCTATGACTGTATATATATATATGATACCTCTCCGCTCGTAAACACAACTTCCCTTGCATTTTTTCTTCAAATATAAGTCATCGTCATCTGATTTTAAAAGTACATTTCACTTTAAACTCTCAAGTGCAAGTGTGGTCATGATCGCTTTTGGTGATACTTGTACTACTCTCTTTCTGTTCGAATATTCATTATAGTCTTTGCTTTTACATTTTCTTGATCAATTCAAATATGCGTTCTTAAATTCACTTAATCCTTTTTTTCACTTAATACCGTTTTCTCAGTTTATTTTTATTTTTTCTATCTTATGTAATTTACTCAAGGGTTTCTCCTCTATATAAGAGAGCCCTAGGGTTCTTCGGAATAACAAGAAATATTCTTTCCCCAACATGGTATCAGAGCGGTGGTCCGAGACCGGAGCTCTCGTACCCAAGAAAACCCAAACCCCCACCTGTCAGCCCCCACTCTCTCTCCCGCCGTCATTGTTGGCCCCTCTCTCTTGTCGTTGCCGCCAATCCCTCTCTGCAGCCCCCGCCCGCAGCAGTCGTCATCGTGTGCAGCATCTGCCACCCCCTCTTACGGGTTCTGCTGCGGTTCGCTTCTCGTTGATGGGATTTGTTGCATCGTAAGTCTACACATGCAACAAATTCTCCGTATGTCTACGTAGACATTTTTTGTTGGTTTAAAAACCCTAGTTTTCATCAATCAACAGTATGTCAGAAAATAAGGTTGGCATCCCCATCACCGGTGCTTTCAGAGGTCCAGCGCCAATAGTCAATATGGACGGTACAAACTACAAATTATGTACCATGCAGTTCATGGGCTTCATGAAATCTACAGGTAAGAAACACATTCTTATTGAGGAGGAGACGACTGAGAAAAATGGGGTGAATGCCTCATGGGAGGCGGATAATGCCTACGCAAAAGTTTAATTATCTGGTATATTGACAATAGCAGTCGCCAATGATGTTTTACATCAGCCCATCGCTAATGCGATGTGGAATATCCTCATAGCCACACATTCTTAAGCGAGGAATGAGACAAAAATTCTGCAGGTACAGCATGACATTCACAATCAAACAGAATGGACGTCCTCTTCATTCTTTATACACGCCCCTGTGTGGCATATTCGAGAAGCTCCACAGTTTTATGCATCTTGCTTCTACTCCTGAGCAGCGTAAGGCATATAGGAATGCCAATATGGTTGGTGTATTTCTAGTAGCACTTGATCCAGAGTGTGAGGTTGCTCGTCCACAGATACTTGTGGATGCTATTATTCATCCCATGGAGGAAGCTTACGCAGACTCAACGGGATCACTGTCTCATCATTTGTTTCTAGCCAAACCTCTTCTGTGATGACCGCCTCCCGCGGTAGGGGAGGCTCTTCTCAGTTTCGTGATCGTGGACCTCGTGGTAGAGGAGGTCGTATTCGTCGGTCGTGCACTTATTGCCACCGTCCAGGACACTCAAAGGATACATGTTACTCCAAGCATGGTTTTCCTGCATCTGCTCGTGTAACAAAGCAGTTGAGCCCCCTGCAGCGCCTTCATCTGATCGGAGGTTAGATGACCTAGTGGCTCGATTGCGAGACATTGTGCCCCTTGCTAGTCCCCTTACTTCCTCGTCATCTTCGGGAGGCAATTCAGATATTGCCGCCTCCGCTTCTGCCAGTACATCTGCTTCTGCCAATACCTCAGGAAGTATATACGCTCTTACTAGTTGTCATGGATCCGATATCACAGAATGGCTTATGTATTCCGAGGTGTCCCACCACATGTGTAAAGATAGAAGTCAGTTTGCTGAATATAGACGGGTCCCCCTTGGCAAAACATTTGTCATAGTCAATGGTACTCATTCCCCAGTTACAGGACAGGGGGATCAGTTTCGCGCATTCGATGCGTTTACAGAATATGTTGCATGCTCATGATTTTTCTATGAAATTATTGTCTATTAGCCATATTACGAAGGCTTGCTTTGTCATGCTATTTTTGACCCATCTTCTCTTGTGTTTCAGGACATTCTTACATGCAAGGTGATTAGTCGTGGCCGTGAGCAGGGAGGCCTCTATCGATTGGTCTGAACTCCATATGATGGTCTATCTTCTCATCATACAAGATCAATCTCCCCATTTATGTGGCACATTCGCTTTAGTCACCTTCCCCTTCAAAATATGGGTCATGCCCTTCCACAGATCTCACCTCGCTCATCCTTCCAGTACGAGGCATGTCAGTTAGGGAAGCATCACCGGTCTGCTTTTCTTAGTCATCAGGGTCGAAGTAGTAGCTCTCTTTTTGAGTTAATTCATGTAGACATTTGGAGTCCGAGTCATGTACCTGATCACCATGGACACATATTTCATCTAGTTATTGTAGATGATTTCTCTCGGTTGTCATGGATTTCTTATTAAAGAATAAATCTATATGATGTGGATGTGATAAAATCTTTTATCAATGAAGAAAATAATGTTTTTCCTCTACAACCAAATTTGTGTGAATTGACAATGCGTTGGAATTTTGTACTCTTGCACTATCATAGTTCTTCTCATTACACGGTATTGTTCATAAACTTCTTGTGCCTACATGTCTCAACAAAATAGTGTCGTAGATCATAAGAATCGACACTTATATGATGTTACTCGAACGCTACTCATTCAGAGTCGTGCCCCACATTCGTTCTGGGGCGATGCGATTCTTACTGCTTGTTACCTTGTGACTCGCATGCCCTCAACAGTACTGGGTGAGAAAATTCCTTTCTCACTTACTTTTTCCGAGAAGGATTTGTTCTCACTTACTCCTCGTGTCTTTGGCTCAGATGCCTTTGTACATCAGTTGTCTCATGGTCTTGACAAGCTCTCTCCTAAAGATGTCAAATGTGTTTTTATTGGGTTCTCCGAGGCACATAAGGGATATAGATTTTATGATCCATTTGCGTATGAGATATTATATTAGTGTTGATGTCACTTTTTTTTAGTCGGTAATGTATTTTTCCCATATAGGAGATAGATTGACCTCTTCTGATTCAGATAATGAGGTTTACATGCCACCTTTTCCCCTAGGATCAACACCACCCCCCGCCCTGGTTGGACTATTTGGATACATTCTCACCCGTTTCTCGTCACTCCACACTTCAAGTTCTTAATGTTGCTCTGGTACATGATTAGCATTTATTTCAACTTGACGTCAAAAATGCATGTCTATATGGACATCTTCAGTACATGGCGACTCGCGACCCGATTTGGCTAACGAGAGAAAGTTCTTGGTCGGAGTAAGGAGGGGTTCGTGGCATGAAGGAGGCGCTTTTGTTGGAGGCTGCAGGCCCATCTGCGGCTTCAGGGGCATCACTGCCTCTTAGAGGGAAGTTTCAAGAGCAGGAACTATGGTGTTTTGATGGCCTGGGGTGTTCGGAGGGCCCAATCAAATCATCCTTTACGGAGGTGGGGTGACGCAAAGAAGTGCAGGCGGTGGGGAGATTTGTGCGGCACTATTCGAGATGTAGCATGAAGGAGAGGGGGGCTTTCCAGAAGTGGGGTGGCAATATCTAAGAAGCAACGGGGCATCACGGTTTTGCAGGTGCAGCAAGAAGCGATAGGTAGGGGAGGCATAGTGCCTTAGGGAGGCTGGAGAAAGAGGTGTTGAGATGTCTCGAGGATGTGTCGCCTAAGGGGGTCTCAATTGTGTACAAATGAATTTAGTCTCATAGAACGTGAGGGGATTGGGGCAGGAAGAAAAAAGGATGGCAGTGAGGCAAATGTTGATGGAGCAAAGGGCAAACGTGGCGATGTTGCAAGAAACTAAAATCACGCGTGAAATGGATGGGTTGTGGAGAGAGGTTGGGGGAAGCAAATTGGGAGAATTCAAGGCGATTGCTTCGATGGGGGCCGCCGAGGGTTTAGCAACGGGTAAAGATAGAGATAAATTCGTAATGGAGGATGAGATGCGGGGCTAACATTCACTTTCCATCCTGTTATGGTGTGCGGCAGATGGAATAAGGATTTTGGCTGCTGATATGTATGGCATGTGTAATGGGGCCATATTGCTTACTTGGTAGAGGAGTTGGTCTTGGCCAGGGCAAGGTTCTAGGATGTGGCGTAGACCATTGACAGGGACTTCAATGTGACTTTACACCTAGAAGATTGACCCGGTGATCGCGGTGGGAGAAATAGTTGTTCTGGGGAATTTATTGGGATGGTAGATGAGCTTGGGCTGCAAGAGATACATGTCATGGGACGCCTTTACACATGGTGGAACTCGAGAGCTAGATCTCGCATTGTGATGTCCATGAAGATATTGTTTCTGTTTCCATTGGCCGGGGCCCGGGACCTGCCCAGGGTGCACTCAGATCACACATCATTGTTTTGGTTCTCAAGGGAAGGGGATCGCCCTCGCACCTTTTTCAGAATCGAGAGTGCATGGTTGTTGGAGAATAGGTTTCGTGAGGTCATTGCGGAGTTTTGGGATGGTTGTAGATCAAGGGGTTCGACAACCTGCGGGATCGTGGACAAGTTGGTTGTGCTCAGGAGGTAGTTGATGGCTTTCAATAGGACGAACTGATTACGGCACCGAGAGAAAAGGATGAAAGCATAGGAGGATGTTAGCAGGTTGGACAGACTTGAGGATGAACGGGCGTTGATGGAGGAGTTGGTGGAGAGAAGTTTTCACCTAGGCGAGATTCTTCACGAAGACAAAAAGGGCGTCTCTTGGAGGCAACGATCTAGGCAGCGGTGGGTTAGGGAGGGGGACATGAATACGTGTTTCTTTCACGCCATGGCCAGCGGAAGGAAGCATAGGAACATGATATACTCGATCAATGTTGGTGGTGAGGTGGCCGAGGGGGATCGAGCAGTGGGGGTGGCTCAAAGCCCACATTTCCAAAATTTCGGAAGGCAGTGCACGCAGCCAGGATGGGGCTAGCAGGGGAGGGGAGTATCACATATTTCCAACAAGGAGACAGATCTTTTGGTGAGAGATTTCTCTGACGTTAAGGCAAAGAGGGTATTGTTTCGGTTGAATGCGGATGGGGCGTCAGATCTGAATGGCTTCCTGGTATGCTTCTACAAAGAGTTTTGGGAGGTTGTCAAGCATGATGTGTTGGAGGTGTTGGCGGAGTTTCAAAAGGCTAACCAAGGTTTTAAGCGATTGAAGACTTATTTTTTTGCTACCGAAGGACACGCCGACCAAGGTGGAGGAATACAGGCCCATCGCATTGTCTAATTCAATGTACCTCATTATCTCGAAAATCCTTGCAAACCGATTAAGGGAGGTGCTTGACCATATCATTTTGCTTGAACAGACTGCATTTGTGCATGTGAGAGCTATGACTGACGGGTTGGTGATGGCAATCGAGGTGGTGACGTACTGGAAGAGGAACAAGGCCAGATGTATGGTTTGGAAGGTTGCTTTTTTTAAGGCGTATGACTGTGTAGACTGGGGATTCTTGTGGGCGCCAATAGAGAAGAGGGGTTTCCCGGAAATGTAGATCACCTGGATCAAGAGGTGCATGACGACGGCTTCACATGCGGTGTTACTCAATGGCCCACTGGAGTGGGAGGGGTTTTCTAGCCCCAGAGGGGCACCACTTCTGTTCGTCATTGTGGCTCATGCTTTGGCGGTGATGATGAGCATAGCGACGACCATAGGTGGGTGTTCGGGCTATAGAAGGGAGGATATATCCGTTCTGATATTGTAGTATGTTGATGACACTGTTTTATTTCTCAGGGACGGGGAGGAGAAGATTCGGAGGGCGTCGTTAATTATGCATATCTTCGAAGATTTATCGGTGCTTAAGAAGAATAAAGCTAAGTCGGTTGTGGTGGTTCCCTTTGGCATGTCAAAGCATTAGATGCAGAGCATGTCTGAGGGGTTGGGATGCCCGACGGGCGCATTGCCGATCACATATATGGGGATGTCACTGGTGGTGGGGAGGCTCAGATTAAGGTTAGCGGGGTGGAAGCCGAGAATACTGTCAAGGGGGGAAGCCGATTCTCCCGAAACATGTGTTTTCTACCATCCCAGTTTTCTTTTGTTGTGCGAGGGTGTTACGTACGAAGGTTTGCTCGAGGATGGAAGCTATAATGAGAAGGTTTTTTTGGGCAGATGGGATGCAATCTAGGAGGGTCATCCTTCTGGTTGATTGGGATAGGGTGACAGCATCGAGGAATAAGGGTGGATTGGGGGATCTGCGGGTGGGTGAGATGAACAATGCATTCATGGCGAAATGAGTGATGCGTCTCTGCGGCACGTAACAGGACATGATCTGCATGTGTCTAAGGAAGATTTACGGGATATCCATGTCGTTGGAGGTAGTCGTGGGGCATCTACCGTCGTCTTTGTGAAGAGGAAATACACAAGTGATATCAAAGTTGCCAGTTAAGATGAGACCCATTCTTGAGAATGAAGTAGGATTTCGATTTTGGCGAGACGATTGGACGAGGGAAGGGGTGGTAGGGGAGTGTTGCCTCGCGAGCAGTTGGCGGTGGATAAGGAGTAGGTGGTGCAGAAGGTTTGGGAGCAGGGATCGTGGTCTTCAATTTTCTCTTCGGTGTTGTCGGATCAAAGGGTCGAGTACTTCATGGCCCGACAGGTGGGGTTAGCATAGGTAGAGGGGTTGTTGGGTGGCGGGAATCATTATATTTGGGGAGACAGAAGATTTTCGATGAAAAGGCATACCGGTTCGTCGCGGAGGATGAGGAGGACATGGAGGAGGAGGTCGGAGTGGACATAATGATGATATCGAGAAGCAAGGCGCCGATCAAAATCGAGATATTCTTTGGTTGTTCAAGCTCGACAGGATTCTCACCAAACATCATAGGTGGCAGTTGTTGAGGGCAGAGGATAATACATGTGACTGATGTGGGTTGACAATGGAAGAGGTGGAGCATCTATTTTTTTCATGCCCATCCTTGGCTCAGGTGTGTGCAAAGCGAACATTTCATGGCTTTCTGGACGGGATTGTTTGAGCTTCTGGAGAGATATTAGATCGGTTTGCGAATATTGTCATGAGGATAGCATGTTTGCTTTTGCGTTGGTTTGGGAAATTAGGTTGGGGACATACTTTTTACACTAAGAATGTAATTGAACATTGTAGGACGCTATGTACAACATGGAATTGTAACACTATGTAACTTATGCTTATATATACACACCTTTTGAGGTGGGTCCCAAAGAGGGATGTCACCCTCTTACGTTTTTCAAAAAAAATATGGAGATCTTAAGGAAGAAGTCTACATGCAGCAACTCCGGGGATTGTTGTTAAGGAGTGTCAGCAAGTTTGTACACTTCACGAGGCAATCTACGGCCTTAAGCAGAGTCCAAGGGTCTGGTTCCATAAGCTCTCGGACCTGATTGAGAAGCAGGGATTCATGGGATCAAATGTAGACCATTCATTGTTTGTCAGAGGACAAACAGAGGTACGTTTGTTATTATGCTCTACGTTGATGATATCCTTGTTACAGAAGATAATGTACAGGGGATCAAGAAGGCAAAAGAATTTCTTGGCTGACAGTTTGTCACCAAGGATCTTGGCACCCTACGGTACTTTCTAGGGTTAGATTTTGCCAGAAATCAGCAGGGTCTTATGATGACCGAAAGAAAATATGTTACAGATATACAAGTTGAGACAAGCACAATTGAATGTCGACCTGCTACAACTCCTATGGATTCTAGTATGAGGCTATACGATGATGATACATAGGAGGTGGATAGGAGAAGATACCAAGAATTGGTGGGAAAGCTCCTTTATGTTACCATTACTAGACCAAACATCTCCTTTGTTGTTAGTCGCATTAGTTAGTTTACGGAGCATCCCCGACAAGTACATATGGATGCAATCCATATGATCTTGAGATATCTAAAGCCATCCCCATGTGCAGGAATGTTGTTCAGAAAAAGGGCATCTCTTACTGTAGAGATATTTCTACTAGTTTTTGTACTCGTCTGTTATGTTTATTTTTCTTGTTCCATCTTATGTAATTTACCCATAGGCTTCCTCTATATAAGAGAGCCTAGGGTTATTGGAATAAACAAGTTCTCTCATTTTCTTCCAATATGGTATCAGAGCCTATACCCTAACCCTAACCCTAGTCGCCGCTACCGCCCTCTCTTCCGTACCCACCTCAGCCCGCCGCCTCTCCCACAGCGACCGCCCCTCCTCACAACCCACCGCCGACCCAACCACCAATGTCACCTTTACCAAAGTTTTATATACGTCGTCCGAATCCCGCTCATGGAGGCCGTTATTTATCCACCATGCCCCAGGCATGTCCAAGTGAGATTAATAACGATTGGACTGACAATGTACAAGTGCAGGGGAATGACATACATGCGGACACTGCTGATGATTTGGATGTACACATTGCCTTGAAGAAGTCCAAGCAGACGTGTGCGTCTTATCCTCTTGCTTCACAGGTTTCATTCCATCGCCTAAATGGTGATTATCAAAAATTTGTTGTTGCCTTATCTACCGTGGAGATACCACGGAATTATCAAGATGCCTTGAAGGATATCAGCTGGCGTTTAGCCATGGAGGAGGAAATGGCTGCCTTGCGGTCTCGTGGTACATGGAGCTTGGTTCCTGCTGCGCCAGGTAATTCTGTGGTCAATTTTAAATGGGTCTTTGTTGTCAAATATAATGTGGATGGCAGCCTTGATCGCTACAAAGCAAGGCTAGTGGCACGTGGATTCACTCAGACATATGGTGTGGATTATATGGACACTTTTTCTCCAGTTGCACGTCATTCCACTCTACGTGTTCTTCTGTCAGTCGTTGTGGTACTTGATTGGCCTTTGCTCCAGCTTGATGTTAAAAATACCTTTTTATATGGGGATCTGCAGGAAGAAGTCTACATGCAGCAGCCTCCGGGGTTTACTGCTGAGGGGGAGTGTCAGATGGTGTGTTGACTTTACAAGGCCATATACGGTCTTAAACAAAGTCCGTGGGCATGGTTTCAGAAGCTTTCATATCTAATCCAGAAGCAAGGGTTTATAAGATCAAATGTTAACCACTCTTTGTTTGTCCAGAAGACTCCTAGAGGTATTGTAATTATTATGGCATATGTTGATGATATACTTGTTATGGGAGATGACATGCAGGGGATAAAGATGGCAAAAGCATTTTTAGGCCATCAGTTTGTGACTAAGGATCTTGGTACTCTACGATACTTTCTGGGATTGGAATTTACTAAGAATGCACAGGATCTTGTGATGACCAAAGGAAATATATTGTAGATATACTTGTTGAGACAGGTATGATCGGGTGTCGACCCTCCACTACTCCCATGGATCCTAGTATGAAGTTATATGGAGATGATACAAAGAAAGTTGACAAAAGAAGATATAGAGAAATGGTGGGAAAGCTTCTCTATATTACTAACACTAGACCTGACATTGCTTGTGCAGTTAGTCGGGTGAGTCAGTTCACGGAACAGCCCAGACAGGTGCACATGGATGTGGTATATATGATATTAAGATATCTAAAGTCATCTCCAGGTGCAGGATTATTGGTCGGGAAAGAAACAAATCTCTCTATCTCTGCATGTGCTGATGCGGATTATGCAGGATGTCCTAGAGACCGGAAATCTACCACAGGTTTTGCAATGTTTGTTAACAGTTCCTTAGTTTCTTGGACTAGATCTAGTGATGAATCTGAGTACAGGGCCATGGCACAGGCGAGTATGGAGATGATGTGGGTTCAAGCCGTATTAGAAGATCTGCATATAGATGTACCTCTACCCAATGTGACAATCAAGCAGCATTATTTATTGCTAATAATCCTGCATTTCATGAAAGGACAAAGCATATTGAGGTAGACTGTCACTATACCAGGGATATGATTCGGAAGGGTTTGATTTCTACTTCCCATGTCAGTTCAGGAGAGCAGGCTGCAGATATCTTTACTAAGTCGTTGCTCAGAGGGTCGTTTCAGAAATGCTCTTCCAAGTTGAGCATGATTGACATCTATGCTCCATCTTGAGGGGGAGTGTAGAGATATTTCTAGTAGTTTTTATACACGTCTGTTATGTTTATTTTCCTTGTTCCATCTTATGTAATTTACCCATAGGCTTCCTCTATATAAGAGAGCCTAGGGTTACTGGAATAAACAAGTTCTCTCATTTTCTTCCAACATTTACTATTACATCTTGCGCAGAAGCGAACTACGTAGGATGTCCTAAGGATAGGAAGTCCACCTCATGCTTTCTTGTATTTATTGGTAGCACTTTAGTATTCTAGAAAAGCAAGAAGCAGATCGTGGTTGCCATGTCTAGTGATGAATTTGAATATAGAGCTATGGCACAATGGAGCACAAAGATGATGTGGGTCTGAGTTGTTTTAGCTGACTTATTTATTGATGTGTCTCTTCTAATGTAATTACAGATAATCAGGCAAATTTATTCATTGCAAACAATCCTACTTTTCATGAAAAAAACTAAACATATCAAAGTAGATTGCCACTATACATGGAGCATGCTTCAGAAAGGTTTTATTTCTACTTCCCATGGAAGCTCAGAAAAGCAAACTACAGACATTTTGACCAAGGCCTTACTCAAAGGACCGTTTCAAAAGTGCACATCCAAGCTGAGCATGATTGACATATATGCTCCATCATGAAGGGCAGTGTAGAGATATATGCTGAGCATGTTTGACATATATGCTCCATCATGAAGAGCATGTCTATGTATCATTTTTTCAATTTATTTGTATCTCTTCTATCTTATGTAATTTACCCATGGGCTTCTCCTCTATATGAGAGCCCTAGGATTCCTTGGAATAACAAGTCTTATTTTTTACCAGCAGTTAGTGACGCTTATATAAGTTTGTGTTGTAATCTTTACAAGGACAGCTGGAAATATTTGTGTATAGCTCCTTTCATGACTAATCTCATGTCAAAAACATTTGTAGGATCTCTTAACTGAATCATTGGAAGGAAAATATGGGTCTCATGTTCACTCGATTCTTGCACCAATGCAATGTATTAGCAATGTCATTGTAATCTTCACAAGCACAAGGCAAATCACTACAACAACAACAACAAAACCTTTTCCCACGTTAACTAGGAAGCACAAGGCAAATCACTATTACCAAAATTATATCATGTGCTAAAATATTCAGTCCAGAAACCACTGCCAAATTGCCAGTACAATCTATATGAGCATACGGCATCATGCTGAACAAATGTAAATTTGTATGATTGACATCTCTCCATCATTCTATAGAATTCAATTATCCCTCGAGAGAAAAAATGCACACAAATAGTAAACTGGTAAGTAGACAGATTAAAAGCTTCTCAAGACAGCATAGTAAGTTCAATGCAATATACCGAGCACCATTTGATTTCTTATACCTCAAACATTACAAGAGTCGGCTCAATCACTTGTTCGGCAACTGAGGAATTTGTGGTTCCACCTCTTTCATCAGCTAAGTCACTTTTTCCCAAGATAGAGAAACTCTCCACAACCATTTCCGGAGGATCATGCAAACCACCATTTAGCATACTTCCTTCAGCATCATGTTCCTCTTCGATGCGCCTTCTTTTCTTCTCACTGATGTGCTCTTCTCTCGAACTTGTTACTTCCGAGGCTTTTTCATCATCAGAAATCACGCGACAGAAGCCATTTTCCTGGATTTCCATCTGCAAACTAGTACAACGCTTAAGCAAGACATGTTCTGCAGATGCTGCAAGTGTTACACATGCCACAGATTTTCTATCACTGGGGGCAGTTGAAGTTAGTGGGTTAGAATCAACTGGCAAGGCTGCTCTTGCTGCCCATAATCCGGTACTATCATTACGGGTATATATCTGGGGAGGAGCATACCATTCATGTCGATCAACAGTTACCAGAACAGACTGTCAAAAGGGAAACAAGTGCATGAGAAAATTATAGAAATCATAGAGAAATAATAATGTCAGCACATAAAAAAAAAGGTGAAGCCTTATCCCACTTCAAGTAGAATCCGCTACATGGATTCTTGCTCAAATCCATCTTGAAAGATCCAATTATTTTTTACGTGGGTTGTCGGTTATCTAATGTATAACCCCCACAAGTAGGGATTTGAACACTACTCTTTTGGGTGGTAGGCACACTGCACGACCACCAAACCATTGAAGAGGGTACATATACAGTGAGAAAAAAATTAAGAATTTGGCATCTAAACATCATGCTACATTAAATTTATCCTGCCACATGAGGAAAGGATATCAATCAGACATAGGAAAACAGCCACCCTCCTGCCACCTTATATAGTTATATGTCAAAAGCACCATCACTCAGTCCATGCACATTCTAATACCGTCAATGGAGACCAACCCCAATAAATTTGAAGAGAAAGTAAAAATCAAATAATGCAAATAGCGACACAGGCGAAACCAAAATCACTAAAAATAAAATAATCAGTCGATTCACACCATCTTTTTGATAGTTTAAATAGAAAAGAGACTAGCTTCTTAGTTACACTGACTAACTCTCATGCTGTTAAAAAATGCAATGATGGAAAGTGTGCACTGCGTCTGCAATTTCTTACGTTACGATAAAAATTTTATAATGTCCAAAGCCTCAACCGGAGCCATTATGGAAGAAAACTGGTCCTAAAAATTATTGAGCACAGACCCATCTAGACTTGTTAACCACCACATAAATGCATAACCTCAGGTTGTATAGTAGTAACCCCCTCTCTTATAATCATTCTCACTTTGTGAGTACAAGATGTGGGACTATATTTGGGGTATTTCAACCTCTCCCATTTATACTGCAGCATCCTCGTTTCGACATGACTGGTCACCTATTTCCAGCAATAATGGTGGTTGTATTCTGTGCCCCGCCTTTTCCTCGTAAGACTTGACAGAGTAGCAACACATCTAAGTTTCCAGTATAAAAGACTTTGAATGCCATCTTTCCCTTGATATTGCTATGGGTAACAAACCAATTTCGAAGCCTTCCACCATCTCGTATTGACTTCTAAAATAGAATCCTTGCTGAAGAATAGTCTTCCGAAATTTGTCTACTATGCTAAAAAACAGCATGAAAAGAAGGCTGATATCTAAGTATAACCATGGCAATACGAAAATAAGCAAAGGTTTTCTTATAGAATTTTAAACAATTGGAACATATATATTAGGAGGAATTAAGTAGGAAATTGTCAGCAAAAGCATGCATACTCTAACAGCACCCGAGTTCCACTACAAAGCTTTTCTGTGGCATTACATGGCATTACATGAGCTAATTGGTTATACCTTGTTTCTGTGGCGATCGACATAGCTCACATACTCTAATGGCACCCGAGCTCCTCTAGAAAGCTTTTCAAGAACTAAGATAAGATCATCCAGCTTAGAGATAACTTCTCCAGAAAACTTCTTTATGATGGCATGTCGAGGAACTCCTGCTCTTGAGAGCATGTACCTAGAATGCAATCATCGGATATCAGTAACATTATCCTACTTTTAACAGCACAAAATGACAGACAAGAATGATAATTCAACATAGATCAGGAATTTTTCATGGTTCTTGCAAAGTGAAATCACAAAAGAGGGTAGGTTATTAGGCTATATCAGTTTAGATAGAGAATGGATGGGTCAAAAGTAGCCATTGCGGATATCTGATTCCTACTTTGACACACTATAATTCTCATTTTCAAGCTGCTCCTGAGTCTTCCAATCTTCAAATTATGGACATTTTTGGAGACTTGTCAGGCTTGCAGATAAAGAGGGAGAAGTCGATTGAAGGCTATCCCCACAGGCTACTCAGAAGGCGGCAGGGTTGTTGGGGTGCCTCATTGGTTATTTGCCTATCACTTATTTGGGGCTGCCCTTGCTTGCAAGTCGATTGAAGGCTATGGACTGGAGGCCAACTCTGGACAGATTGAAGGGGTGTATGGCGGGGTGGAAAGCGGCGACATTGTTGAAAGGTGGAAAATTAATACTTATTAAACATGTGATATCGGCGATATCTGTTTTCTTTTGCTCCACGAGGATAATCCCCGTCGGCATCTGTACTAAAATAGAAGATTTAATGCGAAGGTTTTTTGGTCAGATGGAAAATATGAGAAGAGAGAAATGCATTTGGCTGAGTGGGGTAAACTAACAAGTCCAAAGATGAAAGGAGGTTTACGGGTGCAGAGAATAGAAGCTACGAACAAGTTGTTGTTGGCTAAGTGGGTGGTCAGAATTTGGGGCAAATATGAAGATCGGGTGTGTCGTCTTTTGAGGATGATTTACGGGGTATCAAGTTCTCTGGCTATGGGGAAAATGCGCGACCAGTCCTCACTGTGGCAGGGTATTGGCAGTATAATTCCGACGATGGTGGTGAAGATTCGGTAGGTGCTGGGAGATGGGAACACTTTTAGATTCTGGTTTGATGATTGGACGAGAGATGGGTGTCTGGAGTGGTTCCCTCGCCTCTTCGCCATTGCAAGGGATAAAGATGTACATGTGCGACAAGTGTGGGAACACGGATCCTGGACACCTACCTTCATTAGCGAGCTCCCAAATCAGAAGTTGGATGATTTCATGAGAATACATGGTGAATGGGCACAGGTGGAATCTCCTTTGGCTAGGCGGGATCATTTCATCTGGGGCAATGGTCAGTACACGGTGAAAATGGCTGATCGTTTCTTTTCATAGGACAACACCGACGTACAGGATGATGTTAAATTGGATGCTGGACTAATATGGAGGAGTAAAATACCAAATAAAGTTAAGGTGTTCCTTTGTCTTGTCAGACTTGGCAGGATAATTACGAAGAAACGCAGGGGTGAGATATTGAGGGTGGAAGACATTACTTATAACAGATGTGGGCTAGTACCAGAAGATTTGGAACATTTTTTTACACATGTTGTCAATCCATAGAGGTTTGGAAGAAGGCCGATATTTCCTGGCTTAGAGCGGATTGCGACACGAATTTTTAGAGATCAATCAGAGCGGCGTGTGGAAATGGTCATGAGTGCAGCTCATACCTTTTTGCAGTGTTGTGGGCTATTTGGTGTGGAAGAAATGAGGCTATTTTTCGTGACCAGCACTTCTATTCTGAGAATATGATTCAACAATGTAGGGCTTTGTGCTCAGCATGGAATGATGTAACCTAACATGTTTCATATAATATAAAATTGTTCTATGTGGTGGATCCCAACGTGGGACTCCACCCTCTTATTATTTCAAAAAAAAATCAACAAATGTCTGGCATCAATTAAAATGATCAATCCGCATTTCTCATAAGTATATATACTTCAAGCAAATGAAATGTTCCTTTTCGACTTTCAATCAATGGCACTCTTGGCAATCAATCATTTTGTAGAAGATACAATAAATGTTACCCAGATTTCAAAAGCATAACTACAAAGCAGACTCATAATTTTGGTGAATAGGGATAAGAAATCTCCCTTATTTTGGGTCTTCCTTACTCCCTGAATACTTATTTCACATCTCTGTAACATTTGGGTCCAATTAAACTTGAACCCGATCCAATTAGGGTCCGTATAATCTAATAAAGTTACGATAAATTAGTCGCAAATCAAATGTCGTTCAGGCGAAATCGACCAAAAGACGACCGCATCGTAGAGCGTGCCACATAAAAGCCGCAACGCAAATTCGGAAACTGCGAAACAAACCAAGACCACCATAAAATCAGATTTGACGAAATAAGACCAACGGAATCGACCGTTCGTCGATCGGATGTCATTTGATATTTTAAATTAAAAAAACTTAACCCTAAAACCAAAACCATATCGCGATAATTTTGGGGATTCACCGATCAAAAGTATATCAATAAAGATCGCCATTCAGAGACGATCAAATCGAGATATTGCGCGTCGAAATCCGATACTCGAGGCGCTTATATAAGAGACTTTTGTATTTCAAAAATTATATATGCTATTAATGACATCAGCAGTTGTGACATCGGCATGCTGATGTCATATATACATTTTGTTTTAAAAATTAAAAAAATGATGAGGAAGGTTCCAAGAACCTTCCCCATTTCCTTTTCCAGTTTATTCCCCCAAAATTTCCGAACGTATGAGACCCCTATCTCCCTCTCCCTCCTTATTCCTCTATTTTCTTCTTCCCAAAGATTCTTTCCGCATTTCCACCAAAAGAAGCCCTTCCTCCCGCTTTCTCTACTCAAAATTTCCAACCATAGAAGCCTCCTTCCTCCAAGCACTGCTGGAGTTGCTCCTGTTCCAGCTAATTAGCAAATTAGGAGTTGTTAGACTGCACATTTAACCTCCACATTAGGGATATTCCAAAGGTACATTCATTCCTCGTCTTTTGTTGCCACGCATGCATGCATTTTCTTCTTCTTCCTCCTGGTCTGTTATGGTTCTCTCTGATGTATAGAAATGGAAAGATTTGATCTTTCTATGAAATGGATATTTTCACTTTGTACTGTTATCTGCATGTCACTGGAGTTGCTGGATTCCCCGATTGCAGCATTTCTTAATATGGGTGCGAGATTTAATGGGTTGGTTTGAGGATGAATGGTTATGACGGATAAGCTACGGTTGTATGTAAGTTGAACAATCATTAGTTGTCATCTTCAGTTGAAAGTTTTTTAGGGGATGATAGGTATGTGGGATAATTAATTGTGTATGGATGCAAACAAAAGAATAGTTTTGATGCAAGGAGTTGGATGGATGGCATGCAGGTAATTGAGGTAAATGAGTAATGGAATATTACATGGGTTAGTTAGATGCTTCTTTTTGTCTCCACTATTGCTCCTAGAAGCATTTTCTAACCAATGAAAGACCCCCCACCCTTTTCGAAGGTTGATGCAGCATACAGTCTAGTTCTCAAATGTTGGAGAATACAAATAATACAATTCCAGTAATTGGAGTAGTTAATTATATCGTAATTAACTTTTTGTGACACGATATAACCAAAAATCAAACTAGACTATATCATAGATGACGCTGAACATTACTGCTCAATCACAAGGAATATAATCAATGAAACGACTGGACATTACAATCAGATAAATTGGAAGTGGCAAGATCATAAATTGTACTAGTGAGGATCAATTTCATCATTTTGTGGAGTCAAGCATTTTGGAATGTATGAGATGGAATACTATATGGCTACAATGTACAAATAGGTTTAAATTTTAGACTTGCGAGCTTGATGCTTTGAACACAAAATAGTATTCTAACACCGATACTAATGATGAAATCAAGCTGAGTAAGAGGGTAATCGTATGCAACCTATATGTAGCTAGAATAATTTTTTTGAAAGGAGGAAATTGTTGAGAGATTGTCTGATCAATTTAGGTATATAAGTGGGCATGTGTTACTATTTATGATTTAACTGTGAAACTTCTGGACTCATCATGTGTATAAAAGGAAGAGGAGGCGTAAGCGCCAAAAGGAGGAAGATGAGATAGAATAGATCGGAGGGTTTCGATCAGTTGGAGGAGTCTAATGTTAGTTTGACCTAGTTCCATTCCTTCTACTTCATTGAAGTTACATCAAAAAGAAATTTAAAATAGAATGGAACTTCCAAAGAAGTTTTGACACTTCCAAATCTCCTATTGAAGGAGAAATTAAAGAAAGTGGGATCTATGTATACCTCTTAGTAACCACAAATGGGAGATTAAGTAAAATAAATTGAAATCCATCACCTCCTGAAAAACGTCTTCACCAAATCTCTATCTTCACAAGATCTGTAAAGTCAACTATAGAAGATTGAGAAAGTTTTGGTTAGATTAGCGAATTAGTGATCGATTGAAATTATTAGAAATCAATGATCAAGTGAAAATGTGGAAATCAGTGATAATTGATAATACATGTGCCAGTCATGGTGACCCTTACACTTGACCGTGCGAGGATGAGATGACCCTCAACTGGGCGGGAGAATAGGAAGCCCGGTTCGGGCAGCGGCCGCCAAATGCACGGGTCTAGGATCCCAATTCCTTTGCATGGTTTTTAGCGAGATCGCAGTGTTTTTAAGCCTCGTTGGGATCTCGACTTTTGACCGGTTCTGCTGACCATCTGTTTTAGGATACCCATGCGGGAGATCCTTGATTTTAGTTTTCTTTACGAGCTCGTTTGCCCGTACAAGTCGGGCATGTTTAGAGTGACTTTTCTGGAGAGTCTCTCTCACTCGTCTTAGCAGCGTAGTTTTGGAGTAAGACCTATCCCTATATTGGACCGCAGTTCCAATTAGAGGGTAAGACGAAAGAGTCTCTTCGGAGACTTCCTCACCGCTTGAGTTTTGGCTACTTTTCCGCCAATAAACTTGGTGATGCTACATCTGAATCCTCTATGGCTACATCTGAATCATCTAAAGTTACATCTGAAACAGTTACAGTTGAATGTTCGAGGAGTTACAGTTGAGCGTGAATGGGTCATAATGGAATTTGGCTAAAGTTAAGATTAATTATAAGTTGTGTTGGTTAAAGTTGATTATAATTGAGTTGGATGCAGAATCACTAATTACCATCAACTATCAATCATCAAACATCGGCAGTCGATCGGATCTTAGAGTTACTACTTTGAGTGTTAGGATAAGTCAATGGACGTGTTGGGAACTTAGTTAGGATGCATTACACTCCACAGCATGCCTAGGGAGGCACCACAACCCTAAGGTACTTTTCACGCCTTAGAGTCATAGCGTGAGGTCATACAAAAACCAAGACCACAGACTATCCACTAGACGATGGAAGTTAGATAGAATCAAAAATCGGTTCAGGAACTCATCAATACCATCATCAAGAATCCACGAACATAGTTAACAGCATACACTCAGGGCATCATTTAAAATGTGAAATATATATACAGGGTTATAAAGAGAATGGGTGAACTTGGGGCATTCCTTTACAGTAGCTTGAAAAACTTTGTTCATAACAAGTAGTTGTAATTTTTTCAGTTGTTTATACCTTACTACTTGTTTCTTTTGCAATCACCTTAAATGCATGTTGTTTTAATAAGTTTTCAGGATGTTCCAGCTCCCGCTGACGTTTTTCCTATTTCCTATCATGTGTGGCAAGCAAGGCGTCTGCTCTGCAATAGTGGCTAATGATTTCCGGCATCCGAGTATATACCAGACGGTAAAATTGTTTAGGTTTAGTGCAGTACTTGTCTTTCTCTTATTTTTGGGACATGGATACATTGTAGATAATTTTTGTTACATGTAATGCTATATGGAAATGAATGAAATGCATTGGTGATACTTCTTGTTGTTCGATCTGTGGTTGTTTACATTATTAATTTTGAATGTCAAATGCAAATATCAAATGCGAAAAACCTCCCTGCATATTCATGTGTTTTGTGCGATCTTTAACGAATGAAATACCATGAATGTGTTGTAAATGGGTACCCGGATCCTCGGGGTTCACATTCTCTATTTCACAACTATTCAACTTCAACATATCCCTTCTCTTTTAAGCAATAATTACTATTTGACACCCATTTGCAATACCTAATCTTCAATAAATACCAATTATTTCATAATAACTACAATTTATTGCACATTCTCATGAATGCCTAACAGGGAAAAGGAATAAATCACCATTTAGAATAAATATAGTTATATTACTTATCCCACCACCTTATCTCACACTTCTTTTTCACAAAAGAACGGCCTTTAAAAGAATTGGTAAATAATGTCAATATTTGGACCCAATACCTTGTTAATTAAGAGGATTTGTATTCCGCCATCGACTTTCCTATAGCCTAAGACCATCATGCAATGTGTAATTTTTTGAATACTTTAGTGCAAACAATTTTCCTACGCTCTCCTTCACATAAACAATGCTATTCTTCCTCCCACAACCAATCGATAAGACTCCCCACAACACCCCTGGCAGATGTACAAGATCATTTGAAGAGAGGAAATGAGAAAAGTGGGTATCATGAAGAGAAGGACAAGGGAAGAAGGCAAGCCATAGTGAAACAGAGTTTGCGGCTACAAAAGGGAATTGGAAGAAGATCATTGTAAGTTTATATAGGGAATTGGAAGAAGATCACTGTAAGTTTTTATGGGGCGGAGTAGATGGCTAGGTGGATAAGTAGAGAAGAGGGAGACGGAAAACAGGGACAACGGAATTCAGAATTAGGAAGAGAGAGGCAAAGCAGATGTGTGAAAGGAGAGGAGAAACATAGAGGCAAGGAAGAGCAACAATGATCTGGTGTTCAAGAACTTACACATCTAGAACACATTATTAAGTTATTGTATTAGATGGGCAATTTGATCTCTACAAGAACCAAATATTCCAATTTTTTTAGTCTCCTACAACATGTTAGTCGACTCTACAATGTTGGTGGTCTATATAAAGAACCATACACCCCTGGACACTTTGCGAAACTTGATGGAAAACACAGCTTCTTGTGGATTTCTCATGTGGTTTCATCCCGCTCCACAAGGAGTAGAGTTCCATTATCTCCCCACCCCTACCCCCCGGGCCTCCTCTCCACCCACGGGTGCCCTATCTGTGCACAACAACCTCATCGCGCACCCTTTCTCCACAACGCGTGCACCCTCTAGCCATGCCATTAACGGCTCCTCGTGTATGGGTTTCTATTAATGTGTCATCGCTCAATGCGCGGACCTCTTCCACATGCGAGTTGTTTCCCTAGTGGGGTTCCCGCGCCTTCTCTCCTCCTAATGTGAACCCCTTTCGATCGAGGGCTACTGACTTAGACACCCCCTCAGTATGCACTTCTCTTCATGACTACCATCGCCATGACTCCTACAAAGATCAAGCCTCTGATATCTGCATATTCCATGATAGTTCCGGCAATTCTATCAAACTAAAGGGCACAGATAACTATGTGCTATGGTCTCACACCTTCAAGGTATTCATCGACGAGCAGAAAAAGACTGAGCAGAAAAAAATTGATAGAAAACACAGTTCCTCGTGACTTTCTCTTGTGGTTTCATCCCGCTTCACAAGGAGTAGAGTTCAATTATCTCCCCACCCCCACCCCCCAGGCCTCCTCTCCACCCACGGGTGCCCTAGTTGCGCCCAACAGCCTCGCCACGCACGCTTTCTCCACAACATGTGCATCCTTTAAACATGTCAGTCGGCTCCTCGTGTACGGGTTTCTCTTAATGCATCATCGCTTATTGTGTGGACCTCTTCCACATGCGAATTGTAGCCCTAGAGAGGTTCCCACGCCTTCTCTCATCCTTGTATGAACCCCTTTTGTTGGGAAAAGTGAACGAGTTGTTTATTCCATAAGCCCTAGGCTCTCTTATATAGGAGAGTAGCCTATGGGTAAATTACATAAAGCATACAACTGAAAAATAAAATAACAGAGAGACACACATAAACTACTACATGCGTTAACACTCCCCCTCAAGATTGAGCATAGATATCAATCATGCTCAGCTTGGACGCACACTTCTGGAATGGGCCTCGTAGTAATGCCTTGGTGAATATATCAGCAGTTTGATTCTATGAAGCAACATGAGATGTAGCAATGAATCCCTTCTGAACCATGTCACGTATGAAGTGACAGTCAACCGCAATATGCTTGGTCCGCTCATTGAATGTTGGGTTGTTTGCAATGAACAAGGCTGCCTGATTATCACATTCCAAGTTCAGAGGAAGTGGTACATCTAGACATAGGTCTGTAAGTACAGCCTTCACCCACATCATCTCTGTGCTAGCCTGGGCCATAGCCCTATATTCGGATTCAGCACTAGATCTAGCTACCACCGTCTGTTTCTTGCTCCTCCATGAGACTAGAGCATCTCCTACATAGACAGCAAACCCTGAGGTGGACTTCCTATCCTTGGGACATCCTGCATAGTCTGCATCCGCACATGCTGAGATAGAAATCCCCTTTCCATTCTTGAATAGCAAACCAGCACCTGGAGATGATTTGAGATATCAAAGAATCATATGTATTGCATCCATATGAACCTGACGTGGTTGCTCCATGAACTGGCTCACACGACTCACTGCAAATGATATATCGGGTCTAGTGATCGTGACATACAACAGTTTGCCTACCAGTTCTCTGTATCTTCTCCTGTCCACCTCCTCTGTGTCATCATCATAGAGCTTCATGCTGGGATCCATTGGTGTCGTAGCAGGCCGACACCCAAGCATACCTGTTTCACTCAACATATCTGTAACATATTTCCTCTGTGACATTACTAATCCATACGGATTTCTGGCAAATTCCAGTCCCAGAAAATATCTAAGGACTCCAAGATCCTTAGTGACAAATTCGCTTCCCAGCTTTTCTTTCGCCTGCTTTATGCCATGCTCATCATCTCCTGTAATCAAGATGTCATCTACATAAACCATAATTGCAATAATACCTCTAGAAGTCTTCTGTACAAACAAGGAATGATCAGCATTGGAGCGTTTGCATCCTTGTTTTTCAAAGAGGTCTGAGAGCTTCTGAAACCATGCTCTGGGGCTCTGCTTAAGGCCATAGATAGCCTTATGAAGTCTGCACACCTTGGAACACTCCCCCTCAACAGCAAAACCGGGTGGTTGTTGCATATAGACTTCCTCCTGTAGATCTCCATATAAGAACGCGTTCTTCACATCCAACTGATACAGTGGCCACTCTCGATTAACTGCGACTGACAACAGGATCCGGAGAGTGGAATGACGGGCTACTGGCGAGAATGTATCAAGGTAATCCACCCCGTATGTCTGTGTAAAACCACGTGCAACAAGGCGTGCCTTGTATCTGTCAATAGACCCATCTGCATTATGCTTCACCGTAAACACCCACTTGCAGCTCACCGGGGTCACATCTGGAGGTATAGGAAGTAGACTCCAAGTTCCTCTAGATTGAAGAGCCGCCATTTTTTCCTCCATTGCTAACCGCCATCTACTGTCCTGCAGAGCATCTTGATAATTCTGTGGAATATCTACAGCTGACAGGGCCACAACAAAGTTCCTAAAATCCCCAGATAGTCGCTCAAATGACACCGCAGCTGACAAGGGATATGTAACGCAACTCCTCTTCGATTTGCGTATAGCAATAGGAACATCTAAATCAGTTGTATCCTCATCTGCCCCCTGCAACATATCCTGCTCACAAATATCATTAGATCCATCGATAGAAGTATCTTCATTACATATCATAGGCGAGCTAGGAGACGAGTCATGACCATGAGCGGGAGGATGCCTGCGGGTATAATGGAACGGTAGTGGTGAGACAGGGATTTTTTGGTGGTGGTGGTGGTGGTGGTGACGGTTGTGGTGGTGGTGACGGTGCTGGAGGTGGTGGTGTCATGTATATGGCATCGGTAGGCAGAGGGGGTAGTTGCTGATCACCTGAGGCTGAAAAATACATTACAGATTCAAAAAATGTAACATCTGCACTGACCATATAGCGCCGACACAGAGGATCAAAACACTTGTACCCCTTTTGAGTTCTGGAGTACCCAACGAAGACACACCTGACAGCCCTAGGAGAGAGCTTGTCAGTACCAGGAGACAACTGATGGACAAAGGCGACTGAACCAAACACGCGGGGAGTAAGAGAGAACAGATCCTTCCCAGGATAGATAAGGGAAAACGGAATCTGTTCATCCAAGACAGAGGACGGCATACGATTGATTAGGTAACATGCAGTGAGAACTGCATCACCCCATTAAGAGTAGGGAACATGACTCTGTATAAGAAGTGATCTTGTGACATCAAGAAGGTGGCGATGTTTCCTTTCAGCAATTCCATTTTGTTGAGAGGTATGAGCACAGGATGTTTGGTGAATAATCCCTTTTGAGGAGTAATAGTTGGCAAGGACATGAGTGCACAATTCTAGGGCATTATCACTTCTCACAAACTTCACAGATGTGGAGAAAACATTTTGAATTTCATTTAGAAAATAGATAATAATATTGCCTGCTTCAGATTTATTTTTCATCAAAAATACCCATGACACACGAGAGAAATCATCCACAAAAACTATATAAAATCGGTGTCCCTGATGATCAGGTACATGACTCGGACCCCAGACATCAATATGAAATAACTCGAACTTGGAGGTATTACTCCGACCTGGACGACTGGGAAAGGTCGACCTGTGATGCTTTCCCAACTGACACGCCTCACATTGAATAGGTGTGTGAGGAAGACCCTGGGGTAACACACGACGCAACTTCTAAAGTGGTAGATGTCCAAAGCACAGATGACACAATAAAGGAGATACTTGTCTAGTGGGAAGGGATGAGGTTCCAGCGAATGGAGTCTGATTCAGGCGGTAGAGGCCTCCCTGCTCATAGCCACGACCAATCACGTTGCCCGTATGGATGTCCTGAAAAATAAGAGAAGATGGATCAAAAATTGCCCGACAATGTAGATCCTTCGTAATCTGACTAATCGACAACAAATTCATTGAAAAGTCAGGTGCATGTAGCACATTCTTGAGCTGCATAGAAGATGTCAATCTAATCTCCCCCTGACCAGTGATGGGGGAATGTGTACCATTGGCAATGACTACTGTTCGGCCTGGAGGAATCTGAGAATATCCTGTAAGTAAACTCTGATCGCAACATAGGTGATGTGTAGCGCCCGAGTCCATAATCCACGGTAACGAATCTGTTCTATTTGATAAATGCAAGTATGCTACCTGAAGCACTGGTCGACGCAGAGGCAGAAGCAGCAGCATCAGATTGACTCTCAGTAGTAGGTGTTGGGCCAGATGGGGGAATAATGCCCCTCAGACGGGCAACCAGATCATCGAACCGCTGATCCAAAGTAGCAGCAGATGGAGGCTCTATCTGCTCAGCGACTCGTGCAGATGCAGGAAATCCATGCTTCGAGTAGCATGTGTCTTCATTGTGTCCAACGCGATGACAGTAAGTACATGTTGGCCGAGTGCGGCCTCCTCTTCCACGGGGCACACGTCCACGGCTCTGATGATGAAATCCGCGACCCCTGTTGGCTGTCATGGCTGAAGTATTCTGATTCGTGGCCGCGGACGGAACTGTGATCTGACTCAGTCTATGGAAAGCTTCCTCCATGGGAGGAATAGTAGAGTCGGCCAAGATCTGGGATCGTGCCGCCTCATACTCTGGATCGAGTGCAGCAAGGAATAAGCCCACCATAGTCGCGTTCCTTTATGTCTTCTGTTGTTCTGGCGTGGATGTCAGGGGCATGAAGCTGTAGAGCTTCTCGAACATCGCTCTCAGTGATGTGTAGAGAGAATGTAGAGGGCGACCATTCTGCTTTATAGTGAATATATCATGCTGGAGCTGCAGAATCTTTGTCTCGTTCTTCGCCTGCGAATATGTAGCCGCCAGAATGTCCCACATATCCTTGGTCGTGGGTTGATGTAGAATGTCATTGGCAATCTCAATTACCAACGTACCAGATAGCCAAACTTTGGCGTATGCGTCATCAGCCTCCCAAGAGGCATTGGCTCTAATCTTCTCAGCAGGCTCTGGTTCGGTAAGAATGTTCTTCTTACCCGTTGACTTCATCATGCTCATGAATTGCATTGCCCACAGTTCATAGTTTGTACCGTCCATCTTTACAATAGGCGCTGGACCACGAAAGGCGCCAATAGATGGGATATCCGCCTTGCTTTCTGACATACTGGAGACTGAAGACTGGAGCGATTGAGAGAGGATGAGATTCGTCTACAATGACATAGACGGGTTTAGTTGCAGTGTAGACCTCAAGCAACTAAACCCATGTAGATGAAGATGTGCGCCCTAGGGCTTAGGGCTTAGCACACGCACACGCGCGCAAGGAGCACGCGCACACGCAAGAAGCACAGGAGCAGTCGCATGCTGGATCGCACGCGAAGAGTGCGGCGCGCGGAAGACTAGCGCGCAGGCGAGGAGGTTACAGGCGCAGAGGAGGCGCACTCGCGCAGTGCTGGATCGCGCGCAAAGAGGGCTACAGTTCTGGATCGTGCGCGAAGAGGGCTACAGGCGCAGGGGGCTACAGCGCGCAGAGGAGGCGCGCTCGCGCAGTGCGCGGCAGAGGCGTAGCGTGGAAGGCTTGCGCACTTGCGCAGAAGCGCTAGCGCACTCGCGCAGGCGCATAGGAGCAGCAGCACCGGCGCACGAGGGAGCTGGTGCAGCTGCGGTGAGCCCTGGCGGTGTCGATGAGAGGGAGAGAGAAAGAGGGGCCGGCGGGTGGGGTAGGGTAGGGTTAGGGTTTCGAGAACTCCGGTCCAGGACCGTCGCTCTGATACCATGATGGGAAAAGTGAAAGAGTTGTTTATTCCATAAGCCCTAGGCTCTCTTATATAGGAGAGTAGCCTATGGGTAAATTACATAAAGCATACAACTGAAAAATAAAATAACAGAGAGACACACATAAACTACTATATGTGTTAACACCTTTCAATCGAGGGCTACTGACTTAGACATCCCTTAAGTATCCACTTCTCTTCAGTACTACCATGGTCATGACTCCTACAAAGATCAAGCCTCCAATATCCACATCTTCCATGATGGTTCAGGGACTTTTATCAAACTCAAGGGCACAAATAACAATGTGCTCTGGTTGCACACCTTCAAGGTATTTATCAACGAGCAGAAAAATGCTATGATTCATGTCTTGGGGACAACTATCAGGTAATGACATAGATAACGAAAATCGCCAAGTCCAACATTGTTGTCAATCTTTTGTACAAGGACTGCAAAAGATCGAGGGGAAGAAGTAGCACAAACATATTCGCAGCAAACTACCAAGTCACAACTTACAGATATCTACAAGGAGATTTGGTCCACTTTTTAGGGGGAATTTCCCCCTAGTGGAGTACTGTTGCAACTCCACGGTCTATATTAGGAACTTGGCATATTCCGGCCAATATGTTGTATAGAACATGTGGTAGAGATCCGAGTGGCAAAGTTAGAGATTTCTTGTTTCTCTTTATCCTCGTTATCAGATTGTGAAGGACCACCTTTTTATGTCCGGTACTCTTTCCTTCATCAAGGTCAACTTTGGTCCACTGCAATAGCTCAAGACCTCCTCCGGACACACACACAGCTTCCACCAACTGCAAAGAACTCCAATTTTCTAGTGTCTTCCCGACAAGGTGGCCGCCACAACTCTCGAGAGGTCGAGGCTGTGACTATGGTCGTGGAAATACATACTCATTGTGCATTCATTGCTAGAGATCCAACCACGCATTTGAGAGGTGTTAGGTAAACATAGCCAGACCATCACTGGCCAACTTGGTATCATCATCTAATTATACTGCAACTATGGCATTGATGACCATGGATCAAAAACCACCTCGGCAAACTGTCCAACTTTCTGCTACAAGTTACTCCTGATTCTGTGAGAATCCACAAAAAAAATTGTGGGTTGAAGGGCAAGGCCATGTTATGTTTAAAAGAAAGAAAAGGGGGGCTCGTCAATGTTTTATGGGCGCAATTCCTTTATTGTTTACTTTGGCAAGGTCATGTGCTGAAAAAAGAGAAAATTAACAACCAAAAAAAGGGATTGATGTTGTGAAGATATTCCAAAGGCACAAAGGTGGGATTACTATTGTGAAGAAGAGAAAAATCGATAGCAAAGGTCAAAAAAAAGGAAATGATTAAAAAAGTAGAAAAAGATATCTTTAAAGAAAAAATATTGCAATTGTTAAAAAGAGAGAGGAGAAGACCCGTTGGAAAAGTGGGAGAAATGTGAAGAAGTCATTATTATTTCAAGTTTTTCTCCCAACTTGGTTAATTATTTCTGACAAGTATGTGGGAAGAGGGAGTAGGGATAAGGCAAAGTTCTTATTTTACCTGAGATTAACCAACATAATTTTAAGGGTTTTTATCATTTGTGCCCCACTGAGATATTCCAATATCAGTTATGCACCTCCCTTTTTAGGAATATCAGTTGTGTCCTCGAGACTTCTTATCATTCTATCACTTGTGCCCCTTGGGTTAGTTGTCGTCCGTCCCCAACACAAACGGACGTTAACTTTGGGGACACATCAGGAATTAAATTTAAAAATATAGGCTGAAAAGTCTGCCCTCAACCTCTCCTCACCAGCTCCCTCCTCCGCCCCAGCTTCCTCCTCCTCCCCCTCCTCTTCCGCCCCAGCATCCTCCCTTTCCTCCACCCCCAACCTCCTCAGCCACAACCTCCTCCTCCGTCAGCAGGTGTACCGATGCCTAGAACGACGCAAGGACCCAACCTTGTTCTGGCACCCAACTTCCAATTTTGTTGTGTTTCATTAGCACTTGACTGATTTCCGTTGGAATCGAGTCCATTATATTGCTTCCAAGAATGCAATCACCCATCTAGAGACCATCATCATCATCTCATCAGAACCTGCAGTTGATCCCACATGGGTGGTTGACATCGAGGGTGGAGTTGGATATGGAGAGGAAGTCCCGGAGGATGGCGTAGAGGGACCCCTGCTCAAATCACAAACAGAAACAAAATAGCAACAAATCTGATATCCCAATTGGTTTCAACGCCATGCTCTAACCTTTTGATTCCCTCAACATATAACGACCTGACAACAATTCAAGTAGAGATTTCTTCCAAACATACAATCACTAAAAACAAATCAGACCTGATTATATGAATTTACATTAAAATCATTAATGATAACACTTGAATTCTATAGAAAATAATTCCCCGAGCTCAGGTTCATATACAGCGACCCATTTGACATCCTCCTCCGCCTGTTTCTTCTTCCTCACGCCCTCCTCCCCCACACCCCACCTCCTTCAGCCCCTCATGTTACTCTTGCCTCGCGCGCTCCTCCTCCCCCCGGCCCCCGCCTCATCCTCCGCCCATTTCTCATCCCATGTGCCCTCCTCCTCCCGTTGCTTCTTCCTTGCGCCAGATTTGGCTTGCAGATCCTCCACACGTGCTCAGATTTGGACACACAAGATTAAGTCCGAAGATTTAATCTCAATCGTTTGGTGGAGGGATGGTGGCACAGGAAGTCGGGGTCGGGGCTAGCCGGAGGGGGAGGACGGATGGAGGTGTTGCATGTAGGAGGCTAGGGTAGAGGGTTTGTGGGATGAGGGGGATTGGTTTGGACATTTATGCCCCTCTTAAGCTAACCATGGTTTGAAAAAACCATGGTTAAGTTCAACACATTGACGGCTAAAGTAACGGAGGGGAACAAGTGATAGAACGGAAAGAAGTCGGGGGTACGACCGATATTCCAAAAAAGAGAGGGGCATAACTGATATTGCAATATCTTAGAGGGGAACAACTGATAAAAACCCTAATTTTAACTGTATATCCATCCTCCTATGTAAATGGCTTCCCAAAAAGATATATCATCTTCAAGATTCCAATATAAGAGAACAAACTTCTTGGTGTTTGTGGAAATAAAATAATGACTTAATGAACCTAGTGGACATAGGGCTCTCTTATATATAAGTATAACCCTAGATGGCAAATCACATGATAGGAACAAAATAAATAAGGAAATATATAATATTTCTCAAAACATTAACATAATAATGGCATATATTTCTCAAAACATTAACAAAATAAATAAGGAACAAATAATTAAGCATATATGCCTATCAGGCTGAATCTTGAAATAAATAAAATAGCCTCTAGCTAGGGCTTGGTGAAAATATTTGTTATTTGTTCCCTTGAATAGACGTGAGAAGTAGAGATGAGTCCTTTTAGATCATGTCCCTAGTATAAAGGAAATCTACCGCAATGTGTTTGGTCCTCTCATGAAAAATCATGGAAGGCTATGTCGGCGATATATCGGTTTCAACAGGCCCCCCCCTATTGATATCCCAATGTATCTCCATTTCACATGTGTTGACGATATATTGCTGATATATCGCCGATATATCGGGTGTCTGCGATATATCGCCGACACAGTGAAGATTCTTTTTCTTAACATGTAAGATATCGGTCCATGTTTGGCTTTTCAATGAGGCATTTCGCCCATCGGCGTATCGACCGTGGCCTCTTGGAGGACCTCCAATTTCCTCCTTCCTTTGCATTTTGAGGTGAGATTTTCTCATATTTGATGTATAAAAATAGGAAATTAGTTAGGGATTTTGTTCATGATTGCTATGTGATGCATAATCTCCTTTTTATGTAAAATTTGGATAAATTACTTGCATTTGTACATGTAATTTGAGCACCAAATTTTGGGGCTTTTCATTTTTGTGTAGTCATTAAGAGATGTTATGGATAAATTGGTTTGGATCTCATGTTTTAGACTTAGGAAACATGATTTGGTGGTGATTTTGTTAACAAAATGTGTGTAATTAAATAAATCCGAAAATTTAAAAAATATAGATCTATAATTTATTGAGTTTTTTGTACATGAAATTTGGGGCTTTTGATTTTTGTGTGTTTATTAAGAGATGTTATGGATGAATGGACTTGGATCTCCTGTTTAGAAGTTAGGAAACATTATTTCATGAGGATTTTTGTTAAGTAAAGGTGTGTAATTAATTAAATCCAAAATAAAAATATATATCTACAATTTATTGAGTTTCTTGTTCATGAAATTTGGGGCTTTTGATTTTTGTGTGTTTATTATGACATGTTATGGATGAATGGAGTTGGATCTCTTGTTTAAAAGTTAGGAAACATTATTTCATGTAGATTTTTGTTAAGTGAAGGTGTGTAATTAATTAAACCCGAAAATAAAAAATATATATCTACAATTTATTGAGTTTTTTGTTCATGAAATTTGGGGCTTTTGATTTTTGTGTGTTTATTATGAGATGTTATGGATGAATGGAGTTGGATCTCTTGTTTAGAAGTTAGGAAACATTATTTCATACGGACTTTTGTTAAGTAAAGGTGTGTAATTAATTAAATCCGAAAATAAAAAAATATATTTACAATTTATTGAGTTTTTCGTTCATGAAATTTGGGGCTTTTGATTTTTGTGTGTTTATTATGAGATGTTATGGATGAATGGAGTTGGATCTCTTGTTTAGAAATTAGGAAACATTATTTAATATGGATTTTTGTTAGGTAAAGGTGTGTAATTAATTAAATTCGAAAATAAAAAATATATCTACAATTTATTGAGTTTTTTATTCATGAAATTTGGGGCTTTTGATTTTTGTGTTTATTAAGAGATGTTATGGATGAATGGAGTTGGATCTCTTGTTTAGAAGTTTTTTTTTGAAGCTTAAAAGAGGGGGAGACACTCGGCGGTGTTCACCCCAATGTATTAAAAGAGAAAAAGCAAAATAATAATTACATCTCTTGTTTAGAAGTTAGGAAACATTATTTCATATGGATTTTTGTTAAGTAAAGGTGTATTAATTAATTAAATCCGAAAATTAAAAAAATATATATTTATGATTTATTGAGTTTTTTGTTCATGAAATTTGGGGCTTTTGATTTTTGTGTGTTTATTAAAAGATGTTATAGATGAATGAAGTTGGATCTCTTGTTTAGAAGTTAGGAAACATTATTTCATGTGGATTTTTTTAAGTAAAGGTGTGTTATTAATTAAATCCAAAAATAAAAAATATATATCTATAATTTATTGAGTTTTTTTGTTAATGAAATTTGGGGATTTTTATTTTTGTGTGTTTTTATCAGATTTCATCTGTATACAACAAATCAAGGACTCAAGATCATGGCACACTCCGGTTCAGACTCTGATGGTTCTCGTGGACAGTTGGACTTGGACGATGCAGAGATTGGCTAGAGGTATGTCACCGCTCCAGATGGCAACAAAGCGAAACCACAGTGAAACTTCTGTGGGAAGAGGTTGGGAGGAGGGGGTATTACTATACTGAAGCACCATCTTTTTGGCATCAATAAAAATGTTGCCAAGTGCACTCGTTGTCCAAAAGACGAGAGGGACTTGGTGAGGCCAGCATGGAGGGGAAAAAGGAGAAGGATGTGGATAGGTCCAGGCGGGATGAACAGTTCAAAGAATTCATGTTTGAAAAGGAGTTCAATGTCCTCTCAGATTCAGACGACGAGGACTTTATCTACCCCGATGACATTCAGACCGCAACGAAGAGGAGGGCATGCAGGAGGGCGACAAAAGAGTACATGAGAAGCGAGTTTGAGAGGAGAGAACTCAGTGGTGCACGTGGTGGCTTCCCCAATGCCAGTGGCAGTTGGAGTGGTTCTGGAGGTGCACTAGTACCACCACCCACTAAGAAACACAAGGGGAAGGGATTGGAACAATTCTTGACGAGGAGCAGGTCCATGCAGTACAAGCCAAGCAAGGATCCGAGGCAAAAGAGGGTGAAGGGGATGTTTACCAATGCACGGCAGAGAGTGGACAAGGCCATCAGCAAGCTTTTCTTTGGGGAGAGCATCCCAGCCCACGTTGCTAGTGGACCTTTTTACAGCACGCCATTGATGAGATCGTCGCAGCAGCAACGGGAGTGAAGGCTCCCACTGCCAAGGAGAGAATGAACAAGTATCTTGGACAGGAGAAGGAGGAGATGTATCAGTACATCTCCGAGCTGAGGATGAGATGGCCAGAGTACGGCGTGACGCTGATGTGTGATGGCTGGACAAGCTATACGAGGAAGCAGATCATCAACTTCCTCGTTTACTACAACGGTACGACCATTTTTCTTAAATCCATCGATGCATCTGAACAGGTCAAGGACTACAAGTACCTGCTGAAGTTGATGAAGGACGTCATCAAGGACGTTGGGAAAGCGAACATTGTACAGATTGTCACAGACATTGGCAGCAACTTCAAGAAAGCAGGTGAAACAATAATGAAGTCTAGCAACTACGGCATTTTTTGGACACCTTGTGTTGTGTATTGAATAGATCTAATTGTAAAGAACTTCAGCAAGAGGAAGCTCGTCGCAATGGTGATGGAACAAGAACGGATGATCACGGCTTTTATTTACAACCATTCCAAAGTGTTGGCTTTGTTGAGGCGGACGTGCAATGGAGAGTTGGTGAAGCATGGCATAACACGCTTTGCAAAATCCTCCTCGTCAGGCGTATACTCCTCCATCTTATGGATATGGTTGCAAGAGTGGGTATGGAGGGTATAACAGCTACAGCGGTGAGAACTACCAAGGTAGCCAACCCGAGCAGAGCAAGGGCAGCTTCTTTGGTGGTGATAGTTTCGGTTTCTTCCCTGAGTACTACGCTCCTCCTCCAGGTCCTCCTCCACAGAGATCTTCTCCAACCCCGTCGTCGTCATCCCGATGATCTCAAGCTAGTACTTCGCAGCATCGACGTGCCCCTCGTGATACTGGATCTAGCGAAGCTTATCCTTGAGTCGAGATACTCATAGGGTTAGCTGAACATCAATACATGCAGTATATCATGGATTATAAGGCCATGTACTCGTACATCTATTGGAAAAACTATTGTGAGTTCATTGAGTCTGCAATCCATTATGAGAGACAACAGGGCAGGGGGCCGATTTAGATCCGCCGCGGAATTCTTGGTTTTAGGTCATCTCTTTTACAATATTAAATTGATTTGGATATTTTTCATTTATTGCTGTAAATAGATAAATCTTTATGCCAAACAAGCATTGTCTCGTCAATCATTATTGACATGTGTGATCTAAGAGAGTAAGAATACATTTGTAAGTTATTTAGTGATCAAAGACTTGGATGAACTCCATATTCAATATATATAGTAGGTCAACAACTAACAATATCAACGATTCAGCGATATATTCGAATCGATATGACTGATATGTGCAGTATAAGGATCATAGTCCTAAAAAATATCTATGTGTGCTATGAAATGTATATTTGTAGTATTTCATGTTATAAGAACTTGAATGGAATCGAATCAACATTAACATCGAGATGACCGATATGTGTGATACCGATATGTGCGATATATGGTCGATAAATGACCGATATGTGTGATATAAGTGTGTATTTGTAGGTTATTTGTTGTTTTAATATCTTGCATGATATTAATTTTTGAAAAAATGCCAAAAATGTTTTTTTGCACAATTTTCGACATTTCCACCTATATCGGCGATATATCCCAATATATCCATTTCCGAACGAACCGAAACGATATCGATACGGCCTTCGTTGTGAAAAACATGGATGTTGGCAATGAAAGAGCAGTGTAGTTGTCGCAAAGTAATTGCATAGGAAGAGGTGTATCAGCAGTTAAGTCTATCAAAACAGATAGGCTCACATCATTTCAGATCTCCCATGTGCCATAGATGTACTCTGACACTAGATCTACCAAATACAATGTACAGGTGGCATGGTCAATATATGTACATGTTATGATGGCAAGAAAAGTCCATCTGGTAAAAATGTTATGATAGCACAGATGCGCAGGATGCTAGATGGCGGCTAGCAATGGAAGAAGAAATGGTGGCACTTCAGTCCAGAGGAACCTGGAGCTTGGTTCCTATACCTCCAGATGTCAGCCCGGTGAGCTGCAAGTGGGTATTTACAGTGAAGCACAATGCAGATGGCTCTATTGACAGATACAAGGCACGCCTTGTTGCACGTGGCTTCACACAGACATACGGAGTGGATTACCTTGACACATTCTCACCTGTGGCGCGCCATTCCACACTGCGGATCCTGCTATCAGTTGCAGTTGCCAGAGACTGGCCACTTTTTCAGCTGGACGTGAAGAATGCATTCCTATATGGCGACCTGCAAGAGGAAGTATATATGCAACAGCCACCTGGGTTTGTTGTTGAGGGGGAGTGTTCCAAGGTATGCAGGTTACATAAGGCCATCTATGGCCTTAAGCAGAGCCCCAGAGCATGGTTTCAGAAGCTTTCAGATCTTTTTGAGAAACAAGGATATAAACGCTCCAATGCTGATCATTCCTTATTTGTACAGAAGACGGCTAGAGGCATCATTGTAATCATGGTTTATGTTGATGATATCTTGATTACAGGAGATGATGAGCAGGGCATTAAGCAGGCAAAAGAACGACTGGGAACCGAGTTTGTCACCAAGGACTTGGGAGTCCTTAGATATTTTCTGGGGCTGGAATTTGCTAGAAATCCATATGGATTGGTAATGTCGCAGAGGAAATATGTTACAGATCTATTGAGTGAGACAGGTATGCTAGGGTGTCGACCTGCTACGACACCAATGGATCCCAGCCTGAAGCTCTATGATGACGACACAGAAGAGGTGGACAAGAGAAGGTACAGAGAACTGGTAGGCAAACTACTGTATGTCACGATCACTAGACCTGATATATCCTTTGCAGTGAGTCGTGTGAGCCAGTTCATGGAGCAACCACGTCAGGTCCATATGGATGCAATACACATGATTCTGAGATATCTAAAATCATCTCCAGGTACAGGCTTGCTATTTAAGAAAGGAAAGGAGATCTCTATCACAGCATGTGCCGATGCAGACTATGCAGGATGCCCTAAGGACAGGAAGTCTACCTCGGGATTCGCAGTCTATGTTGGAGATGCCCTAGTTTCATGGAGGAGCAAGAAACAGACAGTGGTAGCCAGATCCAGTGCTGAATCCGAATACAGGGCCATGGCCCAGGCGAGCACAGAGATGATGTGGGTGAAATCTTTACTTACAGATCTATGTCTTGATATACCACTTCCTATGATGCTGGAATGTGACAATCAGGCAGCCTTGTTCATTGCAAACAACCCAGCCTTTCGTGAGAGGACCAAGCACATTGAGGTTGACTGTCACTACATACGTGACATGATTCAGAATGGGTTCATTGCTACATCTCACGTCACATCAGAGAATCAGACTACTGATATCTTCACCAAGGCATTACTTCGAGGCCCATTCCAGAAGTGCGCGTCCACGCTGAGCATGATTGATATCTATGCTCCATCTTGAGGGGGAGTGTTGACGCATATAGAAGAGATGTACCTCTTTGTTATTTTATTTTCAGTTGTCTTCTTTATGTAATTTATCCATAGGCTACTCTCCTATATAAGAGAGCCTAGGGCTCATGGAATAAGACAAGTCATTTGTTTTTTCCCAACAAATATCCATGTACCAAGAGAAGACTACAGATACCTTAGGATCATGTAAACAACAACCATATGAGCATGATTTGACTACTCCATATACTAGCTGACTTTGCTCACTGCAAAGGAGATATCTGACATGGTAATAGTCACATAGGTGAGCATCCAAATCAGCTTTACGTACCTTTCTTGTCCACCTCAATTGTATCATCATCATAAAGCTTTACGATGGGGTCCATGGGAGTAGTAATCAGTGTGCAGTTTGTCATCTATGTCTCTAGGAAAAGATTTGTAACTACTTTCTCTGTGTAATCACCAGACCTAGCAGGTTCCTAGCAAACTCTATCCCGAAGATTTATCGTAGATCGCTAAGATCCTTAGTGAAAATTTGTTGCCCAAGGAATGCATGAACCTTATTAAGGCCATGTAGGTCATCCCCTGTAATAATAATGTCACCAACATAAATCAGAATGACAACAATGCATCTATGTGTATTGTGTATAAAGAGGAGTGATTTGTAGTCGATCTTGTGAAGTCATTACTCTATCAAGTTCGAGACCTTCTGGAACCATGTTTTAGGACTTCGCTTAAGGCCGCAGATTGCCTTATGAAGTCTACATGTCTTCTGACACTCTCCCTCAACAGCAAACACAGGTGGTCGATGCATATAAACCTCGTCTTGCAGGTCTACATATAAGAAAGCAATTGTGACATCAAGCAGCAAAAGTGACCAGTCGCATACCTCTACAGTAGAAAGGAGGGTCCTAAGTGTAGAACGATGAGCCACTAGAAAAAAAATATCTTGATAGTCCACCACATATGTCTGGGTAAACACACGAACTGCAAGCCTAGCCTTGTAGCGATCAATACTGTCATCTGCTCTCATTTGTATCCAACCATAGAAGCTCCTTCTGAAGTAATAACCAAACCCCACGTACAACGTGACTGGAGTGCATCCATCTCCTCCTCCATGGCTAGATGTCAATGATTGTTGTGCAAAGCTTCTTAATACGTGCACGGGATCTCTACGATTGATAGTCCTACAATAAACATCCTGAAATCCTTAGAGAGATGCTCCAAACAAAATGGACAGCAAGATGATACATAGCACATGTACGCCACCGCTTCTAAGGAGCAATGTGTTTGTCAAGATCCTCTGGACTATTTGTCCTAAAAAATAGCCTCATGTTGTGTCGTCTACTCAACATGTAAAGTCTCCTATGGTGCAACAAATCACAAGTGTCATCAGAATAAATCAAGTGCTCAGAATTTACCTAAGATGTGATGGATGATGGATAAGGCACGGGAGAGGGGTTATAGAGTGTAGCATGTGATTGTAGCATCCAGGAAAAATCTGAGACACATGTGCAGGAACCACAGGAGGAGGAAGTGGTGTAGGAACCATAGGATGAGGAGGTGGTGGTGGAGAAGGAGCCACATAAGGTAGTAGAGGAAACACATGTGGAGGTGGTGATGATGGTGGCAAAAACCTCCTCTAGGAGAAAAGCACAAGATCAGATGGCATCATCCAATCACCTGTCGGGGAAAAGTATATGAGGGACTCAAAGAATGTGATGCCAGCAGTAACACAATGCCTCCATATGACAAGATCAAAGAGTAGGTACCCTTCTGAATTCGGGAGTAGCACACAAAACACACTTGACAGTTTTGGGGTAGAGCTTGTCACAATCAGAAGTCAGGTGATGAACAAAAACCATAAAGCTAAAGACATGAGGTGTTAAAGAGAAAAGATCCATATCAGGAAATGCAATCGAGAAAGGAATCTTTTCTCCTAACATGGAGGATGGTAAACCCGAAAGCAGATGGTGAGGACAGCATCACCAAGAAAGAAAGGGAAACACGACTCTAAATAAGAAGACTCCTAGTAACATCGAGAAGATGATGGTGTTTGCGCTCAACAATACTGTTCTGGTGGGAAGTGTAGGCATGGGAGGTTTAATGTAAGATGCTAAGGAACCTGAAGAACTGAGAGAGTTCGATGATACAAAATTCCAAAGCATTGTATGAGCGGATATACTTAACACTAGCAGAAAAAATGATCTATTTCATTAATAAAAGTCCGAATGACATACCCAACCTCATACTCGTCTTTTATAAGTAAAACCCAAGAAAGCTTGTTATAATCATTGACATTAACAAGATAGAACATGTGCCCCTAGTGGTCAGGAACACGGCGGGACCTCAAATATAAAATAGAACTAACTAAATAAAGAATTGCTACTACGACTCTGACAATCAGGAAAACTGGATCGGTGAAGGTTCCCAAGCTGACAGGTCTCGCACTGAAAAGTAGACTGAAAAGTGATCTGAAGGAGGACTCTACACAATTGTTGCAGAGGAATGTGACCGAACCGAAGATGTCAGATATATAGGGAGACTGACCCAGTGGAAATGGAAGAAGTGTCAACATAAGGAAACTGGAAGAATTTGTAAAGACCCATTTACTCAAGACCACATTCAATCACCATGCACGTGAGTATATCATGAAACACATGAGAAAAGGGGTCAAATATGCTATGAGTCGTATGACAATGCAAGTCCTTGGTAATTTGACTAATAGTATCAGCGAATCTCTTACATCAGGGGAGGGAATCGATGTACATTTCACTTGTGGCTCAGCAGTGCTGACACAAACCGAATCATGCGAAGAATCAGACATCTACGGAGTCAGGTACTTTCCCATCTCAGCACTCCAGCAGCGAGTGATGAAGGCGAAAAGCCCGAGAATATGATAACTTGAAAGTGAGGAAGGATGAAGCCCCAACTTCACGCTGCTTTCTCTATCTCTACGAAAATAAAGAAAGAAAATCGAAATATATATATATTTCTTTTGATTTTCAGGGAATTCCCTAAAGAAATATACAAAATAGTGATTATAGGTGGGTCTTCTCCATCCCTCTTCTCCCACCACGTAGGGTTCGCAGGGTACAGACCTCATGGGAATTTGGCTACAGTTGTGTACCATGGTAGGTACCGAGGACAAGGTCTCGACTTTGCACCGGGGTTGTGATGGAAGTTCCTTCGAAAGGGGGCAAGGCCCAACTCACCACTCCTTTCCCAAATAGCAAGTTCATAAACATGTCAAGTTCATGTAGCACATTCCGCATATGCATAGACGGTATATAATGAGTCTCCCCATGTCCTATAATGGAGGAATTTATCCCATCTGCAATGACAACAAATTGGCATGGATGTATTGATCTATAGGAAGTGAATTATGCTCTACTCCGCAGAGAAGATGAGATGCACCAGAGTCAACAATCCACTATAAAATGTCTGTCATGTGACAACTAAGGGTGTAAGCTATACATGAGATATTGATTGAGGCGGAGGCAGCGATGTTAAAAGGGCCCAAAGAAGCACCAGTGGAGTCGGCAGTAAAAGTCATAATCTCACTCAGAAGGGATAGGTCATTGAACGTCTCATTAACAGAAGTAGCAGTAGGCTCAACCTGCTCAACACCATGGGTAAATGTTGGTAACCATGGCTTTGATAACAAGGGTCCGCGTAGTAGTTAGCACGATGACAATAGGGGCATGCAAGGTTTTAAATCTTGATTTCGATTTCGTTTCAAGATGAGGAAAAAACAAAACAATTTCAAAATTTCATCGAAATTTTGCTAATTTCGGCTAAAATTGGTCTAGATTTTTTAAGGAATGTCCATATCAATATTTCGATTTCGATTTCGATGGAGTGTCGAAGACTCGAAATCGAAATTTCGCGAAATTTGAAACACTGGGTGCATGGTTGCCACGGGCGTCCGCCTCCTCTGCCACTGACATCGTATCCCTGACCTGAGATGGACCTCATCTATCGCGAGATGCGGTCATCACAGAGGAGGTCTAAGTGGTGGTCGTAGGAGAGACGTATGATCATCTTGAGTCTATTGTAGGCCTCTTTTATGGGAGTTAAAGATGCGCCTACGAATAGCTGAGTCCAAGCGGCATCATACTCCAGGTCAATTGCCGCTAGAAACACACCAACATTTGTAGCTTTCCTGTGCGCTTCATGTTGCTCTGGAGAAGCGGCCAGATGCATGAAGCTATAAATCTTCTCAAACATGCCCTTAAGTGACAAGTAAAAAGTATGAAAAGGACGACCATTCTGCTTGACTGTGAAAAAATCATATTAAAGCTGCAAAATCCGACTCATTCCTCGCTTGAGAATATGTTAAGGTGAGGATGTCTCACATTGTCATGGCAGTGGGATGATACAAAATATCATTGGCTATCCCCATGGTGACAATACTAGATAGCCAAGCACGTGCATATGCACGATAGCCAAACACGTGCATATGCGACATCTTGCTTCCAAGAAGCATTAACCCCAGTCTTCTCGATCGACTGAAGCTGTGTCAAAATGTGATCATTATTGTTACACGGCATAAGGCTCATGAACTACATAGACCATACCTCATACTTGGCCCCATCCATTTGAATAATGTGTATCGCCCCTTCGAAGGCACCGGAGGAGGATAAATCAACCTTGTTCTTTGACATGATGATGAACGAGCCCAGAAAGGACGTGACCACTGTTGTAAAAGTCGATCGACTAGGTCGATTAGTCGTCCCGAAATGTCAAGTCGGGGAGTAACCGACTCGACCAGTCCTAGTCGACCATTAGTCAGTCAACCCGACTAATCGGGCTGACTACTCAGTCGACTTTAATATAGAGTTTTTTTATTTTTAGTCTTTTGATTTTTTTTAAAAGCAAACTTATTTTAATATGCTTAATGTTATATTTAAAGGTAATTACTGCTTTTATTTCATTATGATAGCATAGAAAATGTACAAATCAATGTAAATATATAAGAATATATGTGTAAAAATTGGTTTATAAATTTAAAATAATTAAAAAATTCAAAATCGGCTAATGACCAACTAAATCCGATTAGTCACCCGACTGTCGATTAATCCTTAGTCAGTGACCCTGTCAATCGAGAATCGACAACCGCTTTCTGCAACCTCGACATGACTGGGGTTGTGAACCAATATGGAGGTGTCCATAGCATCATATAGGAAATCAGTTGCATGTGCAAGCTCATGCCGCAAACATTCTCATCAATTCCAACGATGCTCTAGGGTTGTCTAGTGAATCCAGAGGTCTAAAATAACCCGGCGAACCACAAAATCAGACCACCTTGGTTCCCTCGTGTTTGGTGGCAAAGATGTCGTAGAGGACAAGATAAGAGTCAACTACCGAGGCAATGAAGGCTGGTGAAGAATCAAACCTCTACTAACAACGAGGAGAGGGGCCAGTGGAGGGACACAGCCGAACCGACAGCGAAGAGGGGGTCGTTGGATGGTCAGAACCCGACTGTCGATAAGGATAGGGGCGCTGGAGGGCCCTCGAGCAGCGGTGACTACCGCTAGAGGCCTTTGGGTGACAAGCAGCCAACTGTTGGGATAGAAGTGAAAGCCACCACTGGGTGGCAAGAATGCCCCCGGCAGTGGGTGGCAGCGGCATGTCGATGGGGTCGACAAGTGTTGAGTTGGTGCGAGGGTTTCAAAGCTTTTATCTATAATAGCATCTCTGATACTATATGAAAATAAAATAAGGACTTAATTCAATTAATGATCATAGGATGCTCTTATATAAAGAGGAGAAACTCTATATAGCAAATTACATAATAGGAACAAAATAAATAAGAGAATACATAATAACTCCCAATAAGGTCCATCTATGAGAGACTCACGCTTTGAGTTCCATACGTAAGAGAAGCAAAGATGACTTGCGTGTAGAAGGACATTTCTCAAAGTTACCATATAGGAGAGGCTCACTCTCGAGATCTTCATATGGAAAACAACCACTCTACTTCCGATGTTTGGCATCAACTTCATCTGGACTTCTACGGACTTCTACTACCGCTTGAGATCATCCTACACTTATGCTGTCAATTCAATGCACAAAGATCTACACTCTAGCGCAAATGTTGCCTCCTAGTCATCTTCACCAAGCACCCACTCCAGGCGTTGCCCCGTTGGTATCCTCCTATTGTAGGAATAAAGAAAATTTTTGCTGCAAATTTGAATTTATGACAAATACAAACGGAAATGGATTGATAAAGACCTTGTCTTCTGTAAAAAAAAAATTCGCACGGGTCTCCCCCCAATAACAACTACTTCGAGCGGGTTCTCCCAGGTCCTTTGAAGATATCTCCGGTGAAGATAAGTTGAATATTTTCTTTCGTAACAAGTTGTGGCTTTTGTAACAAGTATTAGAGTATGTATTAGGTGTGTAATTAGATATCTCCAAGATCCAATTACACTACTCTCTTTAATCCATATTGCATGTTAGTGGGAAACTACAATATTAGTGGGGGGCTATATAAAGAGCCCCCTACCCCATGTGTTCTTTGAGAAACGTAGAAACTCAAGGAGTAAGTTTCTACGTAAATCAAAGTGTTCATCTTGTCTTGATTCTGCTTATTATCTCTTATAATTTCAACACATATATCAAGGAATATTGAAATATTAAAATGTTTCAAAATATATGGGAGACAACATAGCATCCTAACACAAACTAGTCATAATAAGATATGCATCTACACTTTCCAGACTGAGGCGATTTCATAGGGTTCCTAGAGAAGAATAATCTCAAGAAATAAGAGAAAAACATAAACCTACAAATTTCTTGGCCGACTGAAATTGCCTCCTTTTCTCGGATGTGAAAGAAAGAAAAAAGAGTAGAAGCATTCTGAAGCTTCAAACAAATATGAAAGTAAAGGAAATATCGTGTTCTAAAAAACCAATGGAAGGGAGTCCCTACCCAGGTTCTGCGACATAAACAAGGCCGCATTTGAACTGGAAATTCCGAGCCTACAAGGACAAAATCAACAAAAAAAAATTAGTACAAAACAAGAACAGATGATAGAATAATTCAAATTCTGGAAGAACGATAATTTGGCAAAAAGAACTAGCACCTTGAGAATTACATTAAAAACCAAATAATATTATATATATATATATTATGATCTCTAGTCATGCTGAGATTTAGCCATTCTTGTGGAAATATTCTAAACAACAGAAGAAAAGCATTTACACAAGGACTACAAGTTTTTACTCTTAATTTCGAAGTCATTGCAAAACTATAATAGGTTTAAGAGAGAGCTTTTCTTGGAGTCGCAGCTATTACACATCTCTAGCATCAGCATTTCAACGTGAACGATACAACTGCTGAAATAATGATGAAATGGAGTTGATAAACAATGCATTTGCAACGCGCAATTTTTTTATTCCTCAGAACCCACATTATATTATATCCATTAGAAGTTGCTCACCATGCCAATTCCAATAAGCCCTTGTTAGCTAAATTGGAGTCCGGATGAAGAAGTTATGGCAATTTAGTGCATGGGTCAAGCTATAATTCCTCCCAGTTCATGGTCTGAACCCTACATGTGTCTCTTCATTTTGAAAATGTTGCACATTTCCTTTCAAAAAAAAAAACAAGTGGCATCCCTTCTGCCTGTGAGAAGAAGAGACATTCACGGAGCCTCCAGATTGTGTGTACATGTTGGGGAGCAACAGAATGTGTGGAAAGGGAAATCTCCATCTTCATTCGGTATCTCAATAAGTGCTCCCCCTCTCAGTTCTCATTTCATATCAAGATTCATAAATCTAATCCCTATAGATCCCGTGTTCTCATTATGTACGTAAAACAAACTGATCGAAGAAAATGTAGTGGAATCCTCAATCAATAAGAAGCGGACTGTTATTTCAAAAATAAACATGGTGATTCTCAACAGGAGTTGCAAACTGATTTGCCACAAGAAGAACAAGTGAAGCAAAGCAACGATCAAAAGAAAGCATTTCGTGAACTTGAAAGGAAAAATCAAAACAATGTGTATACCTAGATATACGCAGCAACAATAACATAATGGGATAGCTATTAGACCCAGAAGAAATAATCAATCGATGGTATTTGATTGAAAGACCAACACTTAAGGACTTTTATAAAATTAGCTTAGGCAACTTGGAAAATTTTGTTCTTCTGGATTCAAGCCCACCTTGGCTATGCTTCACTGCTTTTTGGAGACCTCATTTTGATTTCTTCAAGGTCTTCAGGCCACGGCATAGTATTTTAACTTTCATGGTGTGTGGCTTTAAGCCCCTCACTATAGCACTATCATGTACACATCTTTTTTACCGATGAAAGCAGCTACCTGAGCTGCACAATATCAGGCGGAAAATTTGTTTTTTCCAACTCGGATCAGAGAAACACAATTCCTACGAACTTCCACATTTAGAGGTCCATGCATGCTAGTAACCATTGTTAACATTTCCTTTGGACGTCTTGTAGTTATTTGTTTTCATTGTGATGATTTCTCCGCTTCTTTATTGGGACAGATGGTTTTGCATTGAATCTCTTGTAGTTATTTGTTATCATTGTGATGATTTCTCCGCTTCTTTATTGGGACAGATGGTTTTGCATTGAATCTCTGTCTAGTTCCATCCATTTCATCATACAGAATCCTATTACTTCTTGTATCGAATATATGCATGATGCATAAATAATGGCTTGATTGGAGGTGTGGGACTTGTTCCAACGCATGTGAATTTCTTTGTGGTTGTTCAGGAGGGGAAGACCGTTGAGTGGGGACAGGTTTGCACGGTATTTTCAAGTTGCTAACCCCGCGTGCTCTCGGTGTCTAAAGGAGGTGGAGGATACGGATTGCCTATTCTTCAAGTGTGGGAGCTCCTTAGAGGCGTGGGACCTTTTTAAGAATTAGGCGGTGAATATTGATGGTGTGTTTGGCTTCTGCGTCTCCATTGGGGTGGATTGGATTAGCACGGAGGAGAGATCGGAATGTGTGGTTATGATTTGGGCACTTTGGCTACACAGAAATGGAGTGGTGTTTAGCCAGATCGACATTATGGTAAAATGTAGTGACGCACGTTAGGACGTTGGCTGAGAGTTGGAACTTGTATTTTTTTTAAGACCTGCAAAAGGCCTGTAATGTTTGTAGCGATTAATGGTGATGTTTTTGGACGCACACCTCTACGATGGAGGAAGTTTTATATTTCGAAAAAAAATAATGGCATGATAACATTTTTGGTTTATGGAAAGAAAACATGCATTATTTAATAGTTTCTTAGACAAGCTTGGCAGCAGTTTTATTTTTTAAAAAAACGGAGGAGGAAAGGTTTTTCTGAAAGGAAAAAAGGGCTTACAATGTATACCTGGAGGAAAGGTTTTTTACGAAAGAAAAAAGTGCTTACACTATACAGGTATATGTCCAAAAACTTCATCATTAATCATGAAAATATGTTACACACAAACTACATCCATAAAATAAAGCAACCATAACATGACCCAACTCATGTTGAGAGATTTCTATATCTTTCTCTTATTTATATTTCTCAAGTTTTTCTGTCTTCTTTACGTAATTTCTCCCTAGAGCCTTTCTCCTATATAAGAGGGTTCTAGGGCTACGTGGAATATAACTTTCTGTTCACACCTTCTACATGATATCAGAGCGACGGTCCTAGACCGGAGTCTGTGACCTACCTCTAACCCCTCCCCACAGAAAACTGCCTCTCCTCGCAAGGAGCCACCACCGCCGCGCCGCACACGCCACCGCCCCTCGCGGGTTGTTGCCGCACATGCTCCCCTCGCGGGTTGCCGCCACCACCGCTCAGGCTCCCCTCGCGGGGCCCTCGCAGGTTGTCGCAGCCTATCTCGGGCTTCTGCAGCCACTCGCGGCCCGCTCATCTCGGGTTGTTGTCGCCTCTCGGGCTACTATTTTCAGCAAAAATCAAGTATATACATTCAGACAATGCCTTAGAGTCTTGTACTAATCAACTTGCTACATTTATTGTGTCTCAAGGTATTGTCTATCAAACATCTGTGCATATACTACCCAACAGAACGGGGTGGCTAAAAGAAAACACTGCCATCTTCTGGACGTTACAAGTACTCTTTTAATTCAGAGTCATGCACCTCATTCATACTCAGGGGATGTGATTCTAACTGCTTGTTATCTTGTTAATCGCATGCCTTCTTCAGTTATGGGAGAAAAGATCATTTTCTTGATCGAGTTTACCGAGACTAATCTTCTCTCTCACATCTCGAGTATTTGGTTCAGTGGCTTTCGTTCATCAGATGTCCCTTGGTCTTGACAAGCTCTCTCCTAGAGTTGTCAAATGTGTATTTGTTGGGTACTCCAAGACCCAAAAGGGTTATCGTTGCTTCGACCATGTTCGACGAAGGTACTACGTTAGTGCTGATGTAACCTTTTTTGAGTCTATTATGTATTTCTCTCCTACAAGTGACAAGCGTGTTTCTTCTGAAGATGAGGAAGAGGTCTATATGCCTCTACCTCCGATCTCTACTCTACCATCCTCAGCACTTCCTCCTCATCCACCTCCAACGTCACCTACACCACCGTCGACCTCCAACGTCACCTACACCACCGCCGCCACCTCCTCCACCTTCATTCTTTCCACAGGTTTATTAGCGTCGACCTCGTGCTCATGTGCCTCACCAATCATCCAGCATGCCTGAGGTATGTTCTGAACATTTGAGTTCATCTAATGGCAATGGTGATTTGTATGTACAGCGCGAGGTAAAGGATGGCCACGATACTCCATCTCCTGTGAGTACTGCAGATCTAGATGTGCCTAATGCTCTACGGAAGCAAAAGCGTGCATGCATTGTGCATCCTCTTGCTTCCCATTTGTCATTGGATCATCTCTCCGAAGACTTTCAGAAGTTCGTTCTGGGGTTGTCAGTAGTGGAGATACCATGTTCTTATCAGGAGGCGTTGCAGAGTAGTCAGTGGCGTCTAGCTATGGAACAGGAGATGGTCGCTTTACAATCTCGAGGTACGTGGAGCGTTGTGCAGGCTCCTCCAGGTGCATCTATTGTTGGCAGCAAGTGGGAGTTCATTGCGAAATACCGTGCTGATGGTACAGTTGATAGATATAAGGCCAGGTTGGTTGCTTGTGGGTTCACCCAAACGTATAGGGTGGACTATCAGGAAACTTATTCACCAGTTGCATGTCACTCTACATTGTGGATCCTCATTGCAGTTGTTATGGTACACGACTGGCCGCTTTTCCAGTTGGAAGTTACAAATGCTTTCTTGTATGGTGATCTGCAAGAAGAAGTTTACATGCAGCAACCACCGGGGTTTGCTGCTGAGGGGGAGTCTAGTATGGTGTGTCGACTTCACAAGGTTATATATGGCCTCAAGCAAAGTCCGAGGGCTTGGTTTCAGAAGCTCTCAGATTTGATTGAACAAAATAGTTTTGTCAGATTACTGCAGATCATTCTCTTTCTGTTAAGAGAACTCCGGAAGGTACGGTTGTGTTCTGGTTTATGTGGATGACATTATTGTTACTGGTAGCGATGAACAGGGTATTCAAGCAACTAAGGAGTTCCTTGGACGATAGTTTGTGACCAATGATCTGGGCAAGTTACGTTATTTTCTTGGCTTGGAGTTTGCACGCAGTCAGCAGGGTATGATTATGACGCAAAGGAAGTATGTTACTGATCCTCTGGCCGAGACAGGTATGACAGGATGCAGACCTGCTACTACACCAATGGATCCTAATGCTAAACTCTATGATGGTGACTCTGAGGAGATAGATTAGAGACGATATAGGGAGCTGGTAGGAAAGTTGCTATATATTACTATTACCAAGCCTGACTTATCATTTGATGTGAGCAGAGTTAGCCAATTCATGGAGCAACCTAGACAAGTTCATATGGATGCAGTTTGTATGATCTTAAGATATCTAAAATCTTCTCCAGGTGCAGGTTTCCTTTTCAGAAGAGACACGATACTCTAAATTACTGGATGTGCATATGCATATTATATTGGGTGTCCCAAGGAAAGGGAAGTCCACTTCAGGCTTCAATGTATTCGTTGGTAGCTCATTGGTCTCATAGAAGAGTAAGAAATAGACTGTTGTGGCTCGATCCAGTGCTGAATCAGAATATAGGGCTATGGCTCAAGGGAGAACGGAAATGATGTGGGTCAAGTCCATTCTGATTGATCTTGCAATTGAGGTACCTCGTCCAATGCATCTCAAATGTGATAATCAGGTAGCTCTTTTCATAGCTAATAATTCAGCCTTCCATGAGAGAACAAAGCGCATCGAAGTTGATTGCCATTATACGCGTGACTTGATCCAAAAGAGGTTTATTTCCACCTCCCATGTTGCTTCAGGAGAACAGATTGCAGACATGTTTACCAAGGCTCTTGCAAGGGGTCATTTCCACCGTTGTTGTTCCAAGCTGAGCATGATAGACATATATGCTCCAGCTTGAGGGCGAGTGTTGAGAGATTTCTATATCTTTGTCTTTATTTATATTTCTCTAGTTTTTCCGTCTTCTTTACGTAATTTCTCCCTAGAACCTTTCTCCTATATAAGAGGGTTCTAGGGCTACGTGGAATATAACTTTCTTTTCACACCTTCGACAACTCTCACCCATTGCATTTGCATACGCCAACACATTCTGACGTAAAAGTGAGCCTGACTAAAAATAACTATGTTCCACGCCAACCAAAGTGTCCAGATGAATGCCACGCACCTTGATCTCTCCTCCATGCTACTCCCATCCGCCCCAATGGAGCACCAAAAACTCGCTACATTGTATTCACCCCCTGACCACTGAGACGATTCCAGGCGTCCGTAGAACTATCACATGTGAAGAGTAGATGGACAGAAACCTCCACTCCCTCTGGACATCTTGGGCAAACATGGTCTGCCCTCTGAACAAAGCGACCAAATATGTCTCTCGTAAGCAGTCAACCCCTTCAGAAGAGCCATAAGAACACCTTCACCCGAGTTGGGACCTTCCACTTCAAGATTCGCCTACGACCCGCCACGCATCCATCAGGATCATATGTCGTTGAACCCCTTAACGCCCTATATGCCTTTCCAATCGAAAAGGAACTATTGCAACATATTTAGCAGTCTCGGTCGTCAATGGGACCGGCCACCTTCTCGGGCTATGACAACAAACTCACAAGCTCCTCCAATCACAGATCAGAGAGCTCAGATCAGAAACGTGGGAAAAAGGAGTGCATATCCCGCACTTCTGCCACCCAGTAATCTGAGCGCTCCACCATTGCCATGAGCTGTGGGATTCTTGCAACCAAGGGCCCACCCTCGCTCCAATCGTCAATCCAAAAAAGGAATCTCGTGACGTCTTCGATAACAGGTCTCAGAAATGGACACAACTCATGTGCTACACTGCACATGCCCCTCCAGAAATACGAGGATGTGACCCTTACGTCCTCAAGAGTAGGGAAAGAGAGGCCAGGGCCATAAACCCTCCGAAGAAGGTTGTAAACCAGAGAATCACAATCGCCCTACATATGTGTAACACACTTGCCCAGCAAGGCCTTATTTATCTCCACCAAACATCGCACTCCAAGCCCCCCATCCACCCTCGTGCAGGACACCGTTTTTAAGTCTGCAAGAAGGAACCCGCCTGGTTGCCCAAACGACAACCAGAAGAACTACCTCAAGATTGTCTCAAGCCCCTTTCTCGTCCCCGGCGGTCCTAGACCAGAGCTCCTGTACCGAAACCCTAACCCCCACCGTAAGTCCCTCCTCCCTGCACCGCCCCTCCTCCCCGGGCTGTGTCTCCCCAGGCAGCATCCCGTGCTACACCTCGCCTAGGCTTCAGTGCCTCGGCTTCCGTGTTGCGCCCAGGGTTGTGCCTCGGCTTCCGTTGCCGCCAAGGCTTCTCTAGGCCTAGTCGTTACCTACATTCTCGCCGAACCTTCTTTGTTATGGGTTTGATTGCTTGAGTCTACACATGCAACCGAACCCGTGAATGTCAGTGTAGACAAAAGTCTATCCAGTCTACAGCCCTAGTCTTCTATTACCAGTCAGAAAGTAAGGCTGATATTCCCTTCACAGGCACCTTCAGAGGTCAGCGCCTATTGTAAATATGGATGCATCAAACTATGAACTGTGGTCTATGCAGTTCATGAGTATGATGAAGTCCACCGGTAAGAAAAACATTATTACCGAGGAAGAGCCTGCTGAGAAGACTGGGGTTAACGCCTCATCGGAGGCGGATGAAGCATACGCCGACGTTTGGCTATCAGGCACGTTATCAATTGAGATTGCTCATGATATTCTCCATCATCCCACTGCTAAAGCAATGTGGGATATTCTTGCTGCTACGTATACACAATCTAAGAACAAGACGAAGGTCTTATAGCAACAATATGATATCTTCACTATCAAACAGAATGGGCGGCCACTACACTATCAAGACGACGTGGGATGTTTGAGAAGCTGTATAGCTTTATGCCTCTTACGTCTACTCCTGAGCAGCAGAAGACCTATAGGAATGCCACCATGGTAGGTGTATTCCTGGCAGCACTTGATCCAGAATACGAAGCGGCACGTTCTCAGATACTGGCAGACTCTACTATTCCTCCTATGAAGGAATCGTTTCGCAAACTCAATCGTATCACTGTCCCATCTTCTACTACAAACCAGACACCCTCGGCTATGGCAGCATCCCGAGGTCGCGGGTGTTCCTCTTCGTTTCGTTGTCATGGACCTCGAGGAAGAGGAGGTCGTGTTCGCCAACCATGTACTTTCTGTCATTGCCCTGGACATACTAAGGATACATGCTACTCCAAGCATGGATTCCCGACTTCTGCACGAGTGGCTGAACAGATTGAGCATCCAGCTGCTTCCTCGTTGGATCAACGCTTTGATGATCTTGTAGCTCGTTTGAAGGGTTTTATAACCCCATCTGGTCATGTGATGCCTTTGCCGGTATCCACGAGCCATCCAGATATTGCTACTTCAGCCTCCACTAGTACCTCAGATAGTACTTATACTCTCACTAGCAGTTGTGGATCTGATACTATAGAGTGGATTATGGATTCTGGTGCGACACATCATCTGTGTGGAGACCGAGGTCATCTTACAACTTATAGACAGGTTTCCCCTGGACGCACTGTGGTTATTGCAGACGGAACCCACTCCCCGATTACTGGTCAGGAAGAGATTAGCTTGACACCTTCTATGGATCTAAAGAATGTGTTGCATGCACCTGCTCAATAAATTTGTCGTCGATTAGCCAGATTACGAAGGATTTACATTGTCGAGCCATCTTTGATCCATCTTCTCTTATTTTTCAGGACATCCTTACGGGCAACGTGATTGGTCATGGCCGTGAGCAAGGAGGTCTCTATCACCTTGTTCGACCCCCATATGCCGAAATCTCCTCCCTACATGTTGCCATTTATGTGGCACATGCGCTTTGGTCATCTCTCGCTTCAGAAGTTATGTCATTTTCTGCCCCAGATTTCACCTCACACGTCCTTTCAATGTGAGGCTTGTCAGTTGGGAAAGCATCATCGGTCTACCTTTCCCAGGCGTCAGAGTCGGAGTAGTACCTCCACTTTTGAGTTGTTTCAAGTTGACATTTGGGGTCCGAGTCGTGTCCTTGATCATCGATGGCACAGGTTTTACCTTGTCGTCGTTAATGATTTTTCTCGTTTGTCGTGGGTATTCATGTTAAAGAACAAATTTGAAGCTGGCAATGTTATCAAAAATATCATAAAAGAAGTTCGTAATGTTTTTTCTGCTTCTGAAAAAATTGTTAGGACTGATAATGCCTTGGAATTTTGTACCAATACTCCCTCTAGTTATTTTTCTACCCAAGGAATTATTCACCAAACAACCTGTGCCTATACTTCCCAACAAAAAGGAGTTGCAGAGAGAAAACATCATCATTAACCAGATGTCACTAGGACACTTCTCATACAGAGTCGTGCTCCTCATTCCTTTTGGAGCGATGATGTTTTAACGGCATGCTACCTTATCAATGGCATGCCATCGTCTGTCTTGGATGAGAAGATTCCTTTCTCTGTGGCTTTTCCTGAAAAGGAATTGTTCTCACTTACTTCTCGTGTGTTTGGCTCGGTTGCCTTTGTACACCAGCTATCTCCTGGTATTGACAAGCTCTCTCCTAGAGCTGTCAAATGTGTTTTTGTCGGGTACTCCAGGACACAAAAAGGGTACCTGTGTTATGATCCGCTGCGCAGGAAATATTATGTTAGAACCAATGTTACATTTTTTGAGTATGTTATTCACTTCCCCCCTTCAGGTGATAGGTTGATATCTTCAGACACTGACGATGCCATATACATGTCACCACCTCCACCACAACTATCTCCGGCACCACCATCACCTCCACCACCACCATTGCCTCCACCACCACCACTGTTACCTCCACCACCGTCCTCCCTTCCTATTACAATTCATGTTCCACCATTGCCACACCACTATACCCGTCGGCCTTCATCTGCTCATGGTCATCACTCATCATCTAGCTCGCATGAGGTATGTTCTGAGAGTATTATTTCTAAAGATGGATCTAATGGTTTACCTAGGCAGGCTTCGTTACAGGGGGTAGATGAGGAAGTTACTGATTTGGATCTACCTATTGCGCTTCGAAAATAGAAGCATAGATGTGTGTCATATCCTATAGCATCTGTGGTTTCTTTTGATCGTCTGTGAATTTCGCTATTGCCCTATCTGTTGTGAACATTCCACGGAATTACCAGGAGGCTTTGAAGGACAGTAGTTAGCTATGGAGGAAGAAATGGCTGCTCTTCAGTCAAGAGGCACCTGGAGTCTTGTTCCTACTCCTACGGGTGTCTCTACTGTTGGTTGTAAATGGGTGTTCACAGTCAAGCAAAATGCAAATGATAGCATCGATAGATACGAGGGTTTACACAGACATATGGGGTGGATTATCTTGACACACTCCCACATGTTGCTCGACATTCCACCTTATGGATTCTCATATTTGTTGCAGTTACTCGAGATTGGCCACTTTTTCAGTTAGATGTCAAGAATGCATTCTTATATGGTGATCTTCAGGAGGAAGTCTACATGCAACAACCACCTGGTTTTGCTATTGAGGGGGAGTACTCACAGGTGTGTAGACTTCATAAGGCGATCTATGGCCTTAAGCAGAGCCCTAGAGCTTGGTTCCAAAAGCTTTCAGACCTGTTTGAAAAACAGGGGTACAAACTATCTAATGCAGATCATTCCCTCTTTACACAGAACACATCTAGAGGTTGCAATTATGGTATATGTTGATGATATTCTTAATACAGGAGATGATATACAATGAATCAAGAAGGCAAAAGAAATGTTGGGTCGGGAGTTTGTCACCAAGGACCTTGGAGTCCTTAGATATTTTCAGGGACTGGAATTTACCAGGAATCAACAAGGACTTATGATGACTCAGAGGAAATATGTCATTGACTTACTAAGTGAAACATGAATGCTTGGATGTCGGCATGCCACTACACCTATGGATCCAAGCATTAAACTATATGATGATGAGACTGACGAAGTGGATAGGAGGAGATACAAAGAACTGTTTGGGAAACTTCTCTATGTTACCACTACCAGACCCGATATATCCTTTGTTGTTAGTCGGGTGAGCCAGTTCATGGAGCAACCACGTCAGGTACATATGGATGCTATACATATGATACTCAGATACCTTAAATCATCTCCAGGTGCAGGTCTATTAGTTAAGAAAGGCAAGGAGGTCACTATCTCAGCATGCGTAGATGCAGATTATGCTGGATGTCCTAAAGATAGGAAGTCCACTACTGGATTTGTTGTATATGTTGGGGATTCTCTCATCTCATGGAGAAGCAAGAAGCAAACCGTTGTAGCCAGATCCAGTGCAGAGTCTGAATATAGGGCTATGGCCTAGGTCAGTACAGAAATGATGTGGGTTAAAGCTGTTCTTACTAATATATATATAGATGTGTCACTTCCTAAGGCGTTGGAATGTGACAATCAAGCTGCTATATTTATTGCAAATAATCCAGCACTTCATGAACGAACCAAGCACATTGAGGTTGATTGTCACTATATATGAGATATGATTCAGAGGGGTTTTATCTCCACTTTTCATGTTAGCTCAGGGGACCAGACCGCAGATATTTTCACCAAAGCCCTTCTTAGAGGACCATTCCAGAAATGCTCGTCCAAGCTGAGCATGATTGACGTTTATGCTGCATCTTGAGGGGGAGTGTAGAGATATATGTTATGTTATATGGATTGTTGCTTATTTTCTTTCTTCTTTTGAACTCTTTATGTAATTTACCCATAGGCGCCTTTGCTATATAAGAGAGCCTAGGCTTTGTGGAATAAACAACTCACTCATTTCTTCCAACAGGAATCACCGAAAGGACCGACCGTATTGAGACAAGACAGCCTCCCCTGGATAAGCAGATAAACTTCCACCTTGCCAACTTCTATTCCAACTTCTCAATCACTGGTAGACAATCAGTGGCACACATCTGTCCAATAACAAAAGCAACACCAAAATATCACAGTGGCAGATCCCTACAAGGAGAACGTAACCATCTGGTGCAGGATTCAATGTCCGCCTCCACTAGCCTAAAGGGGACGAACTCCGACCTATCAATGGTTAACCCCAAACTGTAAACTGCCTCAAACATGTCCAACACAGTTGAGAAACCTCTGCAACTGCTAGCTCCCCCTCCGCAAAGAGAATCGGGTCGTCCATATACTGGAGGAGGGGGATAAACATGCAACCATTTGAGTAACCCCAATAGATGTGCCCAGAAATTATTCGGTCGAGGCATCAACGACCAGTACAAAAAGTAGAGGTGCCAACGAACATCCTTAGCACACACCCCTCTGGATTGGAAGAACCCTCCCCTCGATTACCCATTCATTAGAACCGATCTTGTTGTAGTTGTAACGCATCTCTTCATCCATGATATCCACCGATCTAGGAAACCCCTCATGTACAAAAATGCCCAAATGAAGTGTCAATCCACGCAATCATATGCCTTCAAAAACTCAACTTTCCACAAGACCCTTTGGCTTTACTCCTTCGCCAATCTGCCACAATCTCAAATGTTGTGACAACACTGTCCATGAGTTGTCGTCCACATAGAAATGCACTTTGCACTGAAAGACGATCTTGCTCAATACACTTCGCAGTCGGTTAGCCAACACCTTAGCCACAATAAGGTAATTCACATTGGAGAGGGCAATTGGAATGTAGTCCTTGATTCTCGTCACTGCATCCTTCTATGGGAGCAAAAAAAGAAAAGAGTGGTTTTATACGATCAAGCCCATAGTTTCCCTCACCAAACTCAACAATCACCTCCTTAACAATTGAATTCTGGAACTCATTGTAGAAGAAAACAAGGAAGCCATCCGGTCATGCGCATCCATCCAGGTTCAGCCCAAATACGACCCCTCCTAAAACCTCCAACATCCCAAATCACCTCGTCAAAGCCCCTGCATCTTATTCAGAAACAGTGTTCACTCTAACCCCAGCCACCACGAATCACACCGTGGCAAGTATCTGGTCATGCCCCAGAAATAGTCTGTGATCGCCCTCGCTACCGCGTCCTCCCCAACGAACTCCTCTCCCCACATATCTACCAAGTGTATCAAGTTTCTCCGCGTCCTACCTCTAGCAACCATGTGAAAGAACCTTGTATTTGCATCACCCTCCTTCAACCACTTCTGTCATGATCTCTGCCTTCATTCAGTCTCCAGCTTCTGATCTTCCTCCTCCAAGATTTTCTAGATTATCCCTCGGTTCACTAGGTCTTCTTCGCCCAGGTCCCTATCATCCTCAGTCCAATCCAACCTGTCCATCTCCATATGCGCATGATCCCTCCTCAGTTCACGCATCGAACAAGACTCCCTCTTGAACGTAGTTAGCCTACGCTGCAATCTTGCTAACTTCCCTGTGAACATCGTCGTAGTCGACCCCTCCACCTCCGATCAAGGCCTTAAATGTCGGATTTCGATTTCGTTTCGGTAAGTCTGGAAAGAGAAATTTCGGTGGAATTTCGATGGAATTTCGGTTAAATGGCTAAAATTTGGGGAGGTTACTTTAAAACTCATTTTTAAAAAAATAAAGAATTATAATATTCTTCAACTCAATAAATGAGATAGAAAGACGGATTTTTTGCTAATAGTGAGATATTAACATGATATGTTATATTAAATTTCCATCCAATAGTCCCAACAGTCAAAAAAGTAGTATGTTAATCAGGACCAGAACCAGATTTGGATCCGTAATTAGAAGACATTGGTTTCTCCTCTTGAACATGAAGAGAATGGTGTCACGTATAATAATAAAGAGAAGAACATAGGCCAAGAAAGACTACCTCTTCAATAAGAATGAGGTGACACCTATGATAACTGCTAATAAAACATATATATATATATCAAAATAAAGAAAAATAAAAAAAATATAAAGATCTTCGGTTAAAACTTGAATTTAACTTTTAAATTGTGTCTAATTGATTTGATTGGATTTAGATCTAAAATTTAGAAACTAAGTAAAGAAACTTCTTTAAATTTAAACAATGTAAAGCAATCTACCAACTCAAAACATTAGTGAATAAACAAGTAAAAATTCATCAATATATGTAAATTTCAATGAAAGTGAAGGGTAGATTCCCTTATTTTTGTTGTTTCGCCGAAATAGCATGTGATTTCGATGAAATTTAGTTGACAATTCGCTGATATTTCGCTGAGAACCTGGAAAAAGAAATAAGGTAGCATTTCGATTTCGGTGACCTAAAGAAATGGAAATTTCAAAGAATTTTGATGGAATTTCGTTGAAGTTTGAGGTCATGCCTCCAATCATGACCAAAAATCATCAACCATGTCTCGAAAGCCCTCTTCTAGCATCCAATGTCGCTCAAATCTGAAATAAGAGGAACCCTTGCCCCTACTGGAGTGAAGGTATAACGATGTGTGGCCTATTGTTGACCTTGTTAGCAAAGTAACCGAGGGCAAGCTAAACAACACTAGGGCTTCAATGGACAAAAGAAAGTGATCAATACGTAACCAGGACAACGAACTCCTCCAAGTGTACCTACATTTTGTAGCGTCCAAAACCTCTAAAGCAAACTCCTCCACTAACTCCTCAAACAAGTTGGATCATGGGTCATGCGCACCTCTGCCCCTCGACCTGTAATCTGCGTATAATGTAATGTTAAAGTCACAGCCCACAAACCACGCCACTTCTGAGAACTTGGCTCTAATCAATCGCAACTCCTCCCACAGACTTGCATTTGTGAATGCCCCTATGGTGTCGTAAATTGACATAACAAGGCAGGATCAGATAGTCTTACTCATCAAACCCACCAAGACTGAGTGCACCAAAATCGCCTCCTCCACCATTGAGAAAAATATCACCGTTCCACGCCACCACTACTCCAATTGTGCCTCCATTCATCGGTACTCTTCTGAATCCGTTAAGATGGGGGCCTGATGTGGATGTCCATCTCACTGACTCCAACAATTCAATTTTTGCTTTTGGTAAGAATACAACGTCAGCCTTCCATAAGGCCAACGTGGATCCAACTGCATGTCGCTTCTTCGGCTGGCCTAGACCCCACACACTCCAAGTGATGATCTTCATGGGGGGACCCATAGGGGAGACCACCGCCATCAATACTCCTATTATTTGAGCTGCATTCATCTCGAAGGATCTATGTGCCCCCACTTCAGCGTTCACTCCTTACTCGTTCACTTCTAACCTACGTGCCTTACTGAATTCAGATTGCTTTTGCAACACAAGGTCCTCCCTTTCTTGGACCACTCCCATTTCTTCCCCACTTTGCAGCACCATAGTCCATGCTTTCGCGCTTCCAAATCCTGCTACAAACCTCTCTGCTCCTTCGTCTTCTTCTTCAATATCTACTGATCTCGATTCCCAGTCCTGCATAACCGCCCTACGCCTATTCCTTGAGAAGGTGAATACCTGGTTCATCACACCAGAGCAAAGTCCTACAGAACCCGAATCAACATGGTCATTGTACGTAAGGTCTTTGATCACCCACAACCCTCTGCTTCGCCCTACACTTCGTCATTGTCACCCTTCTCTGGTTGGTTGTTCCCCCTTCAACTTTGAATCCATCTAGATCGCCATCTCCACCATACATCACCTTGAGGTTCGGAACCTCAGCCATCCCCCTTGGTAGGGTTTTTAACGCCTCACAATGCCTTGGAGAATGCCCCGACGCCGTCTCGTTCGCCACAAACTGCTGAAGGCCATGCGATGACCTCCCCGGATCATTGTTCCCAGCCGAGATGGCAACCCTTGGTGTGTTCGGGCATAACCCATGATTGGATGGATCACTGACCCCAAATAGTTGACACATATATCCGGGATCGGAGAATCCGAAATGCGTCTCCTGATATCCGAGTTCAGGGATCTCGCACTCAAGTACAACTCGTTTAAACATGACATCCGGGTTGGAAAGCCCCTAACCGGGTTTGGTAGCTCTACCACGTTATTCGGATCTTGCACAGCTGCACTAGATTTCAAATCCAAAATCTTAAAGTTGAGTCGGTTGGTCATGAAGTTCGAACTCACGACCACCTTTGTACTTACCTTTGTTGCCGCATTCAATGCGTCAAGATCGACGCTAAGGCTTCTCAACCGCGACCTTTGGGATTCGTCTTCTCCCCGTCCATGATAGCTTCCACACCATTTCCCCATCCCCAGCTCCTCCGTGTAAAATGTGAGGTCTTCTCCACTTGATTTCTCCTCTCGCCTCAGCCGACAAACTGCGACCGAATACTCTGCTAGCACTTCTTTAGCTCCCTCTATCGATACCCCCCTAACGCAAAGTGCCCCTTCCTTCAATCATAGAGCATCGACAGTGACTCCTCCATCTCTGGCTTCCATCACTCTCTTGCACAACTTCCTTAATCGCAGTGCCTCACCCACCCCCATCACGCCTCCTTCGATAAACCCGGCATCAAGATCTTCAAATCATCATCTGACAACGCATCGACGGGCAAAGCCCAGGTCACATCATCAATTGGCTCAGCTGAGACTTACCACGCACATATGTTGGCTTCCGTTGAGCCTTACCAGGCCCACCTCCAACAATGCTCGGAGGCGCCCCCTGCCTTGGGTGCATCCCCTTTGCTGGGCATTTCTTCCACTGATGTCCTAGCAACGTCCATTGAAAGAATAGTTGCACCGCATAGGGACATCTCATGGAAAGGTGCTCATTCAACCCACACTGGAAGCACCACCTCGCGGCAGTGCTCGGTTTCGTCGGCAACCACTCCTTCCTCTTCAGTAAACTCCATGGGCCATCCCCCGCTAGTTCATCCATCTCAACATCCTCTCTCCCCTCCCTCTCGCTCCCCTCACGTTCAGTGGCCCTCCAATCACCTCCCTGAATGGAACTCTCCTCCCTCCGCCGCTCCCGCCGCTCATCCCCGCATTCCTGATCATCTTCGAAGTGGTGAGAATACTTTTTTTCGAAGCAGGAAAGGTGGTAGGCCAATTATGAAGTAACAGACTGTATGTTTGATCAATCATTCATGTTCCAGAGTGCCTTTTTGGTTGATCAGGGACCGATTTTGGTCAATGAGAGGGGGTCCAACCAAATTATATGAATATACAATGAGCCTTTTAATGCTTTTACAATAACACTCATCAGCATCAATTAGATAGACTATTAATTGGAATCCCACAGATTTGGGGCTGAAGATGTGGCCATGGCCTTAAATGATGATTTTGACGCTGCATGGCCAGCCTCTACAATCGAGATTCACGATATGTCACCAGAATCACCCAAATTCATGCAAATGGCAACAAAATTTGATTTTTTTTTATCTGAAACTTATGTTTTCCAATATGCTTTAATCGATAAAAAAGATAGAATACATGTTTATTTTCTATTTAGGTCTAAATACAACTATTGACAGCATATTATACCGCACAGGCTGATATGCAAGCATGTAATTAGAATTTAGAAGTTTATTCATTTTAAATATGTTGAAATAAGAAATAAAACTCATAATTCATAATATTTGTGCATCTAATGCTGGTTATACCATGTTTTTTGGTGAAGTGTGTGTAGCTCCGATCGAGGATAAGTTGCGAGAAAACCGCTTAAAGTGGTTTGGTCATTTGCAAAGGAGGTTGGATGATGGACCAGTTAGGAGATGCGAGTATTGGGATGTTGAACCGGCTTAGAGAGGGCGAGGAAGGCCCATGAAGTGTTGGAATGAGACTATCCGAAGGGATCATAATTTTTTGGATCTAAGCCCGAGAATGACCAAGATAGATCTGAATGGAGGTGAAGAATCCATGTAGCCGACCCTACATAATGTGGGAAAAGGCTTTGTTGCTGTTGTTGTATTTACAAACAAGTATAAAATCTCATGCAAGGATAACAACAGCAGAACCCACTAAACAGACTAATATTAAGACCGCATTACCTTAAGCATGACACATGAAAGCATCATGAAAGAAGAAGAATTCAGAACTCAATGCAAAATCAAATTCAATCCTTATTACAGTCGAACACATTCCAAAGAAATACTGTCATGAAAGAATCTTAAGCAGACCAATCAATCACTGCACAAACTAAAGAATAAAATGAGGGCACATCAACACACGTTACTGCCATAAATGCTGATACTTGCCTGCTGATAAGAGAGAGGATGAATGACGGCACCACTGACTTCCAAAAAGTAATCTGGAGTTATAGAATGCAGATCCTGAACCTGAATAGAACTTGAAGTAATTTAGTAGTCATTTGAATCTAGGAATCTAGCATTTACATCTTAGTAATTCAGTAGTCAGTTGAAATAATTAGTAGTTATATTCAACTCACATATAGAATTTAACAACACCTACAATAGAAAGTACAAACAAGCCTAGTAACTCAATTTTCCAAATTGAGAGTTGATTTAAAAGATTACCACCAAATTTAGCACCATCGAGATGCCACCCCTTTCAATGAGTAATTGTATAACTTGCCCAACGTTATCATCAAACAGCGCCTCCAATTTAAGAAATTGTGTAAGAACCTACTAGGAAAAATATAAATTAGAAGACCCGGTACAAAAAGATGTTAAAGAAAACATGCCAGACTAATTTTATAAACAAGGTCTCTTAGTATTTAAATTGATGAGTCGTACACAGGAAAAGCTACAATCCAAGAAAGAAAATTAATCATAATAATTACATCAACGCATCATAGAATCGTGTTAAGGGTATCTCCTCTATATAAGAGAACCCTAGAACCTCATTAATAAGCTCAGTAATTTTCCCAATATGGTATCGGAGTGATGGTTCTAAACCGTAGTTCTCATACTCAAAAACCCTAACCCTACTGCCCCCCCTTCTCTCTCCTTGCACACCACCGGAGGACCCAGGTGGCGGCGCCTAGCAGCAGCCCCGCTCCGAAGGCCCCCTCGCACGCTGCAGCCTCCCCGATAGGGGAGCCCTGCACCGCTGGGAACTTCCTTTGGTCCCAGCCTAGCGCCGTCGACCGCCTGCAGGTCCCCGTTGACCGCTGTCAGCCACTTGCGGGCCTCCGTTGGTACCGCTGACCGCCACTAGCCACTCTATCAGCCATCCGCGGCTCTCCTGGTCCATTTCAGTCACGTCCGGCACTCCGAAAGGGTCTGATTTTAACCAGAAACGTGATTTCAGACCTCTAAATCATGTTTTTCTGCCCTAGCGCAGATCGAGGACTGATGAGGATGGTTGTATGAGTCTACATGTAATACGCGTTTTGTACACTATGCCTTTGAATGTTATCAAGTGTTGTTTCAAGGAAATATTGGATTGATAGTGTTCACACTTTACAGATACCATAGTCAATAGATTCGCCTTTATGCAATGATTTCATTGAAACTTGTTGTGTTTATATCAGAGACCATCTTGTATAAAAATGGACTTCAAAAGATTCTCTGAATTGTGTAGCATCTCAAAACATAGTACCACATCTGCTAATCTGGAAATTTGGTAGCACCTTATAAGTAGTAGAAGCCACTACTTGCATAGTGCTCATAATGTTATAGATTTATACTCATTAGCCATAATCACATCATTAAGACTAATTAAGCATGATTAGTGCTAATTACCCGTCATTAGTGATAATTAAGCGTCATTAGCATAGATTTACCCTCATTAGCCATAATCACATCATTAAGACTAATTAAGCATGATTAGTACTAACTACCCGTCATTAGTAATAATTAAGCGTCATTAGCATAGATTTACACTCATTAGCCATAATCACATCATTAAGATTAATTAAGCATGATTAGTGCTAATTACCCGTCACTAGTGATAATTAAGCGTCATTAGCAAAAGTAGGACACATGAAGAGGGACACGTGTCGTTATATAGTCAGGACAAGTGTCAAAAACTCAACAGTGCCATGTGTCATCATCCTAAGACTAACACATGTCATGGTGTAGTCTCTTGCTTAGGCAACAAGTTATCTCGTTTAGAAGCCAAACCACTTGCATGGGCAGCAAGTTATCTCGTGGATAAGCCAAACCCTGCTTGGGCAACAAGTTATCTCATGGATAAACCAAACCTATTAATTGGGCAACAAGTTTTCTCATGAATAAGACATGTGGCAGGCCATGTGTCGTCATACATGGAAGAGAGGCAACATGTGGCTTAGAGGCTCCCTTACATGTTGACACATGTCACACATGTAAAGGGGGTGGAGGCCCATAAATACCCATGACCCCCCATACTCCTCCTCACTTCATCCCACGCCCATCTCTCCACCTTAGAGCCGCAAGGCCGCCGAGGTTGCGGGAGGAGCACGAGAGGAGCCACGACGAAGCCCTGTCGGTGATAGAGAGCGTTTTTGAAGCCGTAACGAAGTTCTGTCCGCGCCAAGCCATAGTATTCAATCTAAGACGGCTATAGGGGTGGTTTTCACTAAAGAAACGTTTTCGACCCAAGTTAGACAACAATCAGGTGAGGGATTCTCAAGCGCTATTTTAAAGCATTAGTCTTTCGCTTTTATGCATGTTTATGATAACAAGTATGCAATCGTGTTTTATAAAGCTTTTACGCATGAATTACAAGTACCATACCGTTAATATGAAATCAGGGCTTTAGAACGTATTTAATACGTCGTTTCAGGTGTTTTATCATGATAGCACGTTTTTATGCATTTTGTTCTTGATGGAACACGAGACATAAAGTTTCACTATTTAGATATAAGTTTTTATGTGAAGAATTATGTTTTGCAAGGTACTATGCATTATGGATCGGTTTTCAATTTCTTAATAAGTTCTACTTGTCAGAATATGTATGTTATGTCAAGAGTGTTTTATGTTCATGATTTAGCCGTTATGAGTTTGAATTAGAAAAAGTACGGTTTATTAGTGGCAAGAAAAGAATCAGAATCAGAAGATAAGCACCACAGTAGCTCTTTTATACAAATCATGAACTAGCCATTAGATATGGTGATGTCATTAGATATGACCCTGAAACCGCCATTAAATATGGCAAACCATTAGATATGGTATCAAGAGGACTTTGGGTCCGCATTCTGTATACATATAGGCTTTGGGCCGTATGCAGGGTGTTTTTGGTCTTTGGGACCGTCTGCGCGTATGACTTAGCTTTGTTTCAGCGTTCATGAGTCAATAAATTAGCCACAGTGGTGATTAGTACAGACAGCTTGATAGTGATGATTATGTTTCAGTTTATCTGCTTTTGAAGTGATTTCAGTTTTCAATTGCAAAACTAGCATGTTGTTATATGTAATTTCTATCATAAATTCTCTTTCAGGCTATTTCACAGTATTCAGCATAAATTTTCGTCATGATACTCATATTTCAGATTTTAGCTATATGTAAAAAGCTTGAAATCCTTTCACTGGATCTAAGCTCATAATTGGGTTTAGACTCATCCCTTTATATTATAATTATGTACAGATCAGCAGAATCACGACTAGCAGGGGAAAGGACCGCCTATACACTAGGAGGAGGTGGCTTTTGCTTTTCGTTATTTTTGTACTGTCTGTGTTATTTTGTAAGAAGTTGTAATAGATAGAACTTGTATAATACACTTCTTGGTGTTGTGAACTTGAAATACAAAGATGTTATGTTTTTGAGATTGCCACATGTTTACTTGAGGAAAAAGAAGAAGAAAGAATCTCTGTCGCGGCACGTTCTGGTTAGCGGGACGGGTCGTGACACTATATGTACAACCAATCCTCTACATGATCATGTAGACTCGCTCAGATCGATCTACTTCCCCAATCAAGTTCGGTTTCGAAGTTTTTATCATATGTTAGAAAACAAGGGTGACGTCTTTTCCTCGCCTGATGCCTTCAAGGGTCTGGCTCCCATCGTGAAGATGGATGGGACCAACTACGAGTTGTGGTCAAGGCGATTTATGACCCTTATGAAGAGCAATAACAAGGAGCACATTATGACAGAGCTTGAACAGACAGACAAGACTGGGGACAATGCTTCAGTACAGAGATTACCAATGATATTGTGACCCATCCAACCGCCAATGCGATGTGGGATATTTTAACAGCTACATATGCCCATGCGAAGAATGAGGTCAAGATTCTTCAGCTCTAGTTTGATATTTACAAGGCTAAGAAGATGGCTGAACTCTACATACTTTTTATTTTTCGTCTCAAGGCATGTTTGAGAAGCTTCACAGTTTCATGCATGTTACCACTTCCACGGAGCAGCAAATGACATACAGGAACTCCACGATGGTTGGAGTTTTCTCGGCATCCCTAGATTAGAAGTATGAGGCCGCATGTGCACAGCTTCTTACAGGTGAGACCATACCTCCCGTGAAGGAGGCCTACAGTCGTCTCATCAAGCTTCTCATCCCACTCGCTGCAACCATACAAACCTCAGTGATGGCCGCATCTTGCAGCAAAGAAGGTTCTACTCAGTTCAGAAGAAGTAGTCCATGTGGCAGAGGAGATGGACGACAGAGTGGCCCCTATACCTATCGCCATCTTCCGGTTCACTTTGAGGACACATGCTATCAAAAGCATGGACATCCAGAATCTTCTCGTGTTGTAAAGCAGATTGAGCCTCATGCTGATCCATGCCTTGATGATATTATCTCCCGTCTGAGAGAGATAGTGATTCTTGTTGTCGACACAACCACAGGATCCTCGGACATCACAGCAACATCAAGAGCCTCTTCGAGCTCCTCAAGTATAGCATATGCTTTTACCAATTGTAGCAGGGTCGATATGACATAGTGGATTATGAACTCCGGTGCTTCTCACCATCTGCGTGGTGAAAGAACACAGTTCAGTTTTTACATATCCATACCTCCTGGTAGATGGGTCGTTATTGCGAATGGAGTTTACTTACCCATCTCAGGACAGTGGAAGGTGCATTTTATGCCATCCATGTGGATGTAGAATGTTTTATATGCTCTTGACTTTCAGATGTACTTGCTTTCCAAAAGTCAAATGACGAAGGACCATGTGTGGCGAAAGAGCATAGTTCAGTTCTTACATATAATTGTTGTGCTATTTTTTATCCCTTCTCTCTTGTGTTTCGGGACAAAATCATGGGTGGGGTGATTGAATGTGGTTGTGAGCAACGGGGATCTACAGACTAGTCTGCCTACTCATGCAGATGCCTCTACTATTCCCACTGAACTGGCCTCGCCATACTTGTAGCATCTTCGATTTAGCTACCTTCCTCTGCAGATCGCGTCATGTCCTCCCATAGATTTCTCTGTAATCTTCCTTCCAGTGCAAGGTATGCCAGCTTGGGAAGCATCACTGCTCTTCTTTTCCTGGTCATCAAGGTCGTAGCAGTACTTAGTTATTTGAGCTTGTTCACTTACATATTTGGGGTCTCAGACATCGCTTTAATCTTGTTGTTGTAGATGACTACTCTATACTTTCTTGGGTCTTTCTGTTAAAAACCAAGTTTGAAGCTGGGTCTGTAATTAAATCCTTTATTAATCATGTCAAACACATTTTCTCTGTTATTGTCAAGTTTACAGTGCAACAATGCTTTGGAGTTCTACACATTACAGCTATATGAGTTCCTCATATATCTAAGCATTATACACCAGACATCATATGCCTACATATCCTAGCAGAACGGTGCTTCCAAACGTAAACACCATCACTTACTTGATGTGACCCGAACCCTTTTGATCCAGAGTCGTGCTCCTCACTCTTGTTGGGGTGATGCGGTTCTCACCGCTTGCTATTTGGTGAACCGCATGCCATCTTCTGTTTTAGGAGAAAAAGTTCCTTTCCCGATTGTGTTTCCTAAGAAAGAGCGCTTCTCCCTTACACCCTGAGTGTTTGGATGTGTTCTCTTTGTTCACAATCCAATGCCTAGTAGTGACAAGATTCCCCTCGAGTTGTCAAACAGTGTAGGTAATATCGGTATCGGTAACGTGTCGATATAATATATCGTCGATATATCGACGCCATATCGCGGATATCGATCGATTTTGTGAAGAAAATAGTTTTCCAAGGACAAATATCGGCCATATAGAGGATATATCAGTCACCTGTCGATACTGATATATCGCGATGTGGCCTCCTATGTTGTCAAGTGTGTTTTTGTAGGCTATTCTCGTGCCCAAAAGTGTACCGATGTTTTGATTCACTTCGACAAAAAGACTTTGTTAGTGCTAATATCATTTTTGGAGTATGTTATGTATTTCTCTCCTACAAGTGATAGGTTGACTCCAGCCAATCAGCTGAGGAGGTATACATGCCTACTACGCATGCACCACCATCACCACCTCTACGACTTCCCACACCACCACCTCCAGTACCTACACCTACTCATGTGGTCATCCATGGACCGTCACCCAATACCTTGACTCAGTTTTTTTCCACGTGTATTTAATCGCATGTCTCTCATTGTTCCCCCCGCTCATGGCCCTTCCTCAAAATCCTCCACGCATCAGGTATGTAATGAACACATTGTTTTTACTAATGGTACTACAGGATGAGTAGGTACCCTCTCAAGAGCAAAGTTTACAGGTTCAGGAGATGCTAGGTAATCTATATGTGGGCATTGCTCTGCGAAAGCAAAGACATACTTGTGCTACATATCCTCTTGCAACTCATGTGTCCTTGGGCCGACTCTCGGAGGATTTCAAGAGATTTGTTATTGTACTATCACCCATGTAGATACCATGGACATATCATGAGGCCATACATGACAGTCGGCGGCATCTTACCATGGAAGAGGAGATGGCCGCTCTATAGTCGCAAGGCACTTGGAGCGATGTTACAGCCTCCTACAGGAGCATTTGTTGTTGGTTGTAAGTGGATGTTTACAATGAAACACCAAGTAAATGGAAACATAGATCACTACAAGGCGAGACTTGTGGCGTACGCAAGGTTCGAAATCTCGATTTCAATTTTCTTTTGCCCCCCCCCCTCCGAAAATGGAAATTTCGGTGAAATTTCGGGAAATTTTGATGATTTCGATGGAAATATCAGAAAAGGCTGAAATTTTCATTTTATTTCCTAGTTTTTTTTGCAAATTAAGATCGTCCAAGTTATTTAAACAATAAATAGCTTACAAACACCCATCTATATCACGCATATAACTCATTTATACCATCTATATCACACATATCGGTCATATCGATGTTAATGGTGATTGTTAACGGAAAGATATTAGAAATGGAGCTCATCCAAGTTCTTAAAATAATAAATAACTTACAAATTTACACTTATATCACACATCAATTTAACGCTTAAAATACTATGCCACGACGATATTGATTGTTTATATCCCACCAATATCACAAATATGCACATTTATACTTATATCACACAGATATTTGAAATGGAGTTCTAATACTTAATATGCATAAACACACGTATATTTAGTGTTTAAACTCGTATACACATTTACATTTTTCATGTTTTGATTTGTAAGTAAAAACATCTTACATCTAGAGGTTGAGGCGAACAATTTCGACAAAAATTATGTAAGAGACATAAAACATGAAAATCTTACATAAATCTAAGGTTTATTTCTCGAAATTGATCAATTATCATAATTTATCAAACAAAAATTCTCAAATCTTATTTTCTAAGTGTTAAGCATGAAATCTAAGTTTCCTTTGAAAACTCATCTCGATTCCAATCTAAATAAACCTGGTCAACGGGCCGGGGCACCGCCCGCCCAGCCCACCCAGCCCGCTCATGGGCCGGGTTAGGGCTAGGAGAATTGGGAATGGGCTGACCAGCCCTGGCTCGCAAAAAAAAAATATATAAATATAAGTCGAATAATACATGTATTAATATGATACACTTTAAATCTTTCATATGTAACACTAGTTTTAAATAAATAGTTTATATGTCAAGTAACATGTAAACTACTTATATAAGTTGTATAAAGTATAAATGGTATTAATAAAATCATTGGTACATTTTAAATACCATTAGAAAATTCAATGGATAAAGAGCGAAATGGGCCATGGACCAGCCCATGGGCGGGCTTTGGACATAGGTTTTTCAACCTCGGCCCGTTCGGCCCGACCTATGGGCCGGCTCGGCCCGCATTTTGTCCAGGTCTAATTCTAAAACACAAATCCCAAATTTATGTTCTATATATCTCACAATAATCCGAATCTGCCCAAAAATCATACACAATATGCTATACCAACACGAGAGAACAAAAATCAAATATCCCTCATACATCAACAAATTTGGCAAGACTTGGAGTAGCATGTCTCAAACTCATGAAGGAAGAACAACAAAGAAAGAAATAAGGCAAAGAAATAGGTTATTTCGCTAATATTTCGATCATTTCATTGATATTTCGATTATTTCATTGATATTTCAGTCATTTCGCCGATATTTCGACCCATTCACCAATATTTCATTGATATATCGCCGAAATTCGGGAAGCACGAGATATAAGGTAGTTTATATCCCCTGATACGCTCGAAACTGAAATTTAAGACCATAGGCACACAGGTTTACCCAGACATATGATGCGGACTATCAAGACACCTTCTCACAAATGGCTAGGTATTCTACAATGTGTATTCTACTTTCTGTTGCAATGACACAGGATTGGCCCCTATATCAGCTAAATGTAAAAAATGTGCTTCTTTATGGTGACATACAGGGGGAGGTCTACATGCAACAGCCACCTGGGTTCGCTGCTGAGGGTGAGTGTTAGAAGGTTTGCAGGCTTCACAAGACAATCCAAAGCCTTAAGCAGAGTCTAAGAGCATGGTTCTAGACGCTATCAGATCTTATAGAGCAACAGGGGTCCGTGAGATGGATTGTTGATCATTCACTGTTTATTCAAAGGTCCCGAAGAGGTGCAGTTGTCATACTTGTGCATGTTGATGGTATCATTGTTTCATGGGATGATGAGCAGGGCATCCAAGCTACTAAGGACTTCCTGTGCCAATAGTTTGTAACTGTTGGGGAAAAAAGAGAATTGTTTATTCCTGAAACCCTAGGCTCGAGGAGAGACCCATGGGTAAATTACATACGATAGACATAAAGAAATAAAATAACTGAAAAGGTACATAGGAATGTACCAAATATCTCAACACTCCCCCTCAAGATGGAGCATAGATGTCAATCATGCTCAGCTTGGACGAACACTTTTGAAATGTCCCCCTGAGTAATGCATTGGTAAAGATATCTATTGTTGCTCTCCTAAACTAACATGAGAGGTAGGAATCAGACCCTTCTGAATCATATCTCTAGTATAATGACAGTCTACCTCAATATGTTTCGTTCTCTCATGGAATGTGGGGTTGTTGGCAACGAAAAGAGCAGCCTGATTGTCACATTGGAGATGCATGGGAAGATGCACCTCTATAATCAGGTCAGTAATAACATATCTGATCCACATCATCTCTGTGCTAGCCTACGCCATGGCCATGTATTCTGACTCAGCACTCGACCTGGCAACCACAATTGCCTCTTGCTCTTCCATGAAACCAGAGAATTCCCTATAAACAAAGCAAAGCTTGAGGTAGACTTTCTATCCTTTGGACACTAGCATAATCTGCATTTGCATATGTTGTAACTGAGATAGATGTGCCCCTGCTGAAAAGAAGTCTCGTACTAGGTGAAGACTTCAGATATCTCAGAATCATATGGACTGCAGTCATATATGCTTGTCTGGGATGCTTCATAAACTGACTCATTTTGCTCGCGGCAAAGGATATGTTGGTCCTGTTAGTAGTCAAATATAGTAGCTTGCCAACAAGCTTCTTGTACCTCCTCTTGTCGACCTCCTCAATGTCATCATCATAGAGCTTCATGCTCAGGTCAATAGGAGTAGTGGCAGGTCTGCGATCTGACACGCATGCCTCTGAAAGAAGATCTGTAACATACTTCATTTGGGACATCACAAGACCTCGTTGGTTCCTGACAAACTCCAGCCCAAGGAAGTAACGTAAATGTCCAAGGTCCTTAGTCACAAAGTGCTTACCTAGAAAGTCCTCGGCACCCTGAATGCCCTACTCGTCATCCCCTGTAACAATAATGCCATCAACGTAAACAAGAATAACAATAATACCTCTCTGGGTCTTCTGCACAAACAAGGAGTGATCGGCAGTCGATCGCACAAACTCATGCTGCTCTATCAAGTGCAAGAGCTTCTGGAACAAAGGTCTTCGACTCTAAGGAAGGCCGTATCGATATCGATATCGTTTCGGTCCGCCCGAAAAAGGATATATCGGGATATATCGACGATATGTCGACGATATCGGTGGAAATGTAAAAAATGGTTCAAAAAAGCCATTTTTTGCCATTTTTCAGAAATTAACGTCATCCAAGATATCAAACCAACAAATAACCTACAAATAAACACTTATATCACACATATCGGTCATTTATAGACCATATATTGCACATATCGGTATCGCACATATCGATCATATCGAACATATCGATATTAATATTGATTCTTGACTTATAAATATTGGAAATGGATTTCATTTAAGTTCTTATAACATGAAATACTACAAATATACACCTAGAAAATACATATAGATCATTTATGAGGACTATGATCCTTATAGCGCACATATCGCTCATATCGTTGATATTGTTAGTTGTTGACATACTATATATATATTGAAAATGGAGTTCATCCAAGTACTTTGATCACTAAATAATTTACAAATGTACTCTTACTCTCTTAGATAACACATATCGATCATCTACGAACCTTATATCGCATATATCGATACAACGGTACTGTTAGTTGTTGACCTATATATATTGAAAATGGAGTTTATCCAAGTTCTTAGATCACTAAATAACTTACAAATATACTCTTAGATCACACATATCGATCATTTATAAAGCTTATATTGCATATATCGATCATTTCGAACATATCGATATAAATGTTGATTCTTGACTTATAGATTTTTTAAAGAATTGACTTATAGATATTGAAAATAGATTTCATTCAAGTTTTACAACATGAAATAACTTGTATATATACACCAAGTTGAAGAACCATTGTTTTAATACTAGGTGTAGCTAGATAGGTAGTGTAATCAAGCTTGCATGAATAATAGCATAGATATATAGGGATATCAACGAAATATTGGCGATATCGATCGATATCGATCGATATCCTGTATTTTTGTACTGAATCCATTCATTTTTTACCGATATGGGCCGATATGGCGATATATCGCCCGATATATCGGCGATATATCGCCGATATCCCTGTAAAAAGATATACACTATGATTTCGATACCCCTAACCTCTCGATACCGATATATCGGCGATATATCGCCGATATATCGCCGATACGGCCTTCCATGCTTAAGGCCATAGATAGCCTTATGTAGCCTGCAAACCTTCTGACACTACCCCTCAGCAGCAAACCCAGGTGGTTGTTGCATGTAGACCTCCTCAAGTAGATCACCATAGAGGAAGGCATCTTCACATCAAGCTGGCATAGGGGCCAATCTCGTGTCATAGCTACGGAAAGTCGCAGAGTAGAATGTATGGTAACTGGAGAGAAATTATCCTGATTGTCCACCACACATGTCTGGGTGAACCCACGCGCCACAAGTCTCGCCTTATAGTGATCCACATTGCCATCTGCACGGTGTTTCACAGTGAACACACATTTGCATCCCACAACAGATGCATCAAAATGGAGCACAACCAAGACTCCACGTACCACGTGACTGTAGCGCGGTCATATCTCCTCCGTAACCATGCGCCAGCAATTATCCTTCAATGTCTCCTAATATATCTGTGGAATTTCCACGACAGATAGAGCCACTGCAAATCTCTGAAAATCCCTTGTTAGACGATGAAAGGAGACCTGAGAAGCAAGGGGGTAGGAAGCACAAGACTGCTTCTGCTTTCGACTGCAACAGAAATATCCAGGTCAGAGGGAACGTCCTCCATCTGTAGGTTATTTTCCTGCAATGATTCATGCACAGATATATCTCCAGACCCATCGTTAGAAGCTATGTTATCAAAAAAAACCTGAGGCATACTGGATGATTGACGATGACCATGAGTAGAAGAAGTCCGACGAGTATAGAATTTAGGTAAAGATGGAACAAATGGCGAATATGACTGGGTAATAGAAGGGGTAGAGGAGGTGGTAGTACTGGTGGAGGTGGCGGAGGAGGTGGGACAACAGGCACAGGAAGAGGTGGTGAATAGCTCGTAGGAGTGGTATGTAGACCTCATGATCTGAGTCCGATGAAGCCAACCTGTCACATGTAGGAGAGAAGTACATCACAGACTCAAAAATGTGACATCAGCACTGATACGGTATTTTCTGCGCAAAAGAGTCATAACACCAGTATCCCTTCTGAATCCTAGAGTACCCAACAAACACACATTTGACAGCTCTAGGAGAGAGCTTGTCAAGATCTGGAATCAACTGGTGAACAAAAGCAACAGATCCCAACACACGAGTGAGTGAGAATAACTCCTTCTCAAGAAAAGCTATGGAGAAAGGAATTTTCTCACCCAAAACAGACGATGGCATACGATTCATCAAATAGCATGTTGTGAGAATAGCATCACCCCAAAACGAATGTGGTGCACGACTCCGAAGACAAGAGTCCGAGTAACATCAAGAAGATGACGATGCTTTCTCTCCGCAACACCATTTTGCTTAGAAGTGTAAGCACAAGATGTTTGATGAATAATCCCTCGAGATGAAAGAAAATGAAATAGAGCACGAGTACAGAATTCCAAAGCATTATCAGTTCGCACAAACTTCACATAGATAGAGAAAACATTCTCCACCTCATTAATAAAGGTGTTGATCACATCCCCTGTTACAGATTTATTTTTCAAAGGAAACACCCATGACAACTGTGAAAAATCGTACACAACCACAAGATAAAATATATGTCCCTGGTGATCAGGAACACGACTCGAACCCCAAATGTCAACATAAAATAACTCAAAAAGGGAGCTACTTCTCCGAGCTACTTCTCCGACTCTGATGACTGAGAAATACATATCGATAATGCTTTTCCAACTGACAAGCCTCGCACTGAAAGGAAGAACCAGGTGAAATATGCGGCAGCATATGACAATCTTCTGAAGAGGGAGATGACCAAACCGAAGGTGCCAAGTGAACGGAGAGAATGATTCAGACGAATGAAAAGATATGCATGCATAGGGATTCCGAACTAGGCGATAAAGGCCACCCTGCTCACGGCTACACCCAATCACTATGCCCGTAAGAATGTCCTAAAAACAAAAGATGATGGGTCAAAATAGGTCGGCAGTGCAAATCCTTTGTAATCTGACTAATAGAAAGCAAATTCATAGAGAAATCAGGAGCATGCAACACATTCTGCAAACGCATCGAATGTGTCAAGTGATCTCCCTCTATCATGTTATTGGGAAATGAGTCTCATCAGCTATGACAACTGTTCTCCACGGTGGAACCTGTCTATATGACATAAGTTGTTGTCTGTCTCAACATAAATGATGTGTTGCACCGGAGTCCATAATACACTATGTAATCTCAAGCCCATGACAGGATGTAAAAGCATAAGTACCTGAAATGCTAGCTGTACCAAAGGTACTAGCAAAAGTTGAGGCTGCCACATGTGAATGACCTCCCGAAGATGATGAAGCAAAAGGAGGTATAATATCCCTCAATCTGACCACGAGGTGATGAAACCTCTTATCTAAAGTAGAAGCAGCATGAGTCTCAATCTGCTATGCTATGCGGGTTGATGCCGGGAAACCATGCTTGGAGTAGCATGTCTCCTCAGTATGACATGGGCGATGACAAAAGGTGCAGGGTTGATGAATGTGACCTCCTCTACCACGATGTTCACATCCATGGAAGGTACAAGAGCCTCCTCTTCCTCGAGAAGTTGCCATAGTCGAGGAAGTCTGGCTAGTGGCTGTGGATGAAATAGTAATCATGCTGAGCCTGCGGAACGCTTCCTCCATGGGAGGAATAGTAGCATTAGCTAGAATCTGGGAGCAAGCAGCATCATATTCAGGATCAAGGGTTGCTAGGAATACCCCAACCATGGTAGCATTCCTATATGTCTTATGTTGCTCTAGAGTTGCCGTTAGGGGCATGAAACTGTGGAACTTCTCAAACATCCCACGCAAGGATGTATACAGTGAATGCAGAGGGCGTCAGTTCTGCTTGATAGTGAATGTCATGTTGGAGTTAGAGGATCTTCGTCTCGTTCCTCGCCTTGAGAATATATTGCTGCAAGGATATCCCACATCGCCTTAGCAGTAGGCTGATGTAACACATCATTGGCGATCTCAATTGTCAATGTTCCAGAGAGCCAACTTTGGCATAAGCGTCGTCTGCCTCCCACGAGGAATTTACTCCATTTTTCTCCACCAGCTCCTCGTCGATAAGAATATGTTTCTTACCATTTGACTTCATCAACTCATAAACTCCATAGCCTAGAGCTCATAATTTGCCCCGTCCATTTTGACAATAGGCGTTGGACCTCTAAGGGCATGTTTGGGTTGCAGGGTTGGGCAGGGTTGGGTTGGCCCAACCCGGGCTACCCCTCCTTCCAAACACCCCAATCCTCCTCACAGTTTACTATTCACAGGGGCACCCCTGCCCAACCCAACCCTGCCCTATAGTCTCTTTTTCTCTAAGGCTAATATGCGGAGGACAGGACGGACTCTCTTGTGAAGAAGGAGGAAAAAACAAAGAGAAGATTTGATCTTAGAGGGTGGGGGGCGGGGGGCTGCTGGTTCTGCTTGTACGGACATAGCCGCAGGTCTCTTTTGCACAAAGAGCAAATCTCAGATGAGATGCGACGTGGCGGAAACAATGTGGCCCAGTACAATCCCTTCTCGGACCATAAAATGACTTTTTTCCCAACTCAGAACGAGATTGACCTCAATACACCGTTTGAGGACCTGTTTTCAATTATTGAGTCTAAAATGAGTTCAAAAATATGGCCATCAAAACATCGAGAAAATCACCAACCATATCCGAGAAAATGGCCATCAGAAACCCAAAGGTAGCTGGTGCATTACAAAGCCCAAATGGCATTCTCCGGAATGAAAATGTGAGGCTACTTACCTGAGAAATCCAAGTGAAGGTGGTTTTCTCACAGTTTACTATTCACAGGGGCACCCCTGCCCAACCCAACCCTGCCCAACCCAACCCTGCCCAACCCTGCAACCAAACAGGCCCTAAATGCGTCTGTGGCAGATACATCAACCTTGTTCTCAGATATAATGCCAGACGTAGAAGACTAGGGTTTTATAGACCAAAGAGTAAATGTCTACATAAACATACGGGGATTTGAATGCATATGTAGACTTATGCACCCAAATCCATCAACCAAACGAATAGCCTGACGCCGTCACGTGTAGGCGCGGCAAGCTGAGGGGTCGCGCGCAAAGGGACGATGCGCGGGAAGGTGCAAGCGGCACACGCGAATGCGCAGGCTGCGCAAGTTCAGCGCAGCGCACGGGCTGCGCGGCGCGCGAGGAGGCAGGCACGCGAGGAAGGGGGGCAGTGTGTGGAGTCGGGGGTCGCGCGCGGCGGTGGGGGCGGAAGGTAGGGTTAGGGTTTTGGATATAAGAGCGCTGGTCTAAGACCACCGCTCTGATACCATGTTGGAGAAAATAAGAGAGTTGTTTATTCTTGAAACCCTAGGCTCTCTTATATAGAGGAGAGACGTATGGGTAAATTACATAAGATAGACATAAAGAAATAAAATAACTGAAAAGATACATAAGAATGTAGAAATAAATAACCAATGACCTTGGCAGACTACGCTACTTCCTTGGACTGGAGTTTATCAGGAACCAGTGAGGTATTGTGATGACCTAGAGGAAGTACATTATATATCTTCTCTCCGAGATAGGCACGGCAGATTGCATGCCTCCTATTACTCACATGGACCCGAGCATGAAGTATATGTCGATGACACTGAGGAGGTAGACAAGAGGAGGTATAAGGAGCTCGTTGGGAAGATCATATATGTGTCCATCACCAGGACAGGTATATCCTTTGTAGTAAGCAAAGTGAGTTAGTTCATGGAACAGCCTAGACATGCGCACATGGATGCATTTCATATGATTGTAAGGTATCTGGAGACCTCAATTAGCACTGGTCTTCTATTAAGCAGAGGTACATCCCTAGTCGTTACAGCTTGTGCAGATGCAGATTATGCAGGTTGTCCCAAGGACATGAAGTCCACCTCTGGTTTTACAGTGTTCATAGGGAGTTCCTTGGTGTCATGGAAGATCAAAAAACAAACAGTTGCCGCTAGATCCAAAGCAAAATCGGAGCATAGAACCATGGCACAGGCTAGTATAGAGATAACGTAGGTCAAATTGGTTCTTACTGACCTAGCAGATGAGGTGTCTCTTCCCATGCACCTCCAATGCGAAAATCAGGTTGCTCTCCTCATAGCCAACAATCTAACCTTCCATGAGAGAACCAAGCACATTGACGTAGATTGTCACTATACTCAATACATGATTCAGAAGACCTTCATCTCCACCACTCATGTTAGTTGAGGAGATCAGACAGCAGATGTGCTTACGAAAGCCCTAGCCTGAGGGTATTTCCAGAGATGTTCCAAGACGAGCATGATTGATATCTATACTCCAGCAGAGGGGGAGTGTTAAGATATTTGTTATTTCTACGCTTCTTTTATATTATATATTCTCTCTGTCTTGTTTATGTATTTGCCCAATGGGTATCTCCTCTATATAAGAGAAGTATGGGATCTCATGAATAAACAATTTATTATTTTTCTCAACAAATCAAATTACTAACATTACAGCTCAAGCTTTTTTAAAAGAAAAAAGCTCTTCTACCATATAGGTGTGCACCCAAAACTACGTCATTAATCACCAAAAGACATTACATGTCGGTAAATAGGTATTGACCTGTAAATAGGTATTGATTGTATTACTATTACAAACTCCAACTCTCAACTAAAGCCCTAGCAAGTGCTACCATGTTTTCAGCGTAAAATCTATCTTGGCGGAACACCAAATCATTTCTTGCTAGTCAAATTGTCCAAACCAAAGCCACATATTCCAAACTCTGTCTCTTCGTACTAGCCCATTCTTTCCCAACAGAGCTTAGGTATCCATTAATCTAGTCAGGAGGATTCAGGAACCTTTTTTGATCATGATAAATGAGTTGAGTAGCAATCTTTATCAGGATAACACTTAAATAAGATGATAGTCTATGTTAGATGCTCTGCTCACCCACAAAAAAATTATGTTCTTGGAAATAAACTTTCCTCTTGAGATAGTGATGCTCATTCAAGCGGTAGCTGATTTCTAGCCACAAGTAGTTGACAGGAAATCGAAATGCAATGACACGAGCACTTGAAGGAAATTTTCCAGTTTCTTACGACTGTTTTTTATCATAAGTTTGAGGGAGGAGATTGGAGACTAGTTGTGGAAAAGCATCAGGGATAGTGAGTGATGCTTGAGGGGACAGCCTTCAATAGGTCCACACAGATAGGTAGGTAGGGGACAAGTATGAGACAACAACTCATTTCGATCCTAGAGTCAGGTGTCCAGGTTTTGGAATAAAGGAAGAAGATTCTCAAACATTCAACACCCAGCATATGTGGTTACTTTGAAAAAGAATGCCTCTACATATAGACCAATAGATGATACAAAGAGATATGAGTATTTGGGTGAAATAAGACATGTTATGGGGCTAGTGGATCGACATCCTTGACGGCATAAAACCAAGTCGCTGAAACATCAATGCTTTAAGGTTATAGGCCCCGATGGAGAGAGTTCGATAGAAGGGGGAGAGAGAGGTGGTCATCGTGAAAAGCCGCTCGACGGTCTCCATGGTTTCAGATATCTCAATAAATCAGTGACATATGGGTATCGCCGAAGGATCGATATCTATATCGATATGGTGACATGGACACCTTTTTAGACCCTTCCTTCACAAATGGGTGTCGATATGGGCGATATTTATGTGATATATCACCAATATATCGCGTATTGACATGATAACGATAGGATACTGGTATCGACATTTAAACCCTTGACGATCTCTCCTGGCGGCATAGGTTACTGAGCACTAAGGATTCGTTTGCTTACTAGGTTACCCCAGGGTAACCCGATTTACCCCCTGCATTCCTGGATCATTCCTGGGTTGGAATTTTATTACAAATCAATGTGACATCACATTACATTTCTTATTTCAACCCTCTATCAACCCTCATAACCATCCAAAAAGCTAATATTCATATAAGGTTACCCCAACCCAGAAACCAAACGAGTCCTAAGAGCACATAAGGAGGGGCATCGGAAAGGAGATTGGTGAGGATCTTTGGGAGAGGTTGGCCATTGTGACCTTAATTGGCACCAACATACGGCATCAACCCTGCCATCCACACTCGTATCACATGATTCGACCAACTCCTTCAATCGATATTGCCATGGTGCCAGACGCTTGAGCCTTGAGATCAATCATCACCAAACTTAGCTTTGCATGCAACGAAACCCAATCAGTATATGCTCTACATATTTCCCTTGAGAACTATATTTGACAACATGAGAATGTACCAGGAAAATAACAAGCATAACCCTCCTTTGAAACATCTATATACCTTAGTTAAAGGTGGGTTTCTCACCCTTCAACTGGCACGTGGTTTGCTGTGGTTTTTTCTTTGATAACCTTTCCATATACATGTTCTTCCTCAGCTCTGTTTACTCCCGAACCAGAGTCTTTGTCTCATGGTTGTGACATGTTGGCTCTTTGGGTTTTTACGCATTTTTCACTTGACACCTTTTTGTGCAGTTGTAGGCCTATTAAGGTTGCCATAACCATGTGCTCAGCATGCCTTGGATTTATTGCTTTCTCTCTGAAACCCACCTTACCCCAATTCAAAGACGTCTATTTGTCTTCCATCACGATGCTCGAAACACCACTTCCTTCTTCGATCTCGGCGTTGGTTTGATTATATGATCGCACCTCTCCCAAGTATTTTCTATTCATCTTCCTATCCCATAGTGTTTGTAAGCTTCCTCTCTCTATGTTGATCATTTGTCCGGTCACGATGCTCGAAACAGCTCTTCTTTCTTGGATCTGGCTTTGGCTTGATTGTGCGATCACACCTCTCCCAGGTGTCTTTCAATGCCACTACCTCTCCCATCGTGTGATCTCCAATCCGACATATTTCTCTTCTTTCCCTCTCTGTAACAATCATATGTTCGTTCATAATGCTAGAAACACATCTTCCTTCCCGGATATCACTTTTGGTTTGATTGTACGAACACTCCCTCCATAAGTATATTTCTATTCCCCTAGGTTCAAATGATGGTTGTACATAGGAATAATGTGATTGCCCATATTTCTGGAATCAATTTCTAGTTGTGATTTTCGTTGTTTTCCCTCATTTTCTCAGTGTGATATTACCTCTCAGATATCAATTTTGGTTTGGTTGAGCAATCGGTCCTCCCCCAGGTATATTTATATTTCCATAGATTAAGATGATGGTTGCATTTAGGAATAAAATTAATTTATCATATTTTCAGAATCATTTAGGAATCAAAATAATTTCTCATATTTTCATGATCATCTCTATTGGCATTTTATTTGTTTGTTTTCTTTATGTTCTATTTCCTTTGTTGTTGGGGATCTAAAGTTGATAATTCATTACATGGTGTGAAGATATGTTTGGTATTTTCTTTTGTATGTATTTATTTTTAATCTTTACATCCTCCATGTATATTTCTCTTTTACCAGGTTAAAATGATAGTTGCATATAATTATTTGTTTTCTTTGTGGATGTGCATCTGATTGGGGGTACTATTAAAGGGTGTTGAATATATGATTGGTCTATAATAGTTCTAATGGATTGTTTCTTTTGTTGACTGCCTGTGGTGCATGCTATTTGTAGATAAAGGATTTGAATGACTTTTTTGTTGAATATTTGGATTATTGTCTTTATTAAGTGGTGTTGAATATATGATTAGTTTGTAGTCAATATTTGAGGTAGTATTGATAAAGTTCTGCTTGTTGTTTTTTTGTACATATATCTGCAATAGTGCCGATGGATTGTTTCTTTTGTTGTTTGCTTGTGGTGTGTGCTCTTTGTACATGTTAAAGGAATTGAATGATTTTTTTGTTGAATGTTTGGATATTGTCCTTACATTTGTATATAGAAATTGGTTTTTCATTGGTTAGCTTTAGTCAATACTTTTAAAATTTTATGAGGCGGTGATTATACTTCATATCATTTGTACGTTGTACAATGGAAAAAAGATGAATTACTTGAAACGTTGCGGCAATTTAGGATGTCTTAAAAGAACCCAAATTGCATATCCGTGTGACCCTCAATTTCAACCAATTGAGGACGTCTTTAAAGAAACCATTTTGCGGACTTTCAAGTGATACTTTACATATTGTTGTTGACATTGTCTATATATGAGCCTATGTATGAGCCTCTGCTAAATTAGCACTTATATGAATTTTCTACCATAATTTTAGAACGTTCGTCACACTGGATTCCAATTCTCTAAAAAATGTCAATAAAAGGGAAATTTTCTCATGTGTTGTTTTCAATGTTGTATTGGTGCTCGGTTGTGCTGGCAAGTATATTCACACATGCTTTTCTTCCTCTTCTGACAATCCGGGATCTATTTTTGTGATCTATTTTCTTACGGCTATCACCATTTATGTTTATATTCAAAGGTATTTTGTAATGTAGAGTTACTCGGTCTGAGGCAAAGTTCCTGTCATAAATAAACATCTAACTGAGGTATATAGACGCTCCCATTAATGTTTAAGGGGAGTATCCTGGCAAAGGTTTCGTGCTTCCCAACAAGGTTAGTGGTTCTCTAACAGCAACATCATCGCCAATATTAAGGGATTATCTATATACCTTGGTTAAAGGTGGTTTTATGACCTGAACTTGACGGGTATTAATGAAAATTAGTAATAAATAGTTGAATGTTAGATGGACTTGCTCAAAAAATATCATTTCTTAGTGTGCATGTTAACATAAACAACATGATTATAGTGTAAGTACACAGAAAAAACTGTCAGAATTCACTCCATCATGTATGCTACGAATCTGATCGGCCATAACAATTCCGAATAGGTTCTGTTGTCATTCTCGGTAGTTCACATCAATGCAATCATTTTTATTACTGTCTGATGATTATATACTACATTTCCTACATGTGTTTTGACTTTATTATAATCAACCTTAAGCTTTTCCAGAAAGATGTATTCTTCACATATAACTATAACATGTTCCATGATATTTCCATAACCTGAAATATTTTCGCTTTATTCATATTATTTACCTTTTTTCGTGATTTTGTATGCATATAATTCATTCAGATCAATGAATATACATCATATCAATGATGCACCGCAACAGGAAAATGATATACTATGAATATGAATATTGCTGATAAAAATTGTTTTGTTTCATGGTTTACATGTTCCGGTAATTTAAGAAGTATTTAAAGGAAAAATTTTGCATATATTGCAGAATAGCATTACAGATTGTTGTTTAAATTATTTCTGTATGATCCCTTATTAAATTTGTATTTGAGTGAGTGGTCTTATATTTCTATAAACATTTATTCAACTGAACTATTTCAATTTTATTTGAATAAGCAATTATCTTTTTTGAATTTATACCATCTATAACACAAATACATAGCATTATTTTTTTCCAAAAAAATATAGCTAGAATTTGTCGTCAGAATTTTTCGTCACAAGTCATAAATCTTGGTGTTTTTACAAATATAGCAACTCAATTTTATTATGAGAAGGGAGATGATAAAGTCCTAGTAGGAAGGAAAATCTAATCTACAGGTAGAAAAATTACGGTTACATAGACCTACAAGGAAAATCAATAGAAATGTTCAATGGGAAAATGATGGGAAATTTTTCCAACACACTACACAGAATTCTACTATATCGAGCCTGACACAAAACAACTAATCAAGAGTTGAGTTTTCCACGCACCAAAAACCGATGCAAATCTCAAAATAGAGATTTGAATGAACTGGGAACTGGATGGATTTTATCATTATTTCAATTAGACCATAACTTTTATTTTATTTATGATAAATTGAGTTCAATTGTATTTTAGTATCATATTGAGTACAGTTGTGGATCTCCAAGTTTGGTTATATATCAAGTTAGAAGTATCTTTTTTTTGAAAGGAAGTTAAATTATCATAGATGTGAGTTAATAGAATGCTTATTAGGATGTAATCATGACTTGAGTTGATTATTTCATTCTATAAGTGCATCCCCTCATATATAGGGGCAGAGAGGAGCCAGGAATATTTTAGGTGTGGAGCCAGGAATAATAGGTGGGGGCAATTTTTTAGTCGTTCAAAACACAGAAATAATTTAATATGACACAATTGAGGGAGCCCACATAGACTAAATAACAACCTTTATCAACTTTTCTATTTCTAAGGATAAACTATATATTACTGTTCAGAGGGAGTTGATAAAAATCAACCAAAACTTCTCTCGTTTATTCTGTTTGGGGAGGATAACATAAAATACTACTGTTAAAAGGGACGCAATATAAATGAACCAACAAATATCTCACTCTTTTTATTTCGGGATGGGGGGCCCTATGTATAAGGGGAACATTATGACAAGAAATTTGGAGTTTTGACTCCTACAACACCTCTCTTTTTTTATGCAACGGAGGGTGAGCTCCCGAGCTGGGATCCACCGCAAAAAAATATATTAATGTAAATATAGAAGTTACAAAATACATTACCTGGGCTCCCGAAAGCTCGTTAGAACCCTACAATGAGATACTTCATTTTCCGAATAAAACCTCTGGTTTCTAAAGAAGAGCTCATTTCTTGCTAACCATATTGCCCAAAGAACCGCAAACGTCTTAGCGACGTCATCCGAGGAGGCACCTCCGACCCTCCTTATCGATTCCCAAAAAGCCGCCGAGCCAGCAACCCCCACCCATGGAATCGCCATCTCCCTCCACACCTTTGCCGAAGCCGCGCAAGTGAAGAAGAGGTGCTCTGAATTCTCCGTCTGCTCCCCACAATTGTCACATGTTGCATCCTGTAGGCCAAAAATCCTCACCCTACTCACTTTGACACATAATCTGACTCTCCACAAGCACCATAAGAAGACTTTTATCCTGTTTGGAATCTTGCTACCTCAAATAATCTTCATGTCCTTGCAAAGAACCCGATCTTGACCCTCTTCACCATTTCTGAGCACTCCATAGAAATGTTTGATCGAAAATCTAGTACCTGCCCACTCATAATAATCCATGGTCGAAGAGAAATCCTCCAGGGTAGGAGCCTCCGCCTGCAGTCTAATGAAGTCTTCCCTCCTTCGATCAGAGAAGATCGCAGCAAACCCCGGCCTCCATGCTCATGATTGAGCCACCTCCCTTAAAGTTGCTTCCTTTGAAGCCACCATCGCAAATAGTCTTGGGAACCGCCTTTTAAGGATGCCATCCAGCATCCAGTCATCCCTCCAGAATCTGAAGGTCCGCCCATCCCCCACCTTAGGTGTTAGCCTATCAGTCACAAGCGGCAACACCTCACGCACCCCCTGCCATAAAGGTGACTCAACGCGAGTTGCCCCTACCACCAGGCCACCTTTCATTCCGTAAATCTCTCGCAGCAGTGTCGTGGCCAGGTCCTCAACCGGCCCCCATATGCGCACCACCCACTTTACCAACAAAGCCTTGTTCATGCAAGCCACGTCCCGAACACCCAAACCCCCGTGATCTCGAGCTCTAGTAACCTCCTCCCAGCATACAGGTGCAGGCCCGAGTTTTGTTGCTCCCCATCTGACCCGAAAACCCTTCTCATCGGCTTTCCAATCCTCTTCCTAATCCCACTGGCATCAACCTGTTTGAAAAAAAAATGGGGATGGCCGACAACACATGTGTCAATAACACCAGCTTCCTGCCCTAGATAAAGTAACCGCTTCCATCCTACCAGCCTGAGCTCCAACTTCTGAACAACTGCGTCCCACTCCGATTGTCTGAGCTTGGCTGCCACCAATGGTAGGCCTAAGTAGGCAATCGGTAGATCCCCTAACAGACAACCAATCAGTTTCGCTATCATGCCCCGCTCCTCATTCTGTAACACAAAAGTGATTACCGTCAACTTCTACAAATAACCTCCAGCCCAGAGATACTATTAAAGTTGTCCAACACTTGAGCCGTTCTACTGCTCATCTCCTCTGTTTCGTCTAGAAAAAGAACTGTGTCGTCGGTGTACTGTAACAATGAGATCGAAAAGTCCCCAAGACAAAAGCCCTCGCACCAACTTCCTTCAACCGCTTGCCTAAAAACAACCGCCAGTGCATCCGTCACCAGAACAAATACCATGGGAGCCAAGGGAGATCCCTGTCGCACACCCCTCTGAGGTTGAAAAAATCCCCCCTCTGGCTGTCGGTTCACTGAGATCGAGAAGGATGATGTAGTGATGCATCTCTTCATCCAAGCAATCCAATAGTCCGGGAACCACCTTCTCCTCAAAGACTTCTACAAGAATCTCCAGTTCACACAATCATAAGCTTTGGCAAAATCAATCTTCGATATTACTCCCTTTATGTTCTTGCGACGCCATTCCAAGCCAAGGTTCGAAAAAACTAAAGGCGGAACGAGGTGTTTTCCCTGGAAGCGAGGCGAGGCGCAGCCAAGGCCTTAAAAGTCGGATTTCGGTTTCGTTTCGGTGAGGGACCGAAACGAAATTTCGGTCAAAATTCGACAGAAATTTCAGCCATTTCGGTGGTTTTTTGAACTAGACCCCCCCAAATTTCGACCGATATAGCCATTTCGGTCCAATTTCGGTCACCTACCGAAACCGAAATTCGACCGAAATTCGGCCGAATTTCGGCGAAATTTAAGGCCATGGGCGCAGCCTCGAGGCAGTCGAGGCGTAAGCCTCAGTTTGTATAGAAAAATAATTATAAAATATATAATAAATATATTTTGTTGGTGAAATAATATAATCTGACAAACATATAGTATATAACAATGTAATATATGATGATATTATGAAGATAAGAACATGAAAAAAGGATATGTCAATGACTCAATGCCATAAAACTTTCTACTAAATTTCTACCCAATCAAAAGGAAATCATTGACTATAACTATCACTAATTTTTTTTATCTAAAAGTGATTGGTTATAGTTGTCATTATAGATATACAAGTTGTTGATATGAATCATATGATTTGAATCCTAACTATATGTTCTACTATACCCATATGAAGAACGGTCTGATGTCCTCCCTGTGCCACCATACCCTACCAGTACGGGGGTCTCGCTGCTGGGTAACTAACTAAGGATTAATCGGCAGTCGGACGACTAATCGGATTTAGTCGGATTTTAATCGACTTTGAATTTTATGATTATTTTAAATATACAACTCATTTTTATACATAGATTTTGTATATTTTTATACTATCGTAATAAAATAAAAAAGTAATTGAATTTAAATAAAACACCGAGCATATTATAATAAGTTTGCTTATTAAAAAAGCAAAACATATAAGAATATGGTATCTCCAAGCAAAAACTTGGTCGACTAGTGTACCTAGTCGGAATTAGTCGGTACTCGGTCGGCCACCCAACTGACTAGACTAGTCGGACCTACTAGTCGGGCCAGTCAGGTGACTTTTACAACCACGAGCATATGAATATAAAAGAGGTCAAATTTAAGCATTCATCTTGCATAAATTAATAGTTAGACATAACTAATAGTAAACATGAAGCAGTTTGCTGAAATAGTTACATATAACTAATAGTAAATATGGAGTTATGGGTACGAAAGAAACATAAGATTTAGGCATTTAACTTGTATAATCATTATCCTAAACAAGTATATATTTATAAGCATCTCAAACCACCATGTAAACTATTAAAATCTTCAAAAAAATAAAAATGACTCGGAAAACGCCTCGACCGCCTCGAGGCTAAAAAGGCCCGCCTCCAGTATTTACGCCCCCTTCTCTAAGCCATTTATGTCAGGACATCTGCCTCCATTCCACCTCCTCTTTTCTATCCTCCAGCAATAGTTCCTCCATAAACCTGGATCTCACCGTTTACCCGTCCTGGTCCAACCCTTTCAAAACATCTAGCCCATTTAGACGGACCACCTCTTCCTACACCCCACCCCTCTTCTCCCTTCTTCTCAATTTCAAGTCCCTTCCAAAGCCCTGTAGGAAGTACTTAAGCCGCTCCAGCTTTGCTGACAACTGACTAATCGTCGAACCTTCTGGATTCCACTCCCTCCACAAACCCGCCACCAACTTCTTAAAGACATCCTCCAACAGCCAAGAACGATCGAAACGGAAAAAGAACGTGCCTCTTCCTTCCTCACCTGAAGATCAAAGGATGGGTGTATGATCATAATGAGCGCGCGAAGGCATCCAAGCCTGCGAGAGTGGGAAATTTTCCACCCCCTCAACAGACACCATGAACCTGTCCAGTCTCAACCTCGATCTCGCATTGCGCCAAATATATGCACACCCAGTCGCATCAATAATTGTAAGCCCCAAGAAAAGTACCATCTGTCTGAACTCACCAAGGGCAGCATCCCTCCCTCCCCCCTCTGAGGGCGATCATCCAGCAACAGCGTAAGGTTGAAATTACCCCCCCCCACCACCACCACACACACACACATACACACAATCCATGCCTCATCAGTAAGGTTGTGGCTCGTCTACACCAAGTCTGCCGCTAAAGAGCCCCTCCCACTTCCATTGGGCCCAGTAGGCCCATATACATTGATCATTGTAAAGGAGAGCCCATCTACACGACGCCTAAGGCGGACGGAAAGCGAGAAGGCAGACCTCCATTCCGCCAGCACCTCAACTCCTCCATCTTCCAACCGTAAGCAAGTCACCATCTGCTCCCTGGGCCTCCAACTCCGCAACCTCAGAGTTGCGCCCAACACCCATATCATGTCCCACATCTACCACACTTCTAGACAGCTTCGTTTCTTGCAAAATGAAGATATCTGCTTTGGACTCCCGTATCAAATTCCCGACCCCAAGGCGCTTTTCGAGTCGGCCCAGACCCCTCACGTTCCAAGACAGCATCTTCATTTAAAAACATTGGAGATCTTCCTTCCGACTGTGGATGCATCACCCCCAAAAATTCAGCAAATACTCTGTCCAGAAGACAAAAGAATCTCGGTCTACCCCAGGGCGACTCACTGTCCGTGCCTCCGTGGGAGGCGGTGAAGGAGTCCCTGGACGCTTTGCAGCATCGAGAATCTCCGCCCTACGCCTTCTTCTAGTCGACCTCTAAGCCTCCCCTTCTCAAAACATCTCCAAACCCGGACCCTCTGTCGCCAGCCCGAGAGGGATCCCCTTCTAACAATAGCCTCGAAGCACCCACTTCATGGACCAGAACCACATGGTTCATATACCCCCTGGCATCCCTCCTGAATCAAGTAGCACCTGCTGCCCAAAAGCCACCACCGAAACTCCAAACGTCTGCACTTCCCCCAGCCCGAGACCGCCTGGGAGAACCACCTCCCTCTCCAATGGACTGAACCCCTCCACCAGGCCAACTTCCGCCTTACCTTTCTCCAGCCCAGCGCCGCCACAGGAACTTCAGCCAACCCCTCCCTCCGCCTCTCCATATCGGACCGGCCCCTTGTTGATTGCTAGCAACCATTAGGTCGGGCACCATAGATACATGTCCTTTCGACCAGATTCGTACTCGGATCCCTTTCCGGATCCAAGACAATACACTCCACCTCCGAGACCCGGGCTGCCGGCAGGCCCGGCACCACAACATCGACCGGTTCCGGACCCGACTCCTCTTCCAGCTGCCATGAATCCCCAACATGTGCCTCAAAATGGGGAGATCCCTCGAAAATGTGATCGTCTGAAACGACGTCTTCCCTCTGTTATCCCCTTCGGTAATCGCAACGATCCCCGATGCTTCCGACCTCCATGTTCCATACGATTCGCTCAACTCCATGCGAAAACCGAGGCGACAGTTTCGCAACAATCCTCGATGTTGCGGCTTTCCGACTCCCCCCATCCCCACCACCCGTCAGCTGGTGGCGCCACAAAGCACCCTTTCACAACCATCGATTACGAGGTCCGCAAACCGAGGTCTCCGATTCACCGCGAGAAAAGCCGGAGACAACAGTGGCCAACTCGATCTCCATGGACTCTTCACGAAAGAGCAGTTTCCTCCAACCCAACTCCAGCGGATTGAGCTTCTGCACATGGACAACCAGCTCTGCTTCCCTCCCCGGTGTGCAGCCATCGAACTCAACCCCAATCACCGAAGCCACCCCTGAGAAGATCTCCCTCAATATCTCCACCCTTCTCCAAATTATGGGGATACCGCCCACCCGCACCAAGGTCAGGTACCGAAACTCCATCCAACTGTCGAAGCAGTTCGGAGCTCGCTATTGCAGCAGAGTCTTCTTGTTCTCGCACATCCGCAATATCGCCCTCGCCTCATGCTCCTTAAGGCCACGTGCCATCACTCGCTACGGGCTCAACATAGCTACATCCCCGTCGAACCAGTCGTCGGTAGCCGTTCCCACTTTCGATGTGCTGCAAAAGAGGGTCCGAGAACCAACTCCCTCGCCAATTAGCACCGCACCTTCTCGCGCCGCCTCCTTCGCTCGGTTCTCTGTCTTGCCAACACCCGAAGTACACGCCCTCGCGCAGTGACCAAACACGCGATACTTGAAGCAACGCACTGGCGCGCGGCATGAACATGCCCTGTGTCAGAGCGACCCACACCAGAAGCATTCGCAGCCAAAGGGTCTCCCCTTTCGGTCGTCGTACTGACCAAGAGTAGGGAGCATCGCCCCTCCGCCCCCCTCCCCCACCCGACGCCCCACGGTCCGCAGCTACCTATCTACCCCATCGTTGTTATCACCCTCTCTCGGACGAGAAACATGTCGCTCCCCCATCGTCGTTATCACCCTCTCCCCTCTCGCCTCTCATTCCCACGATGGATCCAACACCTGTCTCTCTTTTATATGGAAAAATCCAACCCCCTCATACTTGTTTCCCCCGCAACCGAAAGGCCCGTCTCATACCCTCTTCCTTCTCCTCTTCTCCATAAAGTTTTATATGCATCATAACTAATACAAATCTCCCCATTGAGAATAGATGAGGAAACATGATTGAAGAGATGGACAACAATAAGAACACCATTGCCCAAAAAATGCTAAGGAACCTTCATAGGAATAAGAAGCACCTTAACAACATCCAACACGTTGCTCTTATCCCCGCAGGGGGGTGCGTCAGGGCTACCCCCTGGCGCCCCTCCTCTTCGTTCTTGCCTCGGACGTGTCGGCGCGTATGGTTGACCGCGTCATTGATGCAGGCCTCACTAAGGGATACCGCAAGGGGGAGTTTTGCGTGCCTTTAATCCAGTTCGCGGACGACACGATTTGTTTCATTGAGGGGGGTCCGAATGAGGTGGCGGGGATGGCTCATACTATTGCTATTTTCTGTGAGCTTTCGGGGATGTCGATCAACGCCGCCAAATGCATCGTAGTGCCTTTCGGCATGTCGCCGTCGGAGGAGGAGGAGTGTAGCCGTTTGCTTGGCTCTGGACTTGGGAAGCTTCCTATCCCTTATCTTGGTGTTCCTCTTTCGGTTGGGCGGGCTCGTTCTACAGATTGGCGGGCTATCACGGAGAGGATGGAGGCACGCCTGGCGGGGTGGAGGGCCGCCTTGCTTTCCCGGGGTGGTCGTCTTGTCCTTCTTAAATCCGTCCTTTCTTCTATCCCGGTTTACTTCCTATCAGTTCGTAAAATGCCCGTGGGAATTCGCTTACGTATGGAAAAATGTATGCGGCGATTCTTATGGGGTCGTTCGGACGGCAGCGGCAGAGGTGTGCATTTGGTCGCTTGGGATGTGGTGACCATGCCAATGAGGTCCGGTGGACTAGGCGTCCGAAGGTTGGAACGCGTCAACGACGCCTTACTTCTTAAATGGGTGAGTAAAATCTGGGGCAAGGATGATTCTTTTCTTTGCAACGTCCTGCGGGCGCTTTTGGGCAGCGACTGGTTCGGCCTTATGCGGGGGGCATTGCATGCCCACTCGTCTCATTTCTGGCGCTGTGTTTTTGATACGTTACGGAGGAATCGTGTGCTTTTCACCCCGGTGCTTGGGACGGGTGAAGCTTTCAAGTTTTGGTTGGACGACTGATCGGGGGGAGGCCCCTTTCAGACGCGCTTTCCGAGGTTGTTTGCTCTGGCGTCGAATAGGCTCGCCTCTGTCGCGGATTGTTGGACCAACGGCTATTGGTGCCCTACGTTCTCGGGTGTTCTTTCTGATCAGCGCGCGGTGGAGTTCGCCTCGCTACTGGAGGCTCTTTCCTCTACGGCCTCCCCCTCTGCTCAGTGGGACCATTGGACTTGGAAGGATGGGGTTTTCTCCACTCGCAAGGCATTCAGGGCCTTGCTCTCTCCCACCCCTGCTTTGTCTGCCCCCCTGGTGCGCGACTGTTAGACCTGACCAACGGGCTGGGGGCCCGCCCGCCCAGCCCGCTCATGGGCCGGGCTCGGGCTTCGAAATTTAAGCATGGGCCGGCCCGGCCCGCAAAAAATAAAAAATATATAAATATATGTCAAATTATACATATATTAATATGATATGCTTTAAGTTTTTCATTTATGACGCTAGTTTTAAATAAAAAATCAATGAATTACATGTCAAGTAACATATAAACTACGTATATTAGTTATATAAAGTATAGATGGTATTAATAAAATCATTTATACGTATGAAATACCATTAAAAAAATCAATGGAAAATGATTAAAATGGGCCATGGGGGCCCATGGGCGGGCTTTGGACAGAGGTTTTTTAACCTCGGCCCGTTCGGCCCGGCCCATGGGCCGGCCCGGCCCGCAATTTGGCCAGGCCTAGCGACTGTGCATTCTTCTGGGGGCTACGCTTGCCGGAGCGCATCGCCTTCTTCTTATGGGTGCTTCGTCATCGGCGTTTGATGACCCAGGATCGTTGCGCCAAGTTCCTTCCCCACTCTAGCGTCATGTGCCAGCTTTGCGGTGATGCCGAAGAAACGGCCGATCACCTGTTCTTTCAATGTATCTTGGTTGCGGGGGTCTGGGACGACGTTGCTTGGGCTCGTGCGGACAATATTGAAGACTTCGGCGGCATCCTTTTGTCCAACAGGACGATGGATAGATCTGATTTGTTGGGCCCCATCGCGCGGCTTTGGTCCATCTGGCGTGCAAGAAATGAGGCTATCTTCTCAGGCATGCGTTTCTATAGGGAGAACGTGACCATTTTGGCTAGTAGATTTATATCCGACTAGTGTAGTCAATTGGGTCACGGCATTTGTTTGCCGTTTGCCTACCTTGTATTATTAATCTCCTTTTGCGTCTTTCCTCCCCACTTACCCCCTGTAAGTGTCTCTCGCCTTTTCTCTTTAGTTAATATATAATTCTGGGGCGAGCACCAACGAGTGTTTCCCCCTTTTTTGAGCCTCAAAAAAAAAACATTCAACATCAAGGATATGTCAGCTTCCTCTCAATGATGCTCTCAATGACACCAATCTGCTAAGAAGTGTAAGAACAAGAGCTCTAATTACTATTGAAAGGATAAGAAGGATTGTAAGTCACGTTGTATAAATTCCAAGGTGTAATCAGTGCGAAGAATTTAATATAACTGAATAAAACAATTAAATGAAAGGAATGTTTGACAATACTCAAAACTTCATACCGATCCTTATTTAAAAAATAGAAGATGAATGATAAATGATTATAATCACCAACAAAAACAGCAAAGTAGTGAAGACTGATTGCACATTTGACCAAAGGTGTCCATTTATCGTGGAGAACTTGTGGAAACATAGACCATTTTGGGGATCAGTATGGCATGGATAAGAAGCACGGTGATGCTTCTCAAACTGCAAATCATCCTGTGGATAGAAGAACTCGATGACCGGCCCACAAGACAATGCCATATAACAGGTTTAGTGGAAATAAAGGCGGCAGTAATGAACAAAATAGATATATCCAAGTAATAATGACCATTCGTCTCAAACCCCAAATGTATCAATTATATCAACCAGATGTTCTGAAAACAACTGTGAGAATAATACGTAGTTTTATACTTAAGTTGTTTGTACAACTTACAAATAGAAAAAGAGCCATAAGAAACTCGCAAGCACAATAAACATTATGTGGATCTCAACCTAAGATGGCTCATAATAGGCAGGCAAACATATTTATTAGTACTCAAAATGGTAGCGTGTGAAAGAGAAGTATCCTTTCCAATAAGTTGATATAAAGCAATAGAATCAATCACCCAGTTTTAGAAAGATGTCATGGACGCTAAGTTAATAATCCTACCTCCCTTCTCGCGTTAACACGTTCACGAATTCCATCTCAAATATTTATGCTGACTCACTACTTGAACCTAAAGAGGTATAATAAGCCTACAACAGCACGAATTATGCCAATTCTGAAGCTCTACTAGTTAATAATCCACCAGTCCAGCTCAATTCTGGTATATAATCATATCAACATCAAATGAATTGCTATTGCTTTGAATGCTTACCTCTTGCCAAGCTTTGTAGGTTGACCCTCTCTGCGAGAAAGTCATGAGAAATGAGAAATTATATAGTAAAAACCCATCTAGTAGTACCATATTCTAGGGGAATTCAAAGAAGGATGGTCAGTATATGAGATTTCCAGTCCTACACTAGTCTTCCGCACACATCCTAAGCTCCTATCTTTGGGTCGTACCTAACCCCGGGATTCGTCCATTCTTGCTCCTCAATACAACCCGGGATTCGCCTTGAGATCACTCCTTGCCTTGATTTACGGGATGACTTTTCTGGTGGGTTTGTCACGCATGGTCAACCTCGCCTCCCGCAATTATATATCTAGAGCCCGTGGCTTGTGAATGCGGATACGTAAGATTTCACTCTCCTCTCCATGATTGTCCTAGTAGACTTTCTCGGAGGAATTTATCACACAAGTATTCAATTAGTTCGCACTTGCATAGTATCGAATTTGGGTCAAGAGAGAAATGGTTCTAGAGGAGATTCATGCTTCCTTTGTTGAAATAAGGACAAACAATTTGATTCCCGATTTCATAAAAATTGAGTTAGTATCGTCCATGCTTGTGCTATGTTCTGTACAAATAGGTGATGCAGTAAGATGTAATATGCTTCATTAGATGAACATAATTCTCTTGTGATAATTGAAAAGCATATTCAAGAGAGAAGACGTGCAAAAATACTCAATAACAAAGCAACTCAAAAATATGTACGGACCAATCAGTTGTATTCAGTAGTCAAGGAGGGATATCAAGTCTAAAAAGCTCATGAAAAGCGAGGCTACCCAAAAGGCTGTGTTGATTCATAACACCCCATGATGAGAATTTCATAACCATGATGATAGTAATAGTTCTAAGTCCAGTCTTGTTCCTTCGACGGGTAATGCTTGATCTCTCAAATGACAATTACATTATTAACATATGTCCCTTTTGCTCCAATTCCAAGCCATCAACATGAAAATCAAAGCTTAGATACATATATATAGCAAGGACTTCAAATTACTCATAAAGCCGTGCACGGCTCCTTTCTTAAGATAAATTAACCAAAACCAAGTTTAACCTGACATTAAGCACGGTGTTATGATAATTTAAAAACAGAACATGGAGGATAAGAATTTTTCTCAAATTTGGAAGCATAACTTACTTCACCATTTGCACGTACTAAAACATCACCTGGTTCCAAATGCTTGTGCGCAGGACCACCAGGCACCTAAAGAGAAAAACTACTGCTCTTAAAGCAGCCTTAATTGCAAAAGCCATGACTTCATCCATAAATCATGTACAAAAGAAAGAATGAGGAAACAAAAAAATTGAAACTCACCACAGAATCAACAACAAGCATTCCTGTTTCACCACTGGGTGAAGCCTGCCTGACAATCTACCAATCAACAGGGCACAAAACACTAAAGTAAGTACTCATACAGAGAATGTGACGGAACTATGTAATAAATATTAAACTATCAATAAGGGACAAAAATCAGGATTTAAACAATCCTCCAAGCGAGCAATTAAATTGACGTTGGATATGCACCTTGAGCGGCTGGCCTCTGGTCCGGGAAAAAACAAAATTATATTTTACGAATATTCTTTAACAGAAAAATGGACCAACGCCCAAGTCTGACTCAGATTATATAAGCTTGGAAGCCAACTGTCCATGTTGCTAACCCCGCTTAAGAGGAGGGTATTTGTTATTGTTGTAAACTTCTACAAGAAAGTATGTTAGACCTGGTGCTTAATTTAAGACCAAAAGTTGCTGATATTCCAAACAAATGCCGTAATTGATCAAAACATCATCAACTTTCAGTCGAAAATTTTTGACGACACATGGCCAAAAATCATCATTTCAAATGAAAATGCAAAAAACAAGTCCATGAAAATCATCAGTCAGGAAGAATAGGAAAGCGGGATCAAGACATGGAGTGCAACAGCATTCATAAAACAAAGAAAGCTATACCTGTTCTGTTTCACATTTAAGTCCAAGCCGGCGTGTTTCATCAAATCCCTTGTGAAGAAATGTCACCTGAACAATGAAAACATATCAGCAACAAAAGACAGATGACAATCTTTCAGTTAAAATTATACATGTTCGGAAGCTCAATATTAATGTTTCTTTAATATACTATTATATGGCAGCGTACTAGTGATTTGCCCATTTATTCATTAAAAAGGAAAATTTTTTACAAGACTTAATTTCCTTCAAGACAAAACCCCTAGTTTGTATAGCTACACGGTAAGGCCTTACCCCGATATATACAATACAACCTAGCAATATCATTGTCATAATAGTTTAGATACAAGTACGTTAATTGCATAGTAATTGTATTATTATATGATGATAACAAACCTTTTGAGTGCAGATAGGATTACAGATTTCATGACAAGTTCACTCCAAGTATGAAGCACAAAAAAAACAACTGTATGGAGAATTTAACAAGGATGATAAAGCCTTATTCAATGGACAAGCTTAAAGCATGGGACAAAGTAAAGAAAAAGCAAAAAAGACTTTTGCAATGTATAAAAAATATTAAGTGTATATACATGTGTATCATAAAGGCATATCCGGTCCAAGCTACATTAATCGATCAACCTTCTTCATCTGATTGTTTAATTGTCATTGATCGATCATTCTTTTCCATTTTTTTTTGAAAGTCCATTCTTTTCCATTTGATCGACAATCATTGATCAATCAACCTACTTGACTTGACGATCACACCTAATCGACCAGTCACTTTCCACGATCGATCATAATTTGAATACAACCTCCCAACGGCTATCAAATGATCGATCACCTTGACCTACCTAATCGATCAGCTTGAGATGATGGATCACCTTATATGATCGAACATAATTGCCAAATCTTAGTGATTCTTTTCGGATATGTTTCCAACGATTATATTTTTAAAATGCCTCACCAATATAAATAAAACCCCAAACCTTTGTTGGAGACATACAACTCAATTCATTCTCTACCCTCTTTCAAAGCCCTAGTCGTGGTAGTCTCTCTAGCTCTTTACTTCATGATCACATCTTGGGGGTCAATCATTAACATGCTCGGTTTGCATTTTAATTATTGTTACAGCGTGCATTTTCTTAGCATCAATACTCAATTCCTAATTATATTTGAGGTTGTATAATCTATTCTAATGTTTATTTATCGATGTATTGTAACACTTGGTGCTTAATCTACGGTGTACAAAGAACTTGTGTTTGATCCAAGCTGTGGGAAAGTCTTGGATGTGTGATCCAAAGCATCTGCAAACAATTGAGTTATCCATGGAGATAGTAGAATAGTTGATTGATTCGGTCAATGGAAATCTTACGTCAGGGACTCAGATCGTGATTTTTACCTAGTAGCATTTCCACAATAAAATACTTGTCTTTTGTTGTTGTTCTTATTTTATGGCTTGCTTGTTATACTTGTGGCGTTTATTATTTATCACATTGGTTTATTGGATATAACATTTTTTAGCGATCCAAAGGAAATCACATTTTGTATCAAAGCTTGCTTCATGCAGAGGAAGTAACTAAAATACGTGATATGATCGTTGTCGCCAACACCTAGATAGTACACGGCAAGATCTCCATTGTTTAATGGTACTAATTTTTTTCTAAAAGATCTGCATGCATATTCATATAGAAAGCATGGGATACGAGATATGGGACGTTATTAAGAATATATATCAAAGGACCAAGGGAACTGTTGAAAGAGGCGGAGAATGTCTTATTCATCAAGAGTATCCTATGGTCCTCTTGAATAGATGTGAGAAAGCATAATGGGTAAATTACATATTACGGATGGAAAGATAAATAAATAGAAAAGAACAACATAAACCACTCAACACACTCCCCAAGATGGATCATAGATATCTATCATGCTCATCTTGGAACAGCATCTCTTGAATGCCCCTCTAGCTAGGGCCTTGGTGAATATGCATATTGTCTAGTCTCCCGAGCTGACATGGGAAGTGAAGATGAAACATTTATATATCATATCACGTGTGTAGTGGCAATCTACCTCGATATGTTTAGTCCTTTCGTGGAAGGCTGGATTGTTGGCAATAAAGAGCTGCTTGATTATCACATTGTAACTGCATAAAAAGAGGTACATCAACGCCAAGGTCAACCAAGACTGATTTGACCCACATCATCTCAGCAATGCCTTGTTCTATAGCTCAATATTCAGACTCATCACTAGATCTCGCGACCATTGTATGTTTCTTGCTCTTCCGTGAAACTAATGAGCTTCCCACAAATATGATGAAGCCTAAGGTAGACATTCTACCCTTGGGATAACTAGCACAATTTACGTATACACAAGTTGTGACAACAAGAGAAGTTCTTATTCAAAATAATAGACCCGTACCAGAAGAAGGCTTCAGAAATATCATAATCATATATACCGCATCCATGTGCACCTGATATGGTTGTTCCATAAACAGACTGACATTGCTCACGGCAAATGATATATCAAGCCTGGTGATTGTAACATAGAGAAGTTTTCCTACCAGCTCCATGTACCTTCATTTATCTACCTCCTCAGGGGCCTCGTCATGTAACTTCGTGCTTGGATCAATAAGAGTGGAGGTTGATAAACAGTCCGTCATTCCTGCCTCTGAAAGAAGGTATGTAACATATTTCCATCAGGTCATCAAAGATAATGTTGATTCCTAGCAATTCAAGACCCAAAAAGTAAGCAGCTCGCATAAATCCTTGGTGACAAATTGTTGTCCCGATTCCCGAAAAACTCTTGCTCGCACTAATGCCTTGAGTGGCAACTACAAAGATGATAATATCATTAACATAAATCAAAATGACAACAGGTTCTTGTTGAGTTTCCGGAACAAAGAGGGAATTATATGCAGTAAAACGCATAAAACCCCTCTGCTCTATCAAATTTGAGAGCTTCTGGAACCAAGCCTAAGGACTCTGCTTAAGGTCGTAAATAGCCTTATGAAGTCTGCATACCATGTGAGACTCTCCTCAACAGCAAACTTAGGTTGTTGCATATACACCACCTGTAGATCACCATACGAAAAAGTATTCTAAACATCAAGTTATGAGAGCGACCAATCACATGCCACAACAATGGATAGGAGAATCCATAGTGTTGAATGCCGAGCTAGTAGAGAAAAAGTGTCCATATAATCAACTCCATATGTCGGAGTAAATCCTACAGCTACCAAGTGCCTTGTATCGTTCGATAGAGCCATGGGCCATGTGCTTCACTATGAAGACCCATTTGCACGTTACTACATACGCACCTTCTAGAGCAATAACCAGACCAGAGTCCACGTGCCTCGAGATTGTAACGCCGCCATTTCCTCTTCCATGGTGAGGCACCAGTAGCTCTCTTGCAAGGCATCCAGATACATGTGTGGGATGTCAATTGCTAACAATCCCACCAAAAATCCCATGTATTCCTCTGGCAACCATCCCAATGAGACATATCTAGGAAGTGGGTATTTGGTACAGTCGAGTTTCCCACTGTGTGGAGCAATAGCCCAGCCCAGATCACCATCCTTTATAATATCCTCTTGGGATACCCTGCTCAGCCTATATAGTTTCTTGTTTATCGTCCAAACCACTAGCACCATCAGTAGAAACCAAGGAACCAAATTCCAAAGTAGTACCTTGGATTTACTTAAATCCCCACGTACTACGAAAAGTTTTTTTTACACCGAAACTACAGTGGTGTCGCATGTTCAACATGCGACACTCCCAATATTTTTTTTACCTCGGAACTACAGTAGTAGTGCATCTTGAAGATGCGATATACGGTGATCTTCCAGGATTAGTTCCGAGATTCTTCCAGGAACTTTCTTACATAGCGCATGTTGAACATGCGCCATATGAGGATCTTCCTGGAACAAGTCCAGGAAGTTTCTCATATAGCGCATGTTCAACATGCGCCATATGAAGATCTTCTTGGAACAATTCTGTTGCGTGTTTTGTTCATCGACTCGGATCTCATCGTCTACCACATTATCGTCAACATCTTCTTCACTATCTTCTTCCAAGTCATCATCGGTTCCCCAAGGGATGAAATCATCCAAAGCATGATTAACCTCTAGCAGCAAAGAGTCACTCAAGCGCCATTCATGATCTGTACATGGTTGCGTTATAGGCACATCAGTGTCAAAGGAGGGTGGAATACTAGGTACAATTGTAGGTTGTGTGCTAGGGACAATTATTGGTTGTGTATTACGGACAATTGTTGGTTGTGTGCTAGGGACAACGGACGATCCCGTGTTAGTCATAACATTGCGGACTTTGCTCACAGATACATCTTCAACAATAATGTCAGTAGGCATCGATTTCCCAATAGTCTGAACATACACAAAAACTCCCTGCACATCATCATCATCGACGATAGACGAAAGTGATGGTTCTTCCCCTGGGCCTCGAGGGATGCGATGTAGTAATCGGATTTTTTGATTACTGGCATCCAGGTTGAACTTACGGTAAACCAAGTTCAACATCTCATCGAACGTCATATTATGCATTAATCCAAACCCACGTACATTGGTCGTCAAACCGCCAATAAGTGTGCCCTTCAAATGAAACATACAATACAACGGCTCCATTCCAACCTAATACGTGGCACAATGTACAATTAAAAAAATGCATTGATGAAATGAAGATAAACATGCATATTATATAACCAATATCTAATCTCCAGAAAAAAAATTTTATCAAATTTCAATGGAAGCAAAAACGGGTACGCCTTAGTGAGAGGCGGTGGCGACTAGGGCGACAATGAACAAGGAAGAAACGGAAAAGGAGTTTTTCGCGAGGCTTGGGGTATTCAAAACGCAGGTTTTTGGGAGAGGGGGAGGCCGCGGTCGACATCTACAGCAGTGGGACTCGGCGGGCGGCACTGGGAGGTCGGGCGAATGACGAGGCGTGGGGAGGGATTCCGGGTTCGCGTGGTTTATTTAGGTCAGAAATCGCATCTTCAAGATGCGCTACATATATCGCATCTTCAAGATGCGCTACTACTGTAGTTCCGAGGAAAAAAAATATTGGGAGTGTCGCATGTTGAACATGCGACACCACTGTAGCTTCGGTGTAAAAAAAACTTTTCGTAGTACCTGGGGATTTAAGTAAATCCAAGGTACTACTTAGGAATTTGGTTCAGAAACCAAGTTATCAGAATTTATCGAGGTCGCGTTGGATGATGAAAAATGCGTTAGAGCAAAGATGGCAGGAGTAGGAGGTGGAAGATGGACCTCATCCCCAGACTCGAATGGAGACAATCTATCACATGTAGGAGTATAGTACATAATTGACTCAAAGGTGACATCAGCACTCATATAATATTGCTTCTGAATAGGATCTAAACAATGGCAACCCTTTTGGGTACGAGAATAACCCACAAAAATATACTTGACAGCTCGAGGAGCGAGCTTTCATGCCCAGGGTTAAGAAGACGAACAAAAGCCCCACATCCAAATACATGTGAAGTAAGGGAGAAAAGATCCTTTTTCTGGGAAATGTCATCGAAAAGGGAACTTTCTCTCCCAGAGTCAAGGATGGCATTCAATTGACCAAATAACATGCAATTAGGATTGCATCACCCCATAAGGAATGGGGAGTCCGACTCTGAATAAGAAGAGTCTTGGTAATGTCAGGGAAATGACTGGGTTTGCGTTCAGCAACATCATTCTGCTGAGAAGTATATGCGAATGAAGTCTGATGAATAATACCATGGAATCTGGAAAAAATGAGACAGTTGAGTCGTACGAAATTCCAAGGCATTATCTCAACGAATATATGTTATAGTGGTAGAAAAGATGTTCCATAAATCATTCACAAAGGGTTGAATAATAAACCAGCTTCATCCTCATTCCTTAACAAAAACACCTAAGATAATCTAGAATAATCATCCACATCGACAAGATAATACATGTCCCTGATGGTCACGGACACGACTCAGACCTCAAATATGAAAGTGAACAAGCCAAAAAAACTCTTACTACGACCACGATGACTTGGAAAGCTAGAGCGTTGATGCTTTCCCAGCAGACATGGTTCACACTGGAACGTAGACTTGAGAGAGATATGAGAAATGAGTCTATATATCTTTTGCAACAGGAGATGACCAAACCGTAAGTGTCATATATATGGAGATGCGGATCTAACGGAGATGGAAGAAGCTCATGCATATAGGGACTAGATAAATCTGTAAAGCCCTCCATGTTCACGACCACATCGAATCACCATGCACGTGAGTATATCCTTAAAAACAAGGAAAGTGGGGTGAAATATTACACGATAAAGCAAATATTTTTTTCTCTAACTTATAAAGTGTTAGGAGAAAATTTTGATGCATAGAGAACATTATGCAGATGAATGGGGGAATCAAGCGGACCTCCCCCTGTCCAGTGATGCAAGAGTGTGTCCTATCAGCAATCATCATTAACCAAGATTCCATTATCCACAGACTGTATAGGACTGTGTGAGTGGAACTGACATCGATCTCCACAGAGATGATGAGGAGCTTCGGAGGCCATTATCATCTTGAAAAGTCTGTCCTGGAGAAGCTAGCAAATGCATAAGTCATGCCTGAGGTGCTGGTGGAAGCAAAAGCAGCAACATCAGATGGTCCTGACGAAACAATCGGTAATCCAACAGCAGAAGGCATGATCTCACATAGGTGAGCAATGAACTCATTGAATCTATAATCAGTGAAAGCAAATAAATCGGTAGTATTTGGAACTTGCTTGGCAACATGGGCGAAGGAAACACTTTGAATAGCATGTGTCTTCTGAATGACCGGGTCAATGACAATAAGTGCATGACCGACATGACCTAGAACCACCGCTATCTCAAGTGACATGTCCCCTTAACAAAGACAGTCCACCTCTACAATGGGATGATACCATAGCTAAGGATTTTTGAGTCAGCGTGACAAAGGGAATGGTAAGCTTGTTGAGTCTGCAATAGGCCTCCTCCATAGGAAACATGGTGGCATCGGTGAGTATCAGAGACAGTGTTGTATTGTATTTAGGATCTAAGGTCGCCAGAAAGGCCTCAATCATAATAGAATCTCGATATGCATTTAGTTGCTTAGGTGTAACTGTCAGAGGTATATAGATATGAAGTCTCTCAAGCATACCACTGAGTACTGTGTATAGGGTATGAAGGGGGCGACCACCCTGCTTGGTTGTGAAGATATCATTTTTAAGTTACAACTTGTTCCTTGCCTGAGAATAGGGTGTTGCAAGTATATCCCACATCGCCTTGGCGATGAGCTGACTCAAGATGTCATTGGCTATCTCATTAGACACGGTACCAAATAGCTAGACACGTTCTAGGCATCATCCGTGTCCCATGATGCATAGCTGCCAATTTTATCAGTCGGTCCTTCCATAGCCAGAATATGCTTCTTCTTATTACGTTTCGTGAGGCTCGTAAACTGCGAAACCCACAACTCGTAGTTTGTCTCATCCGTTTTGATTATGGGCGATGGACTGTTGAAAGTTGTTGCGGATGTGACACCAACTCTATGTACTGCCACAGTGTTAGAATTATACAATAACTAGGATTACTGACTAATTATATTGTGTCTACACGATCATATGAGGAGTGGTTGTAGGTGTAGGCTCAAACCACAACCATTCCAATTCAACTTTCCAGCTTATGGTAGGGCTAGAAGAATGTTTTATGAATCCAAACTCACCCTTCACGGCCCAAAATCAGACCGTAAAGAGGTCCAAAGATGATGCATGTGCACAACAAAGAAAAAAGAGGGACCACACGGAACCCTAGGCTTCTTTAGAAGCCACCAGGTGCTGTCGGATGCTGCTGGTGAGTTGTTGGGCATTGCAGGTTGGCTGTTGAGCTCTTGGGTACCGTTGGAGGATGTTAGCAGCAGCTGGTGGCCGCCAATGGCCGGTCGGTGTTGTCGATGAGGTTGCTTCCCTTGACGACGAAGAGGTTGGCAGGTGGGGGACGGGAGTTAAGGTATAGGGCTCCAATCTAGGACCACCTCTCTGGTACCATGTTGAAAGAGGTCGAAAATTTCTTATTCATCAAGAGCGCCCTAGGGTCCCCTTATTAAGAGGTGAGAAACCCTAATGGGTAAAACACATAGTATGGACAAAAAAGATAGATAAATAGGAAAGACTATTATAAATCTCTCAATAGGAACCATCACCACCAATACGAAGAAGATGGAACAAACAACTCTAAGATGATGAACGGTATAGATTAAACAAGGAGAAATTCAACAGAGTATCCATGTGTAGACCCACCTATGAAATATGTAACCAATGTTGTAAAAGTCACCCGACTGACCGGACTAGTAGGTCCGACTAGTCTAGTCAGTGGGGTGGCCGACCGAGTATCGACTAATTCCGACTAAGCACACTAGTCGACTACTTTTTGCTTGGAGATACCATATTTTTTACTTTTTTTAAAAGCAAAGTTATTCTGATACGCTTAATGTTTTATTTAAATTCAATTACTTCTTTTAATTAATTATAATTATGATAGTAAAAAATATACAAATCAATGTAAATAGATAAGAATATATGTCTAAAAATGATTTACATTTTTAAAAATTCAAAGCCAACTAAATCCGATTAATCGCCAGACTATCGATTAATCCTTAGTCAGTGACCTGACCGACTGAGTATCAACTACCGACTTTTGCAACCTTGTCTGTAATTGGCACACCATGACGAATAAAGGTACGTCAAAGGTGAAAGAACATAGAATTAGTTTATTGCAACAAAGATATGAAAGGAGAAAGTATGAGGAAGAAATATACTCTTTACACGGAATATTTTGAACTCGCTCCAAAACTTGGATGTGGGAATAAACGAAGAAATACCCATTAAGAAGCTCCTTATATTGTGTATTGATGCTGAGTGGAAGACCGCAACTATGATGATCAAGGATGCAAATGATACAAATACGCATCCTTTGAATGAGATAATCAAAAAGCTTCTTATCTACGAAATTGAGAAGGAACTAAAATAGAAGCCAATGCATATTCGAAGGACCTAGAGACTATAACCCCCAGTAAAGATAAAGAGTGAGAAATAGCTATCATTATTCATCAATTCAAAAATTACTTGAAGAGAAAGGGAAGGGTGCCAAAAATTATTTATTACAACTGCAACAAAAAAATACACATTAGATGGGAATGTCCCCTTCTCAAGGCAACAAAAAGAGATGTTTGTACAAAGGAAAAGTCTTACAATATGTAACATCCGGATTTCAATTAAACATGAACCCGATCCGATTTGGGTCTGTTTAACCCAATAAAGTTATTCGGCATTCTTAAATAACTAAAATCGATCAATTGATCGTGAATCAAAAGTCATTCGAGAAAAATCGACCAAAAACCGAGCGCATCGTAATATGTGCCCGAAAAAGGCGTGACGCAAATTCGGAAACTGCAAAACAAATCGAGATCACCTAAAAATCCGATTCGACGAAACAAGATCAACGGAATCGACCGTTTGTCAATCGGATATCATATGATATTTTAAAATTACAAAATTTAACTCCAAAACAAAATCGTATCTCGAAAATTCCGAGCATGCGAACCCGATCAAAAATATATCAATATTAGACTCAAGGTTGCAAAACTCGATACTCGGTCGGTCGACTCACTGACTAAGGATTAATCGACAGTCGGGCGACTAATCGGATTTAGTCGGACTTTAATCATTTTGAATTTTATAATTATTTTAAATATATAACTCATTTTTATACATATATTTACATAGATTTTGTATATTTTTATAGCATCATAATAAAATAAAAGAAGCAATTGAATTTAAATAAAAATATTAAGCATATTATAATAAATTTGCTTAAAAGAGAAAAGAAAAAATAATAAAAAACATGGTATCTCCAAGAAAAAATTGGTCAACTAGTGTGCCTAGTAGGAATTAGTCGGTACTCGGTCGGCCACCCCACTGACTAGACTAGTCGGACCTACTAGTCGGGCCAGTCAGGCGGCTTTTACAATAGTGATTAGACTCATATTGATCGTCATTCTAAAACAGTTAAAATGAGCAATTATTCGTCAAAATCAGAGAATCGAGGTGCGAGTACCGTCAACTTTTGTATGTCAAATAAAAGAAAAAAAAATAAAAAAAATATAATTTATGCAGACTGTAGCAGACAGCAGTCTGATTTGAATTCTGTAAAAAATGAAATGAATGAAAAAAATAATAATAAATACATAATTCAAAAAAAAAAGAGGATTTATGACATCAGCGGGCTGATGTCAACCTAGCTGATGTCATGGCTGACATCATGTGGTTGGAAGCTTCCTTCCCCCACCTTCCCCTTTCCCTACTTTTTTCTCCCGAATTCCAACGAGACACTCCTCTCTTCTCTTTTTCTTCTCACCATCTCCGCCAAATTCCTATCACGATAGCCCTCTTTCCCATCGTCACTTCTTCTCCAAGTAAGTATCTCCCTCGTTGAACAGACAAATTCCCCATTTTCACTGTTTATTCCCAATTTCATAGTTCAACGGGCGACTTTTACTTGCTGTTATATTGCTCCAGGTAGTTGGAATTGTTTCATCAATTCCCTGATAAATTGGACTGCTGCATGTGATTTGCTCCAAAGATTGGAGCAAAATTCAAAGTACAATTCAAAATTCTTCCCTTTGTTGCCATGCATATGGTTCCGCACAATTTCTTGTTTTTTTGTTCATGTTGGAGTGCCATCGGAGTATACATCTTTCCTTTGTTTCTTTTTGTCATGACTAAATTAATCATATTATACCAAGCTTGATGAAATCATTGAGTGTCACCAGAAAATGGATTTTCAGAAGATTCCAGCAAGATGACAAGATCATTTTAGATGCCTTACATATGATTATAATACTCCCCGTTAGTCAGAGTAGATAGAGAAGGATCTTATGGGGTTACAATTGCAGTAGGTGGTATTTAAAATTAGGAAAAAAATGATAAGTTCCAAAAAGAACCGAGATGTGTGTCTTAACATTGATTACCGTATCGAATTACGTATTGGTGAAGGTTTCTTTCTTGGTTATGGAGATTCATACTTAGATATGTATAATTATGCTGAGTGATTATTTTTGATGACATGTTCTATAAATCATTTTATGCTAAGATATATATGTGCTCCACTTGAGCTACTTGGTCTGGATTTTCACGAGATGTATACAAAGAGCCATTTGATTGCATCATCACAATTAGTTTACCCGTAGTTTTGAGACCGGTAACTTTAATGGTATGCCTGAAAGATTTTTTTTTTCCCTGTGGTAAATTCATAGGATCGCATCTGGTATTAACCATACTTGTAGTCCCAATTTCGTGGGCAACACCGTCGACTTGATCAACTCATGTAGTAGTTTAGGACCTATTGATGTTTGCATATATTGTAGCATGAGGAAAGTCCTTAGGAGCATAAAATTGTTGAAGATTTTGGGGGCTGAAATTGCTATTGTGAGGAAGTGGTGTTAGGGGCCCCCATGCACCTTGATATTATATTAATACCGTACATTGTGTAGTTACAAAGATACCTTATTTTCATGAGAATTTATATCTCTGTTATCTCAAGTTTTTCTTGTTTGATGACTCAGGCTATTGATGTCTTTAAACTTCGTATTTTCTTCATGTGGGCAACATAGTTAGACTATTGGGGTTCCGTAAAATGTCACTACAAACGACCATCACACAAAGAACATCTTATGGAGTAGGATTTTCTCAAAGTATATATTGCCATGATACTTTGATCGCTTTATTCCGATCATATATGCCATGTGCCATTAAATCTATATTGCCCGATTTGGGCATATGGTCAAATTTAGGACTGATTTACATGGCACACGTTGAAATCTAAACGGAAAATAAGTGATATCAATAAGATTAATAAACAAAAGAATAAAGTAGACCACGGAAGGGGTTGAGAAAGGAATGAATAATCAAGAAAGTAAATGCGACGGTGAATAAGTAATGGTAATTAATTGTACCGGACATGGTGATCCTTACACCAGACTGTGCGAGGGCGCGGTGACCGTCAATCGGGCGGAGAAAGGTCCAGTTAGGGCAGCGACCACTTAGTGCACGGGTCTAGGGTCCCAGTCCTTTGTTCGATTTTTACGCGAGCTCGCAGTCTTTTTACGTCTCGTTGGGATCCCGACTTTTGACCAGCTCCGCTGACCCTTTGTTTTAGGATACCCATGCGGGGGATCCTCGATTTTCAGTTTTTCGTACGGGCCCGTTCGTCCGTACTAGTCGGGCTGTTTTTTTAGAGTGACTTTTCCGGTGAGTCTCTCTCACCCGTCTTTGGGGCGAAGTTGGAGTAGACCTTTCCCTCTATTGGACCGCACTTCCAATTAGAGGGCGAGACGGAAGAGCCTCGTAGGAGGCTATCTCACCGCTTGAATTCTAGTTACTTTTCCATCAACAGGTTTGGCGATGCTACATCTGAATCATCAGGGGTTACATTTGGGGGAGTTCTAATTGAACACAGAGAGAGAAGCATTTTGGATCTTGTCTAAGAGATGACGTTAAGTATAATTGTGTTGGCTAAAGTTGATTATAATTAAGTTAAGTGAAAATATCGTGATCCTTGCTTCGCGTTTTGTGCTCGATTGGTCTCCTGGATAGGACATCATTCCGTTCTTGCTGGGGGTGTTGTTCAGGATTGCCCTCTGGGGTGTTGTTGAAGGTTTTTTCTTTTCTTTTCTTTTGTAAAAACTCTTTACGCTGTCTTTTCAATAAATTGGGGTGAACACCAACGAGTGTATCCCCCTATTTTGAGCGTCAAAAAAATTAAGTTAAGTGGATGTGTTGGGAACTTAGTTAGGATGCATTACATGACACTGCATGCTTACGGAAGCACCCCAACCCTAAGGCATTATTCACGCCTTAGAGTCATAGTGTGAGGTTATACATAGACCAGGATCACAGACTATCCACTGGACTTGAAAAGATAAATAGAATTGAGAACCAGATTAAAATATTATCCTTACCATCATCAATGAATTAAGAGTAAAATAAAGTATCACCTCACTGCCTCCTTATTAAAATCCATATCCTGATCTCAATGACAAGAGAACAATATATACTTATTGGCCTCAATTACTATACAAAAATGATATAAATGGAAAATATTGGGATATTGAGTGATCAGGGGAAAATACATACAGAATAATTTGAAAACCTTTATCTACGTAGGTAGTGGTAGTTTTTAAATTTATAAATACCCATCTACTTGCTTTCTTTTGAACATATCAAATTCCTGCTTATTTTAATAAGTTTAAGATGTACCATCTCTCGCTGACACCTCTTCTACTTTCCATATTTTGGCAGGCAAGTAGTCTACAACACAGTAGCGGGTTGATGATTTCTGGTGATCGGGTATATTCTAGACGGTACAGTTTCTTTTATTGTTGTTTGATCAGTCATGATGCACATGCTTCCTTTTCTCTTCAGTTAGATTGTTTGTTAACTTTTTTTGTACATGTATATATTATGAAAGTTAATGAAATGGAATGTTGGTGGCTCTTATTGGTATTGGTTCTGTGGTAATTACATTAAATGCGAATGTCATGGCAGAAATGCGATATGCAAAAAATTTTCCCTGATTTTCAATAACTCAATGAGATCGCTTGTGAATGTAATAGTGTGAATGCGGCATAAACGGGTGCCCGGATCCGAGGGCGTCACACAATATTTCAGGACTCTAATACAAGCAACGATGAAGAAAACCCCATATTGGAGTTGTCGCAGGTCACGATTCCAGTGAAGAGGAAGACGAACAGCACAATAAGAAATTTATTTTATAATGAAATATTTAAATCTTTTCATGCTCTGTGAGAAAATTTGATTAGTAAAAATAAAATTTTAAGTAAATCTAGTAATGTAGAAAAATACTCCCACCACAAAGAAATTAATACTTTAAAAGATCACAATAATATACTTGAAAATAACAACAAAATTTTAAAGGATGATCTTGTTAAGTTTGCCAATGGAAAAGAAATTTTAGATAAATTACTAGACACTCTCACACAAAACTCCACTAAATTTGGGAGTTGAAATCTAGAAAAGCGGAAGTGAATCGATAAACAAGAAATAATAAAATATTGAATACTCAGAGTTTTATGTGGAGCCATACTCCGTGGGAAGCAGAAGAAACAACAGGACTAAGACCCTATGGGCCAGATCTTTTGTATTGAATCAATATCTTTCAATTAGTACAGGGGTGTGGGGCTCCTTATATAGCCCCATAGACAAACAGGAGTCTTATCGCTCAACCATGTGAGACTAAACATGAGGGGGGGAGATCCAATTACCAATCTATTACATACTTCAATATTTAGAATAGGATATAATCCAGGCAACCATCAATATGTATTAGCACTTTTTATCCAAAAGAGAAGAAGGCACGGATTCCCAAGAGTGAAGTTGGGAACTATATAATTAACCATGTAAGATCCAAAAAATGGATACCAAAAACACTTTATGCAAGCATAATTGCTATAGTCGGCCAACTATACCGGAAAGTCGGTCCGACTATAAAGTGTGGGGAGTCCACGACTGAATAATCCTATAATTGGCCAGTAGTCGGCCGACTATTAAGCCGACAAGTGACTAATTGCTGGAGATTTTTATTTATTTCTATTTTTTATTTTTAATTCTTAAGTGCTACCACTAATAATGGTATCACCACAAATGTCAAAATTCCATATATATATATATATATATATATATATTGTTGGGTGGTACTTTTATCTTAGATTCTTGTTAATTGATGACCATATATGTATAAACCTATAAGAATATATGTATTAGAATTTATTTATATATTTAAAATAAAAAAAAATACAAACTCGAATAATCCTGATAGTCGCTCGAATAGTCATTATTCTCTATTCAGTGACCCCTCCGACTGAATACCGAATACCGACTTCCTCAACACTATATTCAGGTGGATGGAGATCAATTTGAGAAGAGCCAAATATCTCATGTGCGATCAGATGATCGATCACCTTTATCAACAAGATAGATCGCCTTGATCAGGAGCCAAATTCAACCTCCGGACGGCTATCAGATGATCAATCACATTGATCTACCTGATCAATCAACTTGAGATGACCACTTCACTTATATGATCGATCGTATTTGCCAAATCTTGATGATTTCTTTCTGACTTTATTTCTAACGATTATAGTTTTTAATGGTCGTCCCATACCCCTATAAACAGAGCCTCAGGCCCTTACAACTCAATTCATTCTCTCTACCCTCTCTCAAAACTCTACTCTAGGCAATCTCTCTCACCCTCTACTTCAAGATCACATCTTGAGAGTCAGTCATCTACACGCTTAGTTTGCAATTGAATTATTTATTACAGTGTACATTTTCTTAGCCTCAGTGTGCATTTTCTTAGCCTCATTACTCATTATATAGAAATATTTAAGGCTTTATAGTTTATTGTAATCTTTACTTTATATTGTATTGTAATACTTGGTGTTTGATCCAAGGTGTACAAAGAACTTGGTGTTTGATCCAAGTGGTGGGGAAGTCTTGGATGTGTGACCGAAAGCATCTGTAAACGATTGAGTTATCAGTAAGGAAATAACTCAACATAAGAGAATAGTTGATTGACTCGATCAATCGGAAATCCTAAATCAGGGGACTCGGGTCGTGGTTTTACCAAGTGAAGTTTCCACGCTAAAATTCTAGTTTCTTGCGGTTGTTCTTGTTATGTGGCTTGCAGGTAATACTTGTGGCAACAATTATTTGATATATTTGTTAATTGGCCATAACATTTTGTTTATCGATCCAAAAAAACTCGCATTACATACTTATATCCATTCTGCCTTTTAATTTATGAGTAGGACTTTTGTATTCGACACTGAAGTCTATGATGCTCCACTATTCAACTCTATGTAAGACCTTCCTCAATAAATTTTTAAAACAAGGCATCACTTAATAGTTCACATGAAAGTACTATCTGGATGTGGTGGTCTTTTCCGGTTGTTTTATATTCCGTTCTCTTTTTGGCATAGTTTCTCGAATTCCTAGCCTCTCACCTGTTCTTTTTGGGCATGCCTTTTTGGTAGCCTCTAATGCCTCTCTTTTACTTTCTTTAGTTCTCGTACCCCTCAGGTCTGTTGGGTTGGTGTGGGAGGAAAACTATTTTGGTGTACAACGCTACTCTTTATCTTTTGTTGTTACCATCCAGATCTAATGGGCTGGTTTGGTCAAAAGCCCCCTGGCGTATAACTCTATTCTTTTTACCTTATATTAGTACCTGCCGGAGCAAAAAAAACTCATAAGAACACAACATCAATATATGTCAAGAAACCACCAAGGCGACTTCCACAAAATCTCTTGGTAAGAAATACATTTTCATAATTTGCTTTCAGCACATATTTGGTCTCCAACACCCTCATTACAAATCATAGCAGTTTCTCTGGCACAAGTTCTATTGTTTACTCAACCAAACCTGCTCGAACCTTCCAACATAAGGTCTTTACTTACTTGTGACTCTATGGATCCAAAACGAATCCCAGACTGGGGACGTGTGATCTTCTCACAAATTTCCATTTAAAAACAGTGTGTGAATTTAGGTACTAATGACTAGATTTTTCTCTTCCATAAAAAAAATGACTAGATTTTTCTTAAGCCCACTGTATGGACAAAGTTTGGTAGTCATATGACTCATATCAGTGGAACACATGCTCCCACATCTGTGGAAATATGTAAGCAATAAAACTAGAGCGAGAAAGCAAAAAAAACCACACCGGCCACTAGCAAAAGGATGACATAGCTCAATTAGGGCAACGTATATCGAATCTGACAACAGAATTAAAGCTTGATTTTTAAAAAATAAAAAGGTGTGATGATTAAAAACATGTATGAATAGCATTAGTGCACTAGCAACATAGCGTTGTACATTCTTAAATTGAATACCTTACCCAGAACTTTTACACAATCGAAAGCACATAGATAAGTTAATACAAAAAAGCCAACAAACCTGAAGCGTACCACGAGGAATATCCACCGCGGCCCAAGTTTTATCCTGTGAATCCCAAGTCCTCCGAATAAACTCAAATGCCCGCACAACCTACCAATTTGTAAATTATAACAGATAAAAATGAGCATTTAAGAGATTGAACACAAGACAAATATATACAATTTGAGCATGTCATGCAAACATAATCTTCTACAAGTAAAAAAACACCCAAGTGAATCATATGTACCTGCTTACAAGTAAAAGCATAAACAAATGATGTAAACAAATGAACACCTCACACAAAGATTGTGCACACGCAAGCATGTATGCATGAGAACAAAAAAAATACCAACAAATAATTGGTGATAAAGTTTTAAAACAAAACAGCCATGCACAAAGTACAAAACCCCGTTGGAAACAACATAAATTGTGTTTCATACAAAATGCCCATAAAATTGCAAAAATAAGTGTTTACCCTTGGCTGTTTTTAATGCAAAGAAATAGCATCACTCTCTTTTTAAAAAAGAAGAAATGCCCTAATTGTAAATAATTACAATAACTATAGATTAAAAATGTGTATCCACTATTAACAGATATGATGAATATAAATGAATAAAAAACACAAAGGAATGAAGAAAAAATATTGGATTTCCTTGAACATCATAAGGGGGCAGAATATTGTGCAACATACAGGGGTATCAAGTTGACTAGCAATAGGTTGAAATGTTATGTGAAAGAGCAATAGTTCGAAATGTGAAAAAAGATAACTGAAATAAGGTTGAGAAAATCTCTACAAGAGCAGAATGCTTTATTACCGATGGCAACTTGCAAAAGTCATGTGAAAGAAGGTAATATACAATTTATTTATTCGCAGAAGGCTGGTGATACTATAAAGGGAGCATTATCCGGACAGTCATGGAGGAGAGTGGACCCAAAACCCCCCACCCACCACATCTAGTGTTTCACCCAATCTAACAACCCACTGTGCCCGCCTCGAGATGCCATGAAAGATTCGATGTGCTCAGACTTGCTTATAGATCGTACACTAAAAAAAGACACTATAACGTAATACTAGTGACTGCCCCATTAGGTAAAAACCACAACTCAAATCTCCTGACTTGGGATACCCAGTCGAGCACGTTGATCAACTATCCACTAAACTAATTTCTTCCTATGGTTACTCAACCACTTCGAAAAAGCTTTCTAGACCATGCCAAAGATCTTTTTATAGAATAAAGTTATAATGTACAAAAATCTACAAATTATCATTATAAATATGCAATATGATTAAAACTAATAGATGCACAATAAATGAGAATTGAAATGCAAACCCAGTGTCGTGAAAGCTCTCGAGAATAAAGAAGTTTGATATGGAGAGCAAGCTTCTGATGAAATTTTGAGAGAGAGAGAGAGAGAAATATCGACTTGGAGGATTTTTTTTGTATGTATCTTGTGCATGCACTGTGTCATAATCAAGAAATAACCAATAAATTTTATAACAGGCCATCAAGGTCTAGCAAAGTGGAGACTCTTTTGGAAACTAAGACAACTAGCCAATCATAAAAGATCTTTTACAGAATTAACTGCAAGAAATTCAAATAAAATATCTTAGATTATATTTGTCATAAACCTACGGATTGAAAAAATCTGAATACACAATTTTGACCATTGGTGATTGATCAACAAAGTCAGCTTGATCAATTACTAGTCAATCGATCATGTTGATCAATCACAGGAGCATTCTCCTCAGTAATAAAATATGACTGTTGAACAAACTTGCTTGTTAGATGTTGAACAAACTTGCGTGTTAGACGTTGAAATTTAAAGGATGATCGATCATAAAATTGGCCCGATCGATCACAAGGGTCATTGTCTAAAAGTAGCTTAGAATAGTAATCCAGTTTGATTGATCACATAAATGTGACTAATTATTCAAAGGTTTTCTGAGATATTCCAGTGAATAGAGATAATCGATAATTTAAGGTCTGCTAATCGATTATAGGCTCCCTCATATGTTTAAATTGGAGTTTGAGAGTGCCTACATATCCAACCTACATCATCCTCAATCCATATACATTGAGACTCTTCTACAAGACAAAGAGAAGTTAAGCTTATTACCAAGGGCTTTTTCTCGGTTCTTGTTTAATTGTTCAGATCTTTCAGATTTCCTTTTGCCTTTGTGTGGTGTTTTCTTGGTCGTTTTCTCTTGATTCATTTTGTGCTTCATGCCTGGAGCAAAGGGTCCTCATGGAGGTGGAAGAATCAGTTCATAATTAGGGACTTGTGCCTCAATCAAAAGTAAATGGTCGGTTCATAGCATGTTGGTTTCATAACCAGATGCATTGGTCCTATAGGTGGTGGATTATGTCAGCATGGTTCACAATGCCAGGAAGCATCCACCCCTCAAATGAAGGCCTTAATTGGAACTTATGATTAAGGGATTTTATCACTTGTGCCCCTCCGAGATCTCGCAATATCAGTTATGCCCCTATCTTTTTGGTAATATCAGTTGTGCCCCTCACTTCTTGCTATTTTATCACTTGTGCCCCTCGGGTTAGTGACCGTCCATCCACAGTGCAAACGGACGTTAACTTTGAGGACATAAGCGGTATTAATTTTAAAAAAAAAGGGTTATATGATCATTTTATACCCCCTTCTTCTTCTTCCTCTTCCCCCATCCTCTTCCTTCTCCTCCAACCTCCTCCTCCACCTCCCTCTCCGCCTCTCTATTCAAACCCATATCGCCGACATCGTCACAAAGTTTGTCACAACCATGGTGGACGCCGCCAACGAGCTCGGGCTCCCCTCCTTCGTCTACTTGCCCCTCCAGTACCGCATGCCTGCACCCCCCCACACCCCCCGGCCACCCCGCACAGCCCCCCCCCCCCGAACAACGCCTCTACCTCCCCTTCCCCCCGCACAGCCCCCCGCACATCCCCCCGCACAGCGCCCCTACCTCCCCTTCCCCCCGCACAACCTCCCTGCGCCCCCCGCACCCCTCCCGCACTGCCCCCTCCGGGGGTCGACGACGCTTGGCGTGAAGCGGCGCACGGGCTGGGAGCTACAGGAGGGGGTTGCGCCAGCGGGTCTTTTACGAGAACGGCGAAGCGCGGCGCTACAATCTGGAGGCGCAAGTTGCTGATGACGGTGGTCCGGTGTTGTGCGCGTAGCAATGATGGTCGATGATGGGCTTTGCGGGGTTCCGATGGCGAGAAGATGGGAAGCGCGTGAGCCAGCAGTTGGTGGTGGAAGCTGTCTGCGGGTGTTGAGGAGGATGAAGCTCGTGGCGACGCGACAACTTGTTGGCGTAGGTGCGTTGGTGGATTGATCGCCCGCTGGCGAAGGCTGAAGCACGCGGTGGAGGAGGAAGAAGAGGAGTCTGGACAATAATACCCCTCTTAACTGCACCAAGGTTTGAAAAAACCATGGTTAAGTCAATTCATTGACGGTCAACCTGACGGAAGGGCACAACTGATGACGGAGAAAGAAATGAGGGGCACAACTGATATTACCAAAAAGATAGGGGCATAACTGATATTGCGAGATCTCGGAGGGGCACAAGTGATAAAATCCCTGTGATTAATCATCAAAGCATCAAAAAGAAAGGCACCTTCAAAGATGCTACTGAGCACGTGGACCTCGCATTCTTTCAAGAGACAGCAACCGGCAGGGGACGTGTAAGTTTGAAAATCTGTGTGAGGAACCAGTCTTACCGAAGTTAGAACTGGTCCATCTTCAGTTAGAGCGAGGGGATGCAAACAGCATGGAACAGAGATCTGTTGAGGTTACATGCTAAGTCGCTAAGACGTCACTCCATATGCCACTTCTCCAAAAGAATTTCAGATGGATTTTGTTTCCTAGTGAGAAACTGTTACGACCTAGCAGGTCCAGCTTAAGAGTGAGTACTGAGCTAGTAAACCTCGTGTTCTTTTAAAAGACAAAGCTTCTGGCATGGGATATCCGAGTTTGGGAATCCATGTGTGAACCTCATCTCATCAAAGTTAGAACTATTCCTTCTTCAAGGAGGGTGGGAGGGCTATGAACAGCATGGAACGACAATCTGCTGAAGATAGAAACCGAGTCATGAGGGTGTCACTCCATAAGTCTGCTTCTCAAAAGAATTTTAGATGCCTTTCACTTCCTAGTAACTAACTTTTTTTAGGAAAACAGTGGTATGGATCTCCTTTAGAGGTCCATCCAAAGAATATAAAAAAAAGGAAAAAGAAATATACAATAACAGCGTGCCAAAAGGGGTCAAACCTACGACTTTCTCCTTAGGAAACAGACGCTCTATCCACTGAGCTACAGGCGCCTGTCTTGACAAATGTAAGGCCGGACTGCTACAGATCTAGGGAGGAGGGCCACCTTCGTAAGGACTGCACTTCGAGTTCAAGGAGACGGCCCTGCGAAGAAGGGAGAAGATGTCGTCCCGAACCAAGTGGACCCGATAGTGGGTTTTCTGATTGCAGAGGGCTCGAGTGAAGACCTAAGGGCAATGATTGGAGTTCTAGAGAGAGGACATGAGGCGGGATGCATGGAGGATGCAGTTTGGCTCTCTGATACAGCCATGTGTGTTCGTGGCATAGAGGTGGGGGAGGAGCCCAATTTCCTGGCCTACAATGTTGGCTTATTCCCAGTGAAGGTGTGCTAGCGAAGGTCTAATCTGTGCGATGGAACATCAGAGTCATCTCCACAGTGGCTGGTGGAGGTTAAGGGCCTCTCGGTGAGATGTCATGGTCTCCTGGACGTTAGGGATGCATTCCAGCCGGTGGGTGCTATGCAGAAGGTGTTGAGATCGAGTTTGTGTCCGAGCGAAGGGTGGGTTGTAGTGGTGCAGATGTGGGGCCCCCGGAAAATTTTGATGTCGAAGAATTTTTCCGAGTAGGTAGGGTGAGCTTTGATCTTCGTCTAGCGACAGTGAGGAGCGAGTATGAGGACCTAAAGCCAAAGTCTGAGGACTTGATACTGGAGTATGAGGAGTTGTTGCCGGAGTCATGGCTAAGCGATGGGCCTATAGCAGTTGAGGATAGGCCGAAGAAGAGTGGTTCTAGGTTGGGTGGTTGCCGACGACCAGAGGCTCCCACGGCGGTGCTTCCGATGGATGTGTCATAAACAGTGGTGCGTGATTATAAGACCGATTAAGTAGTTTCACCCTAAGATTTGCGACCGAAATCATCGAGTCGCGTGGCATACTTTCCCGATTCGGGGATGCAACCTTATCGATCGTTTCTCGGAGGAGATATTTTTGGTTTGGGGGAGGAGGGTTGGGTGAATACGGGCTATTTGGGTGGGGGTCAATTCTTGGACCCGGTTACCACAACTGTTGCAGGAGGCCCCTTGGATCTGTTTGTTTCCACCTCTATTTTCTCGGATCTAGACAATTCCACATCTCTTTTCTAAGATCCGAGCACTTCCACATCTCTTTTCTCAGATCCAGTGGACGAAAGAATATCGATTTTGGATCCGACTCCCCTTGTTCTTATTCTAAAGTTGTCGACGATGGGGTAAAGAGGCGTCTCTGCACCTCGCTCCAACGAAGGTGGAGGCAAAGGCCTTGTATTGGTGCAGCTTGGCGATGGGCCTCTTGCCTCATAAGTTGTTGCAATTGAAAAGGAAACAGACGGTATGGGTTCAAGTGCAGAAGTTGGGGAGCGGAGGGAGGTAGTTGGTGTATTGGTGGCAGAGGTGTGGGGGTGGTGCTTCCATAGCACGTTGTTAGAAGGATGGAAAACATATCTTGGCAGCGAAGAGAACTCGAAGGGGGAGGACACTGTCGTTAGGGGAAGGCATGTAAAGAGTGAGAGGTGAACTGATTCTTTCTTTTTCGCGCAAGAAAAGGAAGCTGGAAGCGCAGGAGTGGCTGGAGTAGGGGGTTTAAGCCCTTGTAGGGGTGTGGACACAAGGTTTGTGGATTCGGTGTTGGAGAAACCCGTGCAGAACACGCGCAGTCCGTAGGTAACTTGTATATTGTGGTAGAGATTCGTGCGCGGGTTGCGGAGTGTCTAGGGATTGGCATACTTGTCGTTAACCTTCCGCGTTTGTCATGAAGATCATCTGCTAGAATGTGAGGGGGTTAGGGGACAGGGAGAAGAGAGGAGTTGTTGGTGGTCTTTTGTGTTCTTAGCACGCCAATGTAATGTTCTAAGAGGAGTCGAAGATTGCTAACTGGTATTCGTTTCTTTGGAGATTGTTGGGAAGCCATAGATTGTCGTAGTTCAGAGCGGTCATGATAGTGGGGAGTGTGGGAAGTGTGGTATTGGCATGGGATAAACTTGTTCTTGGTGTATGAAAGACAGGGGCTTAGATCTCTATTTCTGTGTTTGAACACAAGTCCGGAGCAGGATGGATGCCACTTAGTTCGGTGTACAGAGTTTCTAAGGGTATGCGTGACCCCTCCTTTTGGGAGGAGTTGATATCAACTAAGAGGGATTTTCCGAGCATCCCTTGGATAATTGGTGGAGTCTTTAATGTGATGTTTCTTGCTTTGGATCGTCCAGAAGATCGAGGGGGTGGATCCGAGATCAACAGATTTTATGGAGTTTGTTGGGGAGATGGCGTTAGAAGTGTCCGATGCCACAAATAGGAGGTTCACTTCGCGAAAAACTTGGTCGAGATCCCGCTTGGATCGTTTATTGTCGTCTAAGGAGCTGCTAGAGATGTCCCCTCTGTCCATTGAGTGAGACTTCCTAGATCGAGAACAGATTATACACCTATTTGTTGAGTCGAGCGAGGGGACGAATCCAAGGTCGATGTTCGGGTTCGAAAGAGCATGGTTGCTGAACGACGGATTCAGGGAGATGGTTGCGAATTGTTGGGGTTCCTTGCAAGTAGAGGGGTCAGCCGTGCAGAGATCGCCCAGAAGATCGCAGGTTTACGAGAGAAGTTGATTAAGCATAGGAAAGAGTTGTGTCAGAGCCGCAATGAGCGATGTGACCTTGTTGTGAAGGAGATTGCCAGGTCGGATGCACGGGATCTTAGTCAAGTAGAGTTGGAGACACGATATGAGCACCAAATGGTTGACAAGCAAAAGGAGGTAGAATGGCATCAAAGATTTAGGTAGAATTGGGTGAAGGAGGGGGATGCGAACACAAGATAACTCTAAAATATAGCAAGCGGAAGGAGGAGGAATCTGATTCATGACTTGCAGGTACAAGGGGAGAGGATTCAGGGGGATGGGGCGATTGGTGCGGTAATTGTGGATCACTTCCAGGAGTTCAGCAGGAGGGCACCTTCCACCAGGTCCATGTGGCTCAGAAGAGGGGTCGGGTCCTTGAGGTTTGAGCAGCATGAGTTGCTTGTTTCTAATTTCAACATGGAGGAGGTGCGTAGAGCAGTTTTTGATCTCAATACAGATGAGTGCCCAGGATCAGATGGCATGTCGGTCGTTTATAGGAAGTTCATGGATACGGTTGAGGATGTCAAGGGGCTAAACATGGAGTTTAGAGAGGCAAAAGGGGGCTTAGAGAAATTCAACAGATCCTTGTTATTGTAGCACCTCAAATATAGTACCACATCTACTAATCACAAAGTGTGGTAGTAGCCTAAACAACATGGGCTTAATCATTTTTGGCTACGGTCAAGGGCTCCAGTTGGGCCCAAGCCCAATAGGTTGTTTGAGCCAGTAATCCTCAAATAACAGACTGGGTCTAGAGATTGGGATGTTACACGTGGTAACAGAGCAGAGTCTCTCTAATAGCAGAAAGGGTTGCCCAAAAGGTGGAGCCACCACTACCATAGTTTTAGGAGGAAAGAGCTACCCAGTAGGTGAAGTTGGCACAGCTAATGGGAATAATTAACTTGTCATTACACAACGAGGACGTTGTGAATATAAGTGGGGCTGATTGTAGAACCCCAAACATAGTACCACATCCAGTAATCACAAAGTGTGGTTGTAGCATATAAATAGCTGGGACTACTACTAAACAACCTGTGTTTAAGCCTTTTGGGATGTGATCAAGGGCTCCAGTTGGGACTAAGCTCAACAAGTTGTATGTGCTAGTAATCCACAATAACGGACCGGGTCTAGGGCTCGGGACGTTACAGGTGATTGTAGCACCCCAAATATAGTACCACATCTAATAATCAGTCATCACAAAGTGTGGTAGTAGCTTATAAGTAGTGGAGGCTACTACTTGATAATCTGAGCTTAAGCATGTTGGGTCGTGGTCAAGGACTCGGTTGGGCCTAAGCCCAACAGGTTGTCTGAGCTAGTAATCTTCAGCACATCAGGCTTAGGGGTCGGGATGTTACAGATGGTATGAAAGCAGATTTCCTCTAATTGTGTAAAGGATTGCCCAAAAGGTGGATCCACCCCTACCATAGAGTTAGGATGAAAGGGCTACCCAAGAGGTACAGCTCCCATTGTTATTGGGAATACGCTACTACAGATAACCTGGTTTAAGCATTTGGTTGTGGTCAAGGACTCCAGTTTGGTCCAAGCCCAACAGGTTGTCTAAGTCAATAATCCCCGATAATGGACCGAGCATAGGGTTTCAGACGTTACAGTTATTCTTGTTCCCCGAAAAAGGAAGGCCATGTGTAGGTGCATATGTGGACGAGTTTAGACACATAGTGTTGTCCAATGCTACTTACCTCATTGCGGCCAAAGTGTTGATCAACCAACTCAAGGGAGTTCTGGATGATCTTGTTCTTGTCAGCTCAAATTGTGTTTACTCCGAGACGGCAATTGCTGGAGGAAGTAGTAGTGGCGTTAGAGAAAGTTTCGTATTAGAAAAGAAGAGGGGTTGTTGGTTTCCTCTGGAAGGTAGGCGTATGATTGCATGAACTAGAAATTTATTTGGGTTCGCTTGTGTGAAAGGCTTCCAGGACATCTGGATAGATTGGATGAAGAGATGTGTTACTACTTCCTCACTTTCAGTGCTAGTTAATGGAGAGTAGGAGGGGGGTTTCTTTCAGCCGCAGAGGAGCGTAAGGCAAGGTTGCCCCTTGGCACCCCTTTTGTTTGTTCGGGCTGCAGACACTCTGACAGTTATGATGAGGCTAGCAGAAGTTGGTGGTTTCTTCAAGGGCTACTCCACGGAGTATCTCTAGGCCCTGATTTTGTAATATGCAGATGAAACCATTTTCTTCATAGAAGTGGGTGTGGCGTTGTGTAAGGCGATCAAGGCAATGTTTAATATCTTTGGGAGTTGTCGGGGTTGAAGATTAATGTAGCAAACTCAGCTTTTGTCCCCTTTGACCTTGCTTTAGAAAAGATAGTAGCATGTGCAGAGATTCTAGGTACAATCATGGTATGAAAAAGCGTGCCCCAAGGTACTCGAGGCGTATGTCTCGAGGCAAGGAGCCTAGAAACTGTTCGGAGGCATGCGCCTCAACATGCAACTGTGAGGCGAGTGCGTCGATGGACGAGGCGGTGTGAGGCAGGGCAAGGCAAGGTGCTATGCTAAGCCGCGCATGGGATTAGTGGGTCACGTGCTTTATATGTGGCCCACTTATAACCCATTTCCTCCCTCGTGATACCCAACTCCCTGCCTCCAGTCGTTGCGTATAAAATCCCTAACCTCTTCTCGAGCCCCCCACCTCCAGTTGTTGCGTATAAAAACCCTAACATCCCCTCGAGCCTCCTTGCCTCCAGTTGTTGGAATTGCATTGCTGACTTGCCTCCAAACCACTCAAGCCTCTTCTCTAGCAGACTGGCATCGCGCTACGCACAACAATCTCCTCTTTTAATTATTGATGCTTCGAGAAGCCCTCGCACAGTTGCTCCGCCTCTGTCGTGCACAAGGTTGCAAAACTTGATAGTCGATACTCGGTCGGTGGGGTCACGAACTAAGGATTAATCGACAGTCGGGCGACTAATCGGATATATTCGGCCATTATTCGATTTTGATTTTTTTAAATTATTGTAAATATATAAAACATTTTTTTATACATATATTCTTATATGTTTGTATAGACTTGTACATTTTCTATATTATAATAATGAAACAAAAGAAGTAATTGACTTTAAATATAACATTAAGCATAATAGAATAAGTTTTCTTTTTAAAAAATCAAAAATAAAATAAAAAAAATAAAAAAGTTCTATGTAAAAGCCGACCGAGTAGCCGGGTTGACCAACTAGGCCTAGTCGAGTCATCTACCCTCCTCCCCCCACTCGACTAGTCGAACCGACTAGTTGGCCTAGTAGTTGGTCGACTTTTACAATAGTGGTCATGCAAACCATAAGTATATTTTTTTATTTTTGTTAGATAACTTCAGCAATTGGTTAGGAATCTCTAGAAATTTTTCATGTTTCGGATTGTTTATGTGATAACATGTTCAACACTTCAACTAACATATGTTACATTCGCTAATATGTTTAACTTCAACTAACATTTCATATATATATATGGTAAAATGTGTATGCCCCTAGGGGGAGCTAACTTAGCTCCCCCCGCCTCATTTTTCACACATTTTTTTATTTTTTGGAAACTAAAAATCATGTAAATTCATTATTATATCCCTATATTATGTAATTTAAATTTCATGCAAAACAGATACTCCTACAACCTCCACCTAGAGAGGGTCGATTTAAAAAATCCTGGGGCCGTTAAAAATGATTGTCTGAATGGAGGACGTAGGAGTTTCTGTTTCACACGAAATTTGAATGACATAATCTATGGATGTAGTGATGAATATTCACTGAAAAATGTTTAAAAAATTTAAAAAAATAGAGAAAACAGGGGCGGAGGAGCTAAGTTAGCTCCCCCAAGGGGGCAGCCCCATTTATCTATATATATATATATATATATATTGATATATAACAGTAGATTTAAAAAAGGTATAATTCAATATGATGGTTGAGGATTGATTGAAGTAAAATGGTTGTTTAATCGTATGATGGTTGTTTATTTTTGTTGCTCGAAATTATGGAGATGCCGAAGTCAAAAGAGGCCTAAAGAATTCCGATGGAGGCCGAAATGATCCCACATGGAAATTTTATGTTCAACTTGAGATGGACGAGGCTTAAAAAGCAAAAGGATATGTATATGTCCAATGCGATTTTTGTGGTAAGAAGATTATCAGTAAAGTTGCTAGACTCAAGCATCATCTTGCAAAGACTGAAAAAATGTGAAACGTTGTGCACAAGTTCCTATTGAAGTATTGAATGAAATAGAGGTTATATTATCGTTTAATGAAGAGAAAAATAGAAGAGCAATGATGGAGATTGAAGAACTGTGTAGAGCGGGTAGCTTGGAGATGTAAAGTCCACATGGTGGTGAAAATCAAGCAGTCAATCCATCTAGATATAGTAACATGAGAGTAAGCGGTCCCACGGACTTCTTTGTTGCTGGTACATCGCCATTGGGAAGTCCTACTACTACGATTACGACGAGCGGTCATCAAACTACATTGAATGAGAGATGGAAGAAAGACTAGAGAAATTGTGTTTGTCAGCCCATTGGCAGAATCTTTTGAGAATGGGTTCGCATTAAAATATGCAAGTAGCCCTTCCTTTCTGACCATGCTTCATGTTGTCAGCTCCTTTGGGAGGGGATTGAAGCCTCCATTGGCATACAAATTACGAGCTAAGAAATTGTATTTTGAAAGAAGTGAAGAGCATTGGGGACATTATGAGTGAGGCAAGGGCTTCTTGGGCCTAAACTAGTTGCAGCATAATGTTAGATGGTTAAATAGACGTAAAGGGTCGTTCTTTAATCAACTTCTTGGTGAACAATCCGAAAGGCGCTTGGTTCTTGAAGTCCGTAGATGCATTTGTTAAGGTGAAATGCAACCTTGCTTTTTAAGCTGTTGGATGAGATTGTGGATGAGGTCGACGAAGGCAATATTATGCAGGTTATTACAGACATTACCTTGAATTACAAGGCGGTTATACAAATGTTCATGAAGAAAAGGAAGCACCTTTACTGGACATCATGTGGAGCCTATTGCGTAGACTTGATGTTAGAGGATATCGTGAAATTGCCTCTACCAACCTCTCTATTCAAGAAAGAGAAAAGGATTATTAATTACATCTATGTGATTGGATGGGTTTTGGCTATGGTAAGGAAGCAGATAGGAGGATATTTAGTACGACCAACTGTCACACGTTTTGATATGACTTTTCTTACGTTACAGAAGTTGACGAGTATGAAGGATCCTCTCCTTTTTTATTTCCAACAAATGGAAGAAGAGTCCATATGCTTCTAAACCTCAAGGGAAAAGTACAAGTCAAATAATTTTGAGAAGCAATACTTTTTGGTCTAATGCTGCCAACGTAATACAAACGATGAAGCCGTTGGTTATGGCTTTGTGGATGGTGGATTCCGGAAAATATCCACCAATGGGTTTCATCTATAAGGCCATGGATAGCCAGATATAACGAAAGTATTGGGCAATGATGAAACAAAATACCAAACATTGTGGGATATTGTGGATGACAGATGGGATCGTCAGCTCCATACCAATTTGCATGCGGCAGCATGCTTTCCCAATCCCCAATGTCAATACGAGCCATCATTCTCAAAACATTTTCATATAAAAAAAGTCTTGTTTGATTGCATAGTGTGATTGCTAGATGATCGAATTGCAAGGGAGAAAACTAATCTACAGATTAATGCTTTTAAGCATGCAAGAGGCTTCTTTGGATTGGAAAGCACAATAAGTGCACACAAGAAGAGTAGTCCTAGTTAATATGTATTTTGTTTTATTATTTTATTTCTTTCATTAGATAGCTATCTAAGTTTAACCTTGATTGTGAAATATAACATTTACAGCGGATTGGTGATCTCAATTTGGATGAATGACCCAAGTTGCAAGAATTTGTCATCTGAGCTTTGAGTTTGACTTGCAGCGCATCGGGTTGCGAGTACAACAGGAGATCTTTTAATCAGGTAATATTTCAATCATATTACCAATTATATTATATAAGATTTATGATTAACATATTTGACGATATTGGAAATCCGACACTAGGACCACACAAAGAGAAGGAAGCGACTCACACAAGTCAAATTGAATGATTTGGTCTACGTGATGGTTAACCTGAAATAAGGAGAAAGACTATGGAGGATCCTCTATGCTAGGATAACGTGGATTCTAATGATGAATGGGTGTCGGAGCTCCAAAGTTGTGACGTTGAAGCATATCAAGGACTTGATGCAAACATTATCATTGAAGATGAGGTTGTAAAAGACGAGAACGAAGTCGATGACTTCATCTAGTTCCACTACCACAACACACAAATGCCCCAGTATAATGTGTAATCTAAAGCTTTAGCAGGATCGTCGCCACAATATCGTACTAATCATAGCATGTGAGTAAACTTCTACATGTTGGCAGCAGAAAAGCTTTCCACCCAATATATACAAACCAAGAGAAATTTATTCACTAATCATCAATATTGAGAGGCCTGTGACTTGATCTTCCCAACATTAGCATAATTTCACCTCTAATACCACCAATCCTATCTCCATGATCGTCCAGCACCATTCTAATTTAATACAATGAAAATTCTATATGAATTCAGAGAACAAACAAACAAAAAACACCAGCACTGCAATATAAAATCCTGTGCTGCATTTTGCCAATTTTATAAAACCGAGAAAACATATAAATTAGCAAAAAAAACAGTCAAAATGTTGATTCAGTATCATGCAATTATGTAATCTAACCAGTGTGAGCATACATCGTAAGTATTTCCATAGAAGAAACTAACCCGTTCCAGGGGGAGGAAAAAAGCAGAAGCACTAGAAGATTTGCTTCCAGCATTCAAAGCAACGGCTCTTCCCTGGCAATCAATCACTGGTGAACCACTTGAACCGCCTTTAGTCCCAGAAGCAGCCTAAAAACAACAGCTTAATGTATGAACTCTTAAAAGGAAGAATAATGATTGTGGAATGTCAAGTCCCATCCAGAAAAAAAATCTAATTTCTAACAGTTATAAGTTACATAATTGACAACCTGTAGTGGATCATTTCTGAGGAGAGGAAATGGAAACACGTGAAAGAGGCTGGATGAGAGTCGTGGGGCGCGGCCAGCATCGCAGGGTTTCGCCGTTGGAGGTGCGTGGTCGGGGAAGGGAAGCAGTTGGTGTGACTTGGGGAAGGTGTTTGAGGTGCAATGGTTGGGGGCATTGGGCGGCCGAGTGTCGTGACCATGTCCAGTGTATCGTGTGTGGCTGCAACGATCACGGGAGCTTATGATGCCCACAGGGTCATCGGGTGGAGCAGAGGACGACCGAATCAAAGGTGGAGAGGGTCGGCTTCCTTGAGGGGGTATGCCGAAGGAAGGGGTTCGGGTTGACCGATGCTATGGAGAATTTGGGGGCGGCGGTAGGTGAGGGTTTCGCCGGCAACGTTGTCCAGATCGGCACTAGGGTGGAGTGTGCGCGAGGCCTTGCTGAGGCAGGGAAGTGCTCGTTGCTGGAGTATTCCCGAAGAGCGGTCGGCAGGGTTCATTGGAGGGTGTCGCTACCTAGAGACGGAGTGGCGAAGGCTGGGCGATGTGGGATGTGCATTTGGATTCGTGGTTTGCCGCTGCTGGGATGAAGCTTGGAAGCGGTGCGGGCAGCGATAAAGCCGGTGGTGCGAGTCTCATGCGTGCTCTCGGACGAAAAGCATGGTCAGCCTCCGGAGCTTTTGGCGGAATGAGTGGAGTTTTGTCGCCCCCTTCCGGTATGGTTGGATGCGAAGCTGCTCGGAGTTGTGTGTCGCATCTTTATCAGTGAGGCAGAGGCAGCTATGGATGAGGCGGTGGTGCGGCCACCCGGAGTTGGGTTGTGGTCAAGGATGCTTTCTTTGGGAAGCTCGAAGGATTCTTTCACTTGATTTGAATCCGCAAGTCTTTTTTGGGAAAAATGGGCGAAAACTTCATTGAAGGTGGGTGGTAGGTGTCCCGAGGCATCGCTAAAAGAGTGGTTGTCTTTTACGGATGTGATTTCGGGCAGCGAAATCATGTAAAGGTCTCGCCCGATTGTCGCTAAGGCGGATTCGAGGGCGACGAATTTCTCGGAGTTGGTTCATGGATCTACTAGCGGCCTGAATTTTGGAGCGAAGCGAGTCCGAGTGGCGGAGAGGTTCTCGGTGTCGGATTGGCTCTCGTCCGTGGATCGGGTGCAAGAGTCAGCCTTGGACCCCCTCTCCTTCGCGGATCAGGTGTTGGATCCAGTTGCATTTACGGTTGCGGCTGACGGGGCGGATCCAGCTATCTTCGCGGGTGGTTTTGGTGGTATGTTGGTGGATCTGGCAGGTTGCACCGCGGCGGACCTGGAAGGGAACTCCATAGACGCAGTCGTGGTTTGTTGCTCCTTGGAGGAGGGTGCAGAGTGTCGAGTGGTGCTCGGGTCAGCTGGATTGGACGCTTCCGACCCAGGTTCAAGGTGGGCGGCACTAAGTGTGACGTTGTGGGAGGATCAAGCGGCGCAGCTCAAGATTCCGATGGTGAGGCTCGAGGTTCCAGTGGCGCAAAGTGTGGTGATGTTTAAGCAGCTCGAGGTTCAGGTGCCACACCTGCTGGTGTTTCTTGTGCCAATTAGCAGTGGTGAGGGAGCTCTTTGTTCAGGGAGGGCGAGTCTCGTTTGCGCGGCGAAGCAAGTGGCTGAGGTAGCGCCAAATGCGGTGCAGTAGGAGGGACAGGCAGCATCAGGTGCGGACTTGCAGGCAATTCTTGCGTCGGGTGGCGGTGGTGAGGAAGCCCCTCGCCGTATGGGGATGGATCCCCTTCTGGAATCCAGCGAATGTGCTATAAGGCAGTGTTGGGGGGGTTTCCTACGACAGGGACTGGACGCCGCAGGTGCCGAGGGGTTGCTAGCGACCGAGGGAGGTGGGGTGCATGGGGGATTGTTGATGGCGTGCCCCACCCTTGAAACGTCGAGAAAGCACCAGGACAGCTCGGGATCGGACGGTTTAGGCTTCGTGGATGGGCGGCAACATGTGCGACAGTGACCCGAAAGCCACTTTGGGTGGAGATACTCTCGACGGGGGGCTTAGGGAGAGGAGAAGGCAGCGACGGATGGAGATTTACAGAAGTTTGGGTTTGCTGGGGGAATGCAATTCTGGCGGTGCAAGGGGAGCGGCCATGGTAGGCTGAGGAAGGGTCAAATGGGAAGTCGGAGGTGGCATTGCTGAGGTGTTTCGATCTTGAGGCACCAACAGGGGTATCCAAGGTTGTTAGATGAATATCATATCTTGGAACGTTAGGGGCCTGGTGAGGCCTGAGAAGAGGGTGATGGTGCGGAATCTGATGTTGGAGCATAGAGCAGACTTTGTCCTTTTGTAGAAGATAAACGTCTTTCAGGGGGTTGATGGGGTGTGGAAGGATGTTCAGGACAGCACAATGAGAAAGTGTACGGCTATGGAATCAGAGGGAGCTTCTGGGGGGATTGATGAAGGGGTGGGATGAAGATAAGCGTTCTTTGGAGGAGGTGTTGCGAGGGAGTTTCTCTATAACAGTGTTATTGTGGAGGAAGGCAGATAAGTAAAAGGTTCTGGTAACGAACGTGTACGAGCCACTAAATGGAGTTGTCATATCTCAGCTTGTGGAAGAGTTGCATTATGCAAGGGTGGAGGCTCCCGATGTGGCTTGGGTTATTGCAGGTGACTTCAATGTGACTTTGCTCTCTGAGGATCGGTCTGGGGGGCAAGGGGGAAGGGACGTTGGTTCGTTAAAGGTGTTGGGGGCGGTGGAGGAGTTTGATCTTCAGATGATCGATGTGGCATGATGTGTTTACACTTGGCATAATGCGAGATCGAAGTCCTCATTGATGGGTTCTTGACACCTACTGAGGCCCTGGAGTTTTACCCGATGGCAGAGGTTCGTGCCCTGCCCCGAGCGCACTCAGATCATGCGTTGTTGCTCTGGTCCTCTAGGGAGGAAGTGCGACCTCAGTCGTTCTTTCGCTTCGAGCAAGCCTGGCTTTTGAAGGAGGACTTTAAGGAGTCTGTGGCGGCCTTCTAGGAGGGATGCGGTCCTTCAAGATCCATCACGTGCAGGCTGGGTGCCAAGCTGGCGACACTCGGAGGTCGCTTAATGGAGGTCACTGAGAAGGAGCAGGCGGATGAAGGCACGGGAAGAGGTCAACAGATTAGACAGATTGGAGGATCATAGAACTCTGACGGTCGAGGAAGTGTTGGTGAGGGGAGGTCACTCAGAGGAAATTCTTCAGGAGGACAAAAAGGAGGAGGTCAGTTGGAGGCAGAGGTCCAGGCATACGTGGTTGAGGGAAGGTGACGCAAACATAAAGTTCTTCCATGCAATGGCTAGCGGGAGAACGTGCAGAAACTTGATTCATTCGGTGATTGTTTGGGGGGAGGAAGGGACTAGGAGGTGGGTGAGGCGATGCGCTCGCATTTTCAGGACTTTGGCAGGCGAAGGACTCGTGATGGTTGGGGTTGGCAGGGGAGAGGGATCTCGTAGATTACGGAAGATGATTCGTAGGCAGTGGTGGTGGATTTCTCAGAGGATTAGGCCAGACGAGCATTGTTCCAGTTGAATGCGGATGGGGCACCGTAATCGGATGGGTTCTCAGTAGGTTTCTACAAGGAATTCTAGAGGACGGTCAAGAAGGATGTCATGGAGGTGTTAGAGGAGTTCAGAGTGGGAAACAAGGGGTTTGAGAGGCTAAACAAGGCACACATTTTTCTGTTGCACAAAAGGACACCCCAACTAGGGTGGAGGATTGCAGGCCTATTGCGCTTTCCAATGCTATTTACTTGGTGGTGTCGAAGATCCTTGTGAACTGGTTGTAGAAGGTGTTGTACAGGATTATCTCGTTGAGCAGTCAGAGTTTGTTACAAGGAGAGCTAAGGCAAATGGGTTTGTTTTGGCATCAGAGATAGTCACGGATTGGAAGAGAAGTGAAACCAAAGGGGTCCTCTAGAAGTTTATTTTTCCAAGGAGTACGATTGCTGGACTGAGATTCTTGTGGGCTTCGTTGGAGAAGAGGGGTTTTCCATAGTTGTGGACCGTGTGGATCAAGAGATGTGTTACTACGGCTTCCCTTGCAGTGCTTGTCAATGGTAGACCGGAGGAGGGCTTCTTCCAATCGCAAAGGGGTATTAGGAAGGGTTGCCCGCTGGCCCCGCTCCTGTTCGTGTTGGTGGTCGATGCTCTGGCTGTGATGATGAGAATGGCGACTGAGGGTGAGTGGTGCTCTGATTTTGCCAAGGAGGAGATTTCCATTCCGTTGTTGCAGCATGTGGATGATACAGTGTTGTTCCTGGGGGATGATCTGAAGAGGATTGAACGAGCGTCGTATATTATGGACATTTTTTGGGATGTTTCTGGGCTCGTGGTGAACAGTGAGAAGTCAGTGGTGTTCTCCTTCGACCTTTCAGCGAGATATTTCGGGGATTCTGGGATGCCCAACTGCCTCCTTGTCCCTTACGTACTTGGGCCTTCCACTGGTGGCGGGAAAGCCGAGGTCTAGGGACTGGAGGATTTTATTAGAGAGGCTGGAGGTGAGGTTGGTGGGGTGGAAAGCGTCTATGCTCTCTAGGGGAGGGAAGCCGGTTCTACTGAAGCATGTTCTTTCAGTAATTCTAGTGCTCTTTTGCTCTACGCGTGTGTTACTCGTGGGGGTGCGAAACAAGATCGAAAGTTTAATGAGGAGAATTTTTGGGCGAACGGTCGTCAAGGCAGGAATAGAATTCATTTGGTGGATTGGCATAAGGTGACATCCTCGAAGAAGAAGGGCGGACTTGGAGTGAAGTGGATAGGAGAGATGAACAAGGCATTTATGGCAAAATGGGGAGGGAAGCCGGTTCTACTGAAGCATGTTCTTTCAGTAATTATGGTGCTCTTTTGCTCTACGTGTGTGTTACTCGTGGGGGTGCGAAACAAGATCGAAAGTTTAATGAGGAGAATTTTTGGGCGAACGGTCGTCAAGGCAGGAAGAGAATTCATTTGGTGGATTGGCATAAGGTGACATCCTCGAAGAAGAAGGGCGGACTTGGAGTAAAGTGGATAGGAGAGATGAACTAGGCATTTATGGCAAAATGGGTGCTTCAGATATAGGGGAGTTCTGATGATCTGCTTTGCCAATTGTTGAGGAAGATGTATGGGGCAGATATGTCGTTAGAGGCTAGTCTAGGCCGTTTGTCGTCATCGTTGTGGAAGGGAATCACCGAGGTGGTTCCGGAGATTGCTCGTTTGCTGCACATGCAGTTGGTGAGGGACAGACAGGTGACGGTGCAGCACGTCTAGGAGGGTGGGGTAGGGACCTCGATGTTCGCTTCTGGGATGTCTGATCAGAGGGTGGAAGAGTTCCTTGCCTTACAGACAAAGCTCTTGCGGTGCGAAGCACCGAGTTCGGGAAGGGACCATTTTCGGCAGGGGGATGGGAGATTCATGATGAGGAAAGCATATCATTTTTGATGAATGAAAGTGTGGTGGTGCAGGATGAGTTGGCGGTGGACACGGGTATGATTTGGAGGTGTTGAGCGTTGAATCGCATTAAGATTTTCCTTTGACTATTCCAGATGGGGAAGGTACATACAATGTCTTACAGAGGGTATCTGCTGGGTGCGGAGGATGTTGGGTGCGATAGATGCGGTGCGGTCGAGGAGGACGTAGACCACTTGTTCTTCCCTTGTCTGTTATCGGCGGAGGTTTTGGCCAGGACCAGTATTCCTATGGCTGGAGAGCCGAAATAGGGCCACTTTTTGGAGGGATATCATATTGGTTTGCGGCATTGGGCACAAGGACAACTCCCTTCCTTTTGCCGTGGTGTGGTCTATATGGTGCGCTAGCAATGGCGTCATTATTAAGGGGCAGAGGTTTTATGTTGAAAATGTGGTTGAGCATTTTAGAGCGTTGGGCTCTATGTGGCAAGCGTGATGTAACGAGTTGCGCTGTAATTATGACATGATGTAATCATTTTCTTTTTAATATAATATACGTACTCTGTGAGGTGGGTCCCGACTTGGGAGGCCACTCATATTTTTCCTCAAAAAAGTGTTATAAGTTATAACACATCAAAATATAAACGAAATAGCATCTATAAAACAATTGCCAGTGTTTGCAATCATAACATTCAAGTGTAGTCATTAAAATCTTCCTGACAATGTGGTGTGAAACTAGACAAAATCTGCAGCCAGGGATCTTGGCACAAGTTCAAGAAACCCCACTTTTCATACTGGCATCGGTAGTGCTCTATTCCTTGATGCAAAACTCAAATTCCAAATAAATTCCTATTGAAGTAAGTTTCACATCAGTTCTAGGCCAAAAGCATTATGCTTAGTGCACATCAGTTCTAGGCCAAAAGCATTATGCTTAGGGCACAAACTAATGTGTTATAAAGGAGAGCAAAAATACCAAAAATCTTAATGCAGCAAGAAGAGATGTCAGAGAAAAAATAATGGCAATTAGATGTAGAAGATAAGAACATTTGGAAAACCAAGTGAAAGAGTATGAATCTTTCCATTTCAGAAAGAGATCATTTTTTAAGCATAGAAAACTCGAATAAAAAACAAAAAAGTATCAAAATGGATAACCCAAAGATATGATGAATGGGGAAGGTAAATTAGAGTGTATTATGTGATTTCCGTAAGAAATCCGCAATAAGGAGGCCTACATGCTACCATAAATTCCTTTCAAACAAATACATTACTGGTTATATAAGTTCCACTAAGCAAGCTTATCAAGAAAAATAAAGCACGTGTTGGCCGAAGCCAAATCATTCAACAAAGATGATAGCATAAGCAACATACCTGCATGTAGAATGTATTGAAATCATTGTAACCGTCTCTGCAGAATAACAAAAGACACCATTAAAGCACGGTCAGCACTTCAGGTATCAACTGGCAATCAAGAGCAAAACATCGTATAACACCCAATTAATCTAGCAAGCATGTTTCAACTGAATCGAAGTAACAATTTATTCAGCATAAGAAGAAGCTCGAAATGTAGTTTGTAAGCCTAAGGACAAGAAGTTATGATCCCCGAACCAAAGTTAAGATATACCAAATGTGGAATGGAAGCAAGTGCCTTAACCCTCACAGAACCCTATCGATTAGATTTTACTACTACCCCCCCCCACAACTATACAACAACGCAACCTTTTCTCACATTTAAGTAGGGTTGGCTACATGGATTCTTTGCCTCCATTCAGATCTCTCTTGGGTTATTCTCGGGCTTAGATCCAAAAAACTAAGATCCATTTAGATAGTCTCATTCCAACACTTCTTGGGGCTTCCTCGCCCTCTCTTAGCCGGCTCAACATCCCAGCACTCACATCTCCTAACCAGTGCATCAGCCGGCCTCCTTTGCAAATGGGCAAACCACCTTAAGCGATTTTCTCGCATCTTATCAACGATCGGAACTACACCCACTTTCCTTCTTATTGCATCATTCCAAATCCAATGTTTACATGTAAGTCTGCACATCCATCTTAGCAATTTCATTTCTGCAACTGACATTCTATGCACATGTCTATGGTTCACATGCCAACATTCATATCCATAGAGCATAGGAGGTCTCATGGCAACTTTGAAAAACTTTCTTTTGATTTTCATAGGGATTTTCTTATCACATATAACAGTAGAGGCTCCTCTCCACTTTAGCCAACCTGTATTTATTCTATGAGTAACATCTCTATCAATTTCCCCATCGCGTAGCAAAATACATCCCAAGTATCTAGAAGAATCTTTCTTTTGAATATTATCGTCACCAATTTTCACCTCGATTTCTTCACCAATGCTTCCATGAAAAGTGTACTCTGTATATTCAATCTTAGCCCAACTTATACGAAATGCTTTAAACTCTAATGCATGTCTCCAAATCTCGAGCTTCTCATTTACTCCATCTATAGTCTTTGTTGGAGTATTTGGTTATGCGTCTCTTATGTGAGAGATGGGTAAATGGATCTCTCATGGATCCATTTACCCCATCCAGAGTTTAATCCCACATTTACCAGTTTGGAGATGTGGAGACTCAGTGGGGGTTATATATAGACCCCCGCACCTATTGTATTCAGAGGAGAAAAGCAATAGACTATCAGTCCATTGAGGCATTCTCCCGTGGTTTCATCCCGTTCCTTAGGGAGTGGGGTTCCACGTTAAATCACGTGTTCTCAATGTTTTATATATTTATTTCTGATACGCTTCCACATTCCTATTTTCTAACATGGTATCAGAGCGGGATTGATTCTCGAGGAGTTGTTTTTGACGATTTATTTTATTCGAAATTCAATTCAATTATTGCTCATTCTTGGATCAGTTTTATGGAGATCATGTTCATAGTTTGTTCAAGTTCCATGTTCTAGGGTTTCTTTTGAAACCCTAATTCAATTATAAGGCCTCTCATCAGCCCCAGACCCAAGCGTGCAGACGATACTCATTTAGGCACGCTCTAGCCACCGCGCCTCAATGGCACAGCAAGGCCGCAATCGAAGCATCCCCAGACAGGAGCATCAGGGTGCCAGGACTAAAGCATACGCAAGGTGGCACACCACCGCCTCTCCCAGGCGACCTCCCCACTTGCATCTTCCTCCATCATGTGAACTCCAGGCGCGGCGACACCCCAGGCCTGATGCCACATCCCCCTCAAAAAAACGGCAACCAGATCTCTCCTTCATCGGATCTCGGCGGTCAAGTCCCATCGGGAGAAAAAAGCCAACGCACATCAAGCGTGCAAGCGACAGCGACCCCTTCAGCCTTCCTCCAGGCAGCACGAGTTCACGTGATCCCAGACTCGCACAGGCGGTGCGCTACACCCCTTTGTCCATCGTGGCGCATCTCCAGAGTGTCGCAACCCCTGGCGGAGCCACCATCAGCGAGCGAAGTCGCCTCCAACAACTCGTCGTCTTGGGGCTCGCATGGAGCTGCTGGGTCACGCACGGTGCCTGGATGAAGGAGGAGTTGCCACCCGGAGCTTGGAGGTGCGCCGCTCTTAGGAGCAGGAGGGGCAACACTGTTGTCTTACGCTTCTCGCGCTGCTTGCTGAGGTTGGGCACCGCCACGAGGAAGGGATTGTGCCGCCATCGCGCAAGCCTTCATCGCGCATCGCGTGATTGCACGAAAGATGTTGCCCTAATCCCTAACGCCATCGATCAGAGCCTCAGAGGATACCGCCAGATTGCTCGAAAGATGTTGCCTGAGACTTGCACGCCTCAGTTTTAAGAAACACGACGAAGTTGTGCTAAAGAATCTGACATGTGTGGTGGTGCCGCCAGAGAAGATGCAGCTGAAGTAGGGTTGTTGACTCTAGGGTTCCCCGCATGGGAACCCATTCCCATCTCCACTAAAGTAAAAAAGGTCGGAAGCATGCCGTTGCTAGGGTTGGAGCATCGAGGCTGCAAGAAGGAGATACACGCGCATCGGATCTGATCTGAAGCGATTCGCCTGCTTCACGTTCTCAAAAAAAACTTCGATAATGACAGATCTCCATAATAGTGACTAAGATGCTGATGAATCTTGAACGAGCATGATCATGAACAGAACTCCATAAGTTAGGGTTTCAATAGAAACCCTAGAACTTACAAGACTTGAACAAATAAGAACAATCGACAATCGAGCCTCGAATAAAACTAATGAAAAATAATTCCTCGAGAATCGACTCGCTCTGATACCATGTTAGAAAATAGATTTTACATGATGCGGAATGATAAACAGAGCATAAGAACCAAGGCCTTAAATGTCGGTTTCGGTCACCATTTCGGTATCGACCAAAACAGAATTTCGATAGAATTTCGGTGGAATTTCGACCGAAATTTCGGTCATTTCGGTCATTTTTTGTACTGGGACCCCCATATTTCGGTCATTTCGGTCATTTCGGTCGAATTTCGATTTCGACTGGATATCGATATTCGACAGAAATTCGACCGAATTTCGCTGAAATTTAAGGCCATGATAAGAACAGAAATATGAAACATGGAATACAAGATTTTACGTGGAACCCTAATCTCTAAGGAGCGGGATGAAACCACGGGAGAAGCCCTCAAAGGGGCGGATATTGCATTCCTTTTTCTCATTAGATACAAGAGGTTTGGGGCTCCTTATATAGCCTCCACAGAGCCTCCAAGTCCCACCATTGTAGATGTGGGAGTAAACACTGGAATGGGGTAAATGGATCCTGGAGGAATCCATTTACCCATCTACAACATAAGAGGCGCACAACTAAATACTCCTATAGCTCTCTCTTCCCTCAGAAATATTGTTGATGCTTGGTCGAATGTCCTCCCGGGTGGTGTTGGAGGAGATTGGGCCCAATGGGGCTGGTGGGCCAAAGGCTGGGGCAGGGGGGCCACGAAGTCCTACGAGGAGTTGTGCACCCCCTCTGCCAGGGATGCGTCCTACAGGGGTTCCTGTTGCGAACCCGTGTCTCGGATCTCGTGCTCAAGACCCGCATGTGATGGAGCTCTTACCATTGGGGATGGGCGATGTTTCTCGATCCATACCTCGGGATGCAACCTTGTCATCTGAAACTGGTCGGGGTGTTTTTGTTGCTCTGGAGCAGTCGATGCGTCACGGTTCCAGTCGTTTGGTGTTCCCGACTTCAATTGGTGGGTGTTGCGACCCTTGCCTTTTGCCTCGGGGGTCGGGAGCGGAGGCCCTTCCGAGTCAGTGGCAGGCGGTGGCTTGCTGATGGATGCCACTCTTGCTACATCGTTTGTACCTTGCAGCTCGAAGGAGGTGGAGTCCTTTCTGGATCCTTGGCGGGAGCCTCCCAGAGATCCAAGGGGGCCTCTCATTGTGCCTTTCATGCCCGTGGCGCTTCGAGAAGAAGTACTTGCGACTCTCCTCCAGAGAGAGCAGAAGGAGGTGGAAATTGGCAGTGTGTGAGGCATTGACACAGGCAGACTGCTCTCGTGTGGGTGCGGGAACAGTGCTGGACTCCTTTAGGCCCAGGGGTGAGCTGGTGGGGGAGGCGGCGTCTACAACGAACGTGGAGCCTTCGATCGGCAGTAGCAGGGGGCGGTTGTGCTTGGTGGCGTACCATGCCCTCTTGAGCTACCTGGGTGTGGTGTCGTGCCGTCTAGAGTTACGATTGTTGGTTTATGAATATCTTCTCCTGGAACATTAGGGTTGCGAGGAGGCCGAAGAAGAGGATGATGATCCGAGAATTAATGTGCGAAGACGTTGGCGGATGTGTTGCTCTTGCAAGAAACAAAGATTCCTCGTAATTTTGGTGATGTGTGGAGTTTGATTGATGGACCTCGACTGAATGAGTACAGGGCATTGGATTCTTCGGGGGCCTCTAGCAGCTTGGTTGTCGGATGGAGCGGGGAAAGCCTCGGTCTTCTGGAGGAGGCGAACAGGGGAGGCACTCTATCTCGGTGTTGTTGCTGAAAGGGGCGGATGGGGTGAGGCCGATGGTGACCAATGTGTATGGGCTACCTAATGGTGTTGGCATGTCTAAGCTGGCTGAGGACTTGATATTACTCATGGAGAGGTACCCTGACGTAGCTTGGATTATCGAGGGGACTTTAATGTGACGTTGCACCCAGGAGACAGGCTCCAAATGCATGGGGGTGTTGATGCAGGTTCAGAGGAGCTAATATGGTTCATCGGTGACGTGGGCTTGCATATTTTTGATGCCAGTGTTTGTCGTTACACATGGAGAAACGACAGGTCAAGATCGTGCATTGATCATTTCCTGGTTTCCTAGGAGGCGACTGGGCTCTTCCTTCAGGCGGATGTGTGGGCTCTGCATCGGGCCCACTCCAATCATACTCCACTTCTTTGGTCCCCCGACGAGGACGAGAGGCCAAGGTCCTTCAAATTTGAGCAATCCTGGCTGAATAGAGGAGGGTTTCCACGAGATGGCTGCAAAATTTTGGCGTGACACGCAGCTTGAGGGATCGGCTATGGCTGTTATGGCTCAGAAGCTCACGCTTTTGAAGAAGTGGTTGATTGATTTCAACAGGAGGGCTCAACTGCAACGTCAGAGCAAGAGGGTAGTGGTGCAGGAGGTCATCTCCCACCTGGACTCGTTGGAGGATGAGAGAGAGCTTTCGGCTCAGAAATTTGAGAGGGTCGCTTTCTTGAAACAAGTACATGTGGAGGATAAAAAGGAGGTCGAATGGCGGCAGAGGTCGCGGCAAAAGTTGTTGAGGGAGGGCGATAGCAATACGCATTTTTCCATTATGCGGCCAGTGTCAGAAGGCGTTGCGGAGATCGGCTAGAAACTCATATCGCATTTCCTCGCTTTCTCTAGAAGAGCCTGGGGGGTGGGTCGAGGGTAACACGAGTGGGGGGTGGGATCTCTTTCCCCCCAGGTGTCGGATAAGTCAGTGGTGCCTTCTCAGAGGAGAAGGACAAGAAGGCTAAGCATGCGATACGACAGTTGAATGTGGATGGGGTTCCAACCTCCGATGGGTTCTCGGTGTGTTCCTTCAAGGAGTTTTGGGATTGTCTGAAGGGTGATGTGGTGGCGGTCCTGCGGGAGTTCGAGAAGGGCAATCATGGTTTCGAGCAGCTTAACAGAGCATTACTCTTTCTCCTTCCAAAGCGGGAGGGTAGTGCGGGTAGAAGACTACAGACCTATAACTTTGTCCAATGCGATCTACATTCTCGTTGCCATAGTCTTGGCGAACCACTTGAGGGGTGTCATGGGGAATATTATTTCTCATGAGCAGTTGACTTTGTTCCAGAAAGACAGATGGTGGACTCTTGGGACTTGGCGTGTTGGTGATGGACGGGGGAGGGAGAATAAGAATGGGGCTCTTTGGAAGGTGGATTTCTTCAAGACTTACGACTGCGTTGATTAGTGTTTCCTCTGGTGATCGTTGCAGAAGATAGGGTTTCCTGAGCGATGAGTTGGATGGGTGAAGAGATGCATAACGACGGCATCCTACGCGGTTCTTGTGAATGGTAGGCCAGAAGGTGGCTCCTTCCAACCCCAACAGGGGTGCGCCAGGGATGCCCCTTGCGCCCCTCTTTGTTATCGTAGCAAATGCCCTAGCGGTGATGAGATTGGCCACAGCTTGCGGTTTTTGTGTCGAGTACATGAGAGACGGTGCCTCCATTCCTATTCTGCGGTACGCTGACGACACGATCATCTTCATTGATGGGGACTCGGATCATGCGAGACGGGTTACCTATATCATGGGTATATTTGGTGAGGTTTCCGACCTTAGAATTAACAGAAGCAAGTCCGTGGTTATTCCTTTTGGCTTGAAGCAGGTAGAGGCTCAGGAGCTATGTCACATTCTCTACTGCTCGAGAGGCTCCTTCCCTCAACATATTTGGGGCTCCCTTTGGTTGATGGGAGATTGTGTGCGACGGACTGGAAGGTGGTGCTTGACAGGTTGGAGAACAAGATGGTGGGGTGGAAGGCAAGATTGCTCTATGGGGAAGAAGCTGATACTCCTCAAGCATGCTTTGTCCTCTATCCGGGTGTTCTTTTGTTCCACGAGATTGATGCATGTGGGGTGTGTGCCAAAGGCTAGAGGTAATGATGAAGCGTTTCTTCTGGCCGAGCGAGCGACAGGAGGGTGGAGGAATACACCTGGTAAGCTGGGACACCGTTACGAGAGCAAAGAGGGAAGGCAGTCTTGGTGTCTGCAGCTTGGAGCACATGAACAAGGCGCTACTGGCTAAATGGGCCCTCAGGACTTGGGGTGACTCCGATGATCCGGTTTGCAGGGTGTTGCGGAACATTTACGAGGCACGTGGTTCGATGAGAGCGGGTGTGATTCGTCTGCCTTCGTCACTCTGGAGGGGGATTGTCGGCATTCCACTGGAGATGGAGGCTTGTGTGAGGCCGATGGTGGGTAACGGCCACAGATGCTTCTGAGAGGATAACTGGACGGGGTTAAGTCCACTCAGGGAGAGATGCACATGTCTCTTCGCCCTCATGGATGACAGGGATGCTATAGTGCATCAAGTTTGGTCGGCGAGCTCTTGATACTCGACCTTCGCCTCCGCTTTGTCTGATCAGAGATGTAATAAATTTCTGAGGGATCTGACGGACATTGAAGGTGTTGGTGAAGGCAGGGATTGCTTTCTTTGGAAGGAGGGGAAGTTCTCGGTGAAGAAGGTGTACCGTTATTTTGCCAAGGTGCAAGAGGCGGCTCGGGAGGAGTCCACGTAGGACTAAAAAATTATTCGAGCTAGCAAGGTGCCTATGTGGATCAAGGTTTTCTTGTGGTTGGCGATACACGGGCGTCTACTCTCTAAGGTGTGGAGGCCTAGATTGTTGCATATTGAGGAGACCTTATGTGATCGGTACGGGCTTCATCGTGAGGATTTCGACCACCTTTATTTGGTTGCACGGCTTCGGTGGCGATAAGAGATGGGGCGGCTATTCCATGGTTCGGTAAGTGGATGACACGTCGTACTAGAGATCCGTTAGAACAGTGTGTGGCAGCTCCCACGAGAACGCGGTTGGGGTGTTCACTCTGCTTTGGGCTATTTGGTGAGCTAGGAATGAGAGGATCTTTCGAGGACGCTCCTTTCAGTGTGTAAATGTGCTGGGGCACTACAGGGTACTCGTGTCCATGTGGTCTAATATGTACAACAACAAAGCCTTTTCCCACAAATAAGTAGGGTCGGCTACATGGATTCTTTGTAGCCATTCAGATCTATCTTGGGTCAATCTCGGGCTTATATCCAAAAAACTAAGATCCCTTCAATGTGGTATAATATGTAATATGTAAAATTGTGTACTCTATCTTTTGAGTTGTTCAACAAATCCGTGGTGGGTTCCAATCTTGGGACTGCACCCTCTTTCTTCTCAAAAAAAACTAAACCTTAATGTAGACCAATGTTGATATCAAAATAGTCAGTCTTCCCAAACTTGATCCTTATACAAGATGAATCCATATTATACATATCCTTTGTGAGGCTCATGTATAGGACAGGTATTTGGTTGTTCTTCAAAACTCTCCACAACATCTCTCGTAGAATAGAATCATAAGCTTTCTCCAAATCAAAAGAAATCATATGGAGGTTCTTCCTATTAGCTCCATCATTTCCATTGTTCTCCTCAGCAAGTAGAAGGCTTAAATAGTTTAGAGATATGGCATGAATCCAAATCGATTTTCTTTTACTTTGGAAACTCACGTCAACCTTCTTTCGATCACATGTTCCCAAATTTCCATAGTATGATCCATAAACTTGATACCTCTGTAATTCGAACAATTTTGAATGTCTCCTTTGTTCATATAGAGGCATCACAATGCTTCTCCTCCATTCCCCATGCATCTCCTTGCTTCGTCAAATAACATTGAATAAATTTATAAGCCAAGTCAAACCACACAAACCTAGAACTCTCTATACTTGTGTAGGAATGTCATCAGGTCCTACATCTTTCCAGGTTTCATAACCTTCAAAGCCTCCTGTACTTGCTTCCCTTGTATTCGTCTATAGCTTGCACGATTCAAGTAAATTTCACTACTAGCTAGATCTCCCAAAGTGATCTCCCTATTTCCTTCCCAATGAAAAGCTTATGGAAATATTGCTTCCATTTAGTTTCTATATCCTTCTGAATAACAAGCATGTATCATTTCTCATCCTTAATGTATCTCACTTGAGAAAGGTTTGTGATCTTTCTTTCTCTTGCTTTGGCCAATCTTTTTTTTGATGGAATGCTTTGGCCAATCTGAATAATGCAACACAGCAATTCGCTAATTCAACAAAATTAACAAAAGAGCATAAAACTGCTCTTCAACATGCCATATCCACTTCCCATTTTTTCCATCCATTAAGTTTAGTTTATTATCCAAGCTTTGGATTGAAGATTATCTTCCCATCCGAAGTGAACATCTGCACCAATTTTTCGTAACAGATGCATGCATAGACATCTTTTATTTTCTGGTAAAAAAGAAAATGCAACCTAATATCTTCCACAAGACTTATGTACAAACAAAATTTTGGACAACCGCCTATAGGACAGGAATAAGTTACAATATTTAACAAATTTGAATAACAAAATAGAATATATAATTTAATGAGATCAACCGCATTCAAAAAATATTGTTGCTTACTTTTTGTAGTGAGGAGCATCTCTATCTAAACGAGCAAGAGTGCCTGCCAAGATTGATACCTGCAAAAAATTTATTACCGAAATCAACTAACGCTTAAAACCATTGAACGGTTTCAGTATGCTAACAAAATATCAGATCAAATGCATAAAAAATAATTTTTCTTCTAGAAATATTAATAAAATATAACTCCTTTATGAGGATAAACTGCTCAAGTGTAAGCCTGCAAGCAATGATGTAGGCTTCCAGGTACTATCCCTAACAGTCGAAAGCATGCGGTAAACGGGTATCATGCATGTCTAAAAACCTTAAACAGGTAACACAGTTAGCACAAGTATAGTGGCATGTCTCAAGTTTTTAGAGGTAAAAAGTTTGGATATGTAGAGGGTGCCCGCCCAATATATTTTTTATTAGAGATGGATGGTAGTATTTTAGCGTATGCATCGACAGACCAAAACAGGAAGAGCTACAAGCTGACAAAATTTCTTCTATAACCCATCAATATCATACGTTTTTCATTTTACATCTTACAATCTAACGAGTTTTTTTTAGAAAACAAGGAGTAAACACTAAAAAGGTGCACACCCTGACTCACATACTGATAAAGCACAGGTGCAACTGCAATTAGACAAGTTCATGTCCATGAAATCTGAAATGGCGTGCATTATTTCTGTTGATGGGAGCAAAGCCATTTTGCAAGCCAGGTTGACAAGCACAGGTGCAACTCCATTCTCCTCTTTGCTCCATTCTCATCTTTGCCTTTCTTATGAGAAGATTTGGTCGTTATTAGGATGTCTTCCAAGTGTCCTAGCAGAATGCATGCATTGAAATTTGGAAAATGTATTTTCGTGGAATGCTCGGGGCCAGCAGTGGATGAGGTCAAAATGGCCAGATATTTATACTTGGTGGTGGGTCCCAAGTTCTGGGACACCACCCTTTTTTTTCAAAAAAATGGCCAGATATTAGTATTTATACTGTTGGTTAGCTTATCATAGTCTGCCTTTGGAGGTTGTGGTCAATATACTTTAATAGAATATCCTCTCCTCATTATCTGTGCACATTCAAGAAGCTCGTCAAGTGATATTTGTCATAGTTTATGTTAGACATATGGTGTCTTCTTATATTGGGGGTAGAAATCCTCTTTAGAGATAACGACACCAGTACCCTGTGACTGGTGGCTCAGGTGGCATTTGGAGTCATTGCTCTAAATGTACTGTGTAGAGAAAATTGCGGCATCCTTGACTTCTGCTTTTGGCCACTTTGAGTAGTGCCTCAATGATAATTTTGGAAGAGATTTCTCTAAATAGGAATAAGGTTGAGCAACGGCAAGCTTCTACAAAAATATAGATTTCTTTACTCCTTGATTTCTCTTCATCTTCAAGAGAACGGTTCAATAAATATGAAAGGCTGAAAGGCTGTGTAAATGCATTTATAAGGTTGAGCAAGAGATTTCAAGATAACAATCGTGGAAAAGCAACAGGCACGGAGTGTTTTATCTCAATATGAAATTTAAAATTAACAACCGATCGTTTAAAAAAAGAGACCTCTCCGACAGGTGATATAGGAGATGTTAGGCCTCGTGTTAATGGCACCATACATACAAAGAGCAAAGAAGGTGGAGGGACAGCGGCTGACATGAAAGACGGAGAGTCAAAGAATAAGAACTAAATATGTCAACACCATTTCTTCCATTCCAAGTTCTTCAACATTTTGTGACGGCTTATTGGTCGGATGGAAATTGGTGCCCGACTTTCTCCTCTAATTTCTCCGACCAGAGACTGGAGGATTTCTTGGCCTTGCTGGATGCAATCAGGGAGGTGGGGCGCCCATCGGAGAGGAGAGACCACTGGGATTGGCGTGCCGGTCCGTTCACGGTTAAGAAGGCTTTTGGGGCTATTAGCAGGCCGCCACCATCCTGCTCGGAGCTGGCCCGAGAAAAGCAAGGCATTCCTTCCCAGCCAAACAGCCCACAGGACGGCCAGAGGATAGATCATCTCCCTCCTAGATCTACTCCTATTCGCCACCAACGAGCCGCAAAACGTCTCGAGATCATCCACGCAACACCAGGCCAGACCGGTCCCCTGCCAAACCTGAATCACCTTGGGGCATTTGAAGAACATATGTTCAACGGATTCAATCGCCTCCTCGCAGAGAAGGTACCTGTCAGAGGTGGATCCCAGAAGCCTGGAACACCGGTCCCTCGTCATCAGCCTTTGTCTCCGAAACAACCATAAGAAGAAACCAATTCACTCAGGTAGCTTGAGAGCCCAAAGGAATTTCCTTTTTTATTCTGTTTTCGCTTTTTGAATAAAAGATGGGGCGAACACCGTCGAGTGTCTCCCCCTATTTCAGGATTTTTCAAAAAAAATCTCCTCTTCAGTCGATTCCGTTAATATATTTTACCTATATAGTGAATCTTCGATCATGTTTAACGAAGTTAAGGTGAAATTCTCGTGACAAATGACCTGTGACGACATCTTATAAAAAACAGCAAAAGCAGTTGGTTTTACCGAAACACATGTATTCTGGGATTGTAGAAACAGCGAGATCATGAGGACAAGATTGCGTTTGGGCCCCCAATTCTTTCGTTGTGGGGTATATGGCCACCAAGTTGTTTCTGGTTCTTCGGAGGCCAGGTGTTTCTCCTGTGGTAGTTAGAATCATTCCATTATTGGTAAGTATTATTTATTTCATTGAGTCATGTAATTCTCTTTTCGTTTCGCCCTCTAGGTTTTCATGCAATATAAGAAACCCTAAACCTACAGAATAAACAAGTTATCCATTCTTAATTTTCTTCTCCACATGGTATCATAGCAACAATCTTGGATCGGGGCTCGTACCCAACGCCCACAGCCCCCTCTCTCGGCCACACGCAAACCTGATCTTGGTCGTGTGTGACTGCCACTGTTGGCTCATCCCTCTGCATGGGCATCTCTCCTCATCGGCAGGCCCCGTGCAGGAATCCCTTTGATTGCAGGCAGACCTCCAAGCTCCTTGTGTGATGCCACTAGCCAACCACAGAGGGAGGGGTCTCTTCTGCCCAATGACGATGCAAAGGGCTTCTAGGATGGCATCGCCACTACCTGCCTGTTCGAAATCACCCTCCAGCACCGCCATAATTGTCATCGGAGGACTGGAACCGTTCGTCTACGGTACCTCCGCCTCCATACAGTGCTATAGCACACCCATGGGGGATCAAAACTTTCTCGGCTTCTTCCTAGTGCCACCTGCCTTTGAAAAGGGCAAACTTCAGACCATGTGTTGATCCTAGCAAGGCAAACAGGGCGTCAATGCCCTAATCTCATGCGAGTTTAAGACAATGCGACTGCTTTTTTGATGTATCTCCCTAATCATGATGGCCACGACTCCCACCAATACAAAATCCCTAGTTTTAGCATATGCTTTAATGATGCAGGGTATATGTGTCAAACTCAAGGGCACAGAAAATTACATGTTATGGTCTCAGGCGTTCAAGGAGTTCATCAATGGTCAGAGAAAGATATCAATTTTGACCAAGGCCTTAAATGTTGGATTTCATTTCCGTTTCGGTAAGCCTGGAAAGAGAAATTTGGTGGAATATCGGTGAAATTGTCAGAAACTGGGAAAATTACTTGAAAAGTCTCTTTTTCTAAAGTTAAGATTTCTAATATTTTTTAACACAATAAATGAGATGGGAATACACAGTTTTTTTGTTAATACTAAGATATTAACATGATATGTTATATTAAATTTACATAGAATCGCTCCAACAGTCAAAAAAGTAGTATGTTGTTAAGAATCAGAGCTAGATTTGGGACAGTAATTAGAAGCTATTAGTTTCACCTCTATAACATGAAAAGAAAAACATAGACACACAAAGAGTACTAGCAAAATGATTAGACAAACAAAGAATACCAGCAAAATGATATCTTATGTAAGAAATTGAAGATCGAAATGATAGTTCAGAACTTGTACCTAACCAAAATATTGTTAACCAGGAAAAATATTTAATTTAAGAAATAAAATAAAACACACACATGCACATAAACACAAATCATCGTAATAGATGCATTAAATAGCTCGTGATCGTAAAATATGTGTTATACAAGACATAAACAAATCAATTAACACCAAAAAACTGCGTAGCATTCCCAAACACAATATATATTCAACCTGATAGTAGGCAAATACTTACAGTCACAAGACTTAGAAGGTTGCTAACAACCTAGCACTCGTACAGCCACACATACTCATTGCAATTGAGAGAAGCCACAAGAAAGCAATGCCTTAAATTTCGGATTTTGTAATCATTTTTGCCACAGTTCGAAAAGAGAAATTTCGTAGAATTTCGGTGAAATCGTCAAAAACCTTTGAAATGATTCTAAACTTGACTTTTTTTCCAAAAACTATGGTTTTTAATAATCCTAAGCCAATAAATAAAATAGAAATGGTGGACTTGGAAAGGGTGGTTGAGCCTACTGAGAGCAGACAATTGGACATGGTATGATGGGAGTTTTTCTGTAACCAAGGGCATACAAGGCACTGAAGAGACCAACACCCTTCGACCCTGGAGGATGCATTGAGGACTGTAGGGGCATATGGAGATGGAAAACCCATATTTTTTTGAATCTAAGATGGAAAACCCATATAAGGGTAAAGGTATTTATATGGTTGTTCAATAGAGGGAGACTTGCCACGAGTGAGAGACTCGCACGGCCTATTCAAGTCGTCGACCCTACCTGCTCTCAATGCCAGGTTGACATTGAGGATGCGGACAACTTATTCTTCACTTGTGCGAGCTCTACAGAGGCCTGGAACTTACTATGTAACTGAAGTGTCTCTTATAGGGGCGTGGCAGGGTTTTGAGAGTCAATTGGCAGAAACTGGCGTGGCACGGAGAGAGAGAGAGAAGCACATCGCTCTGGTCTGGGCGATTTGGCTGGCCAGAAACGATGTAATCTTCAAATAGGGTGATTCTTTGCCGAGAATGTAGTGGTACATGCTAGGGCATTAGCGAAGTCTTGGACCATGTGTAGCACTTTATCTTTTTTTTATCAAATACCTGTTTGCAAGCGTGAATTTTTTATTGCGATGAATGATGAAGTTTTTAGGCATGCATCTATACAGTGAAGGCCCTTTTTCTTTCAAAAAATAAATAAAATAGAAATACACACTTATTTGTAGAATAGAATTGTAAATATAAGTTTTGAAGTACTATTATCGTCATAATCATCACATGCATTAATACGTAGAGCAATCTATTGCCTAGAGTTAGAAGTGTATGCTAAACTGGAAGAAAAAATCATGGTAATCTCCTCTTCAAAAAGAATGAAGTGACATATATAATAACTGCTAATCAAAACATATATATCAAAATAAAGAAAGAAGAAAAAATACAAAGCCCTTCTGTTAAAACTTTAATTTAACTCTTAGATCTTGTGTCTAACTGATTTGGCTTAGACTTAGATCTAAACTTTAGAAACTAACTAAAGAAACTTCTTCAAATAATGTAAAGCACTCTAACAACTCAACACATCAGTGAATAAATAAGTAAAATTCATTAGTATAGAAGTGAAGGATGGATTCTCTTAATTTTTTTGTTCGAGTATAGAAGTGAAGGATGGATTCTCTTAATTTTTTGTTTCACCGAACGACATGTAATTTCGATGATATTTCTTTTACAACACATTAGTGAATAAATAAGTGAAAGTTCTTTGACATTTCATTGATATTTCATTAAAATCCTGGAAAAAGAAATAATGTAAAGTTTTGATTTTGGAGACCTGGACAAATGAAAACTTTGGAGAAGTTCAGTGGAATTTTGTTGAAATTTAAGGCCATGATATTGACAAAGGAACCTCTATAAGAGACAGACAAGGATTATGAGTCCTAGATTGGAGACAACTATCAGGTCATTTGGTCCTCACATCGCGGTGAACCCTCATGTACAAGAGAACCACCAAGGAAATGTGAGAGGAAACTGGCATAGACGTACTCACAGCAGACTACCAAGTCTCGTCTGGTCGACATCTACATGTAGATATGTTTGCATCTTAGGGAGACTCTGCTCTAGTGGAATATTGTCATCATCTTACTGGGTTGTATGAGGAACTTGTCATATCTCATACGGCCTCTTTACATAACCGATCGCAGAGAGATCAGAATGGAAAGCCTACAGATTTCTGGCTGGCTTACATCCTCGTTATCAGAATGTGAAGAAACAAATCGTTACATCTGATATTATTCCGTCCATTAAGGTCAAATTTGATAGTCTGCAGCAGAATGAGACTTTAGATGTCCGTAATCAGTCTCTACAACTGGAAAACTTAACATTTCTAGCTTCTTCTGGTCGAGGAGGCTGCTTAAGCTACAAAGGAGGGCATGGTTGTAACTCCGGTGATCATGGTTGTGGTCGTGGCCGCATGCCATGCATTCACTGCCAGAAAACAAATCACCCATCTGAAAGGTTTGGGCAAAGTTTGGGATGCCGCCACAAGCCAACATGGCATCTGATTATGACATAGGCACCTGATAAGGATTCCGGTGGACAGATGGTCCAACTCTCCGCCTCTAACTATTCATGTATGATGCAATTGCTACAAAGATATAATGCCACCCCTAGTGACGCCGCTCCTACTATACGCAAGGCCACAACTTCAGGTACCATATCCAACGCAGTCGCGGCCACATCCCATGCATGGATCATTAACTCTGGAGCTTCTAATCACATAGCGGAAGTAGTTAGCCTATTGACCTCCTCCCAACCTTCTTCTACTGTGAAGTTGGTCAGGGTTGCCAACACGACTCATTCCCATGTTACCATCGTTAGGACCATGGAGTTTTCTTCCAAACTCCATCTCACTATAGTTCATTGTGCCCCTGATTTTCCATTAAGCTTGCTATTTGTTCACAAGTTGTGCAGTGAACTGAATTGTCATGTAAAATTTTCTTATATGTGTATTCAAATTTCCATGCATCTAAGATTTGTGGATTCATATGTTTAGGGGTGTAATATTAAGAGTTCACTGAAATAATTGGACATGTTAATGGTAAATATGAATGTGTATGAAAGATGCCAAATTTAAGCATTCATCTTGCATAAATATATCCTCAACAACTAGGCTTGTATAAACATCTAGAACCACCAATAGGATCAATTATTTTCTTAAAAATGCTTATTAAGTCCCCCACACCTCAGCCAACGCTTCACCTTGCCTCGACTGCCTCGGGCATCCGAGGCGCTCACCTCAGCCTAGGGGTCTGAGGCGGTCGCCTCGAGGTTTTTTGCTACCGTCTTGTTTCACCTCGAATGCCTTTGCGCCTCAAGGCGCATTTTTTTAACAATGCTCATCATTGCCATTGGGACTATGGAGTTTCCTCCAAGCTTAGTTCTCTAGCGTTTATTGCGCGTCGGATTTTCCTCTAAACCTATTATCAGTCCATAAGCTATGTGTTGAATTAAACTGTCAACTTATTTTTGATGAGTTCTATTGCAACTTTCAAGACACATGAATGATGCAGATTTTTTGTAGGGGCATGAGAAGAACATCCTTTACTACATTGATATCCCCCACTGACTCATCCTTTGTGTTTGTTATTTCCATCTCTGTTGACCCGTTCCTATGGCATCTGCAGCTCGAACACTCATCTACTAGTTCTCTTTCCCAAATGTTTCGCGAGTTATCCTCACTAAAACCATTTGATCATGAACATGCCAGTTCTGTAAACATCATCACACTTCCTTTCCACCTAAGACCGAGCCACGTCATTCATCGTCATTCTCTTTAGTCCATTGTGATATTTGGGGACCTTGTCATGTTTGTACTACTGCAATTCATAGATAATTTGCTTTCTTTTTAAATGATTACGGCAGATCTTCTTGGGTCTATTTGATCAAGAAAGGTCGGAAGTTAATAACATTCTCAAGTATTTCTTTCAGCTTATTAAAACATCTTTCTCTACATGTATTTAGACTATCAGAACTAAGAATGCTCTTGTGTTCATTCAACAGGACTAGATATCTTTATTTGCTCCTCAAGAGACCCTTCATCAAAGCTTTGGTTCGTATACCTCACAAGAGAATGGGGCAGTAGAATGGAAGCTTCGCCCCCTTTTGGACATTTATTATAACTTGCTTACTCGCATGAAGGTGCCCAAAACCTACCGGGGGGCGCTCCTCTCACTGCCACATACATCATCAATAGAATCTCGTCTTTAGTCCTCAAGAGGGCAACTCATTTCTCACTCTTGTACCCTGACAAGGAACCTTTTCAACTTCCACCGAGGATTTTTGGTTGCAATATCTTCGTACACAATTTTTCAAACTGCAGATAAATTGTCTACACGTGCTATCAAGTGTGTTTTCATTGGATATTCTCATAGCCAATAGGGTATAGGTGCTACGACCTTACATATCATTGTTATTATATATCTATTGATGTCACCTTTTTTGAATATACTAGTCACTTTACTCGGTCTATCAATGACATTCCCTTAGAGCTTCCACCACCATCCATTGCCTACAAAAGGAAATACAATGCTCAGTATGATCAGGTCCCCTTACATGTTCCTTATTTGCAGGATGATGTGCCCTCTTCGAGTGTCCCACCACTGCAGCCCAGAATGTTCCGCCAGAACTCCATATATCTCTACGATAGACCAAAAGGCAATGTAGTATACATCTTATGTCATGTTTACTTCTACTTATAATTTATCTAATTGTGACAAGAGATTTGTTGATTCTTTAATGGCCATTTACATTCCTTGAGATCATCATAATGCATTGTAGGATCATGGTTGGCAACAAGCCATGGATGAGGAGACGGATGCACTTACATCCCAGTGTACATGGGATCTTGTGTCGTGCCCCCCGGATGGATCTTCACAACTAAACAATCGCCTGATGGGTCCATTAACAGATTAAAAGCCAAACTGGTTGCTAAAGGCTTCGTGCAAACTACAAGGTGGATTACTTTGAGACTTTCCCAGTTGCTAGAACTGGGATCCATACGCATCATTAATAAGGGATGGCCTATCTTTCATCTTGATGTGAAGAACGCCTTTCTCTTGCTAATCTCAAGGAGGAGGTTTATATGATGCAACTGCTGGGTTATAAAGTCGATGGGGGTGTGGGTGCTAGCTTCATAAGGCCATCTATGACCTAAAGCAAAGTCATCGGGCATGGTTTGATAGATTTACTACTGATATTAGCTCTCTTGGCTTCCAGAGGATGACATCTGACTACTATGTCTTTGCAAGGCCCTAAATGTCGATTTCGGTCACCATTTCGGTGAGTGACCAAAACAGAATTTCGACGGAATTTCGGTCAAAATTCGACCGAAATTTCGGTCATTTCGGTCATTTTTCGTACTAGGGCCCCCATATTTCGACCATTCCGGCCATTTCGGTCGAATTTCGATTTCGATTGGATATCGATATTCGACAGAAATTCGACCGAATTTCGCTGAAATTTGAGGCCATGTGTCTTTGTCAAACGACGGTCAACGGGGATCGTTATACTTGTAGTCTGCATTTATGATATGGTTTTCATTGGGAATGATGAAGTAGGCATTTCAAAGATCAAGACCTTCCTTCAGAAGGTTTTTGTCATTAAGGATGTTGGATAACTCCGCTACTTTCTTGGTATTGAGGTGATACCACTATAGAGGGACTACATCTCTTACAACTGAAGTATTGTCTAGATATTCTTACTAAGGCTGGACTACTTGGATGCAAGCCATCTGGCATCCCTGCAGAACTGATGAAGCACTCTACATCTACAGATCCTGAATTTGAGATACTACACGAGGAGAAACCTAGTGGGCAAATTACTCTACCTCATTGTAACTAGACCGGATATATCGTATGTTGTGAGCAGAACCAATCAGTGCATAGAAACACCTCTTTAAAGTCATTGGCAAGATGTTCTTCTGATCCTTCGATATTTGAAGGAATCTCCAGGGTTAGGCCTCTTTATGGGGTCAACGATCACACTGATGCCTCTGCCTATGCAGAGATGCAGATTGTGCCAGTTCACCTAGGGACTGTTGATCCACTACGGTTATCCTATTCTTGTTGGTGGCAACCTTGTTACTTGACGGAGCAAGAAGCAGACAGTGGTAGATTGAGTGCAGGGTCAGAATACAAGGCAATGGCCAAAGCCACCTGCAAGATTACATGGCTTATCTCATTTCCACAAGAACTTGGACTTCATGTTATTACTCCCATACCTTTATACTATGACAACAAGTCTGTTACATACAATGCCACCAACACGGTATTTTATGAGCATACTAAGCATATTGAGGTTGATTGTCACTTCATTAGCGATGCAATACGAGGGAAGATCACTACTTGACATATCTCCACAGACTTTCAGCTTGCAAACATATTTACGAAGGCACTACCGAAGAAACATCTCTCGTGGATGAATTAACAATTTGGGCATGATCGATAGATATGCTCCAACTTGAGGGAGAGTGTTAGAGTTACATTGTTATTAGACTATGTCGTTTATTACTTCATTGAGTCATGTAACTCTTCCGAGTTCCTTATGTAATTCCTCTTTTTAGCTCTCTATGGTTTCACCCTATAAGAAACCCCGTACCTATGGAATAAAAAAATCATTCATTCTTTCTCCACAAGTGGCTTTGTAGAAAGTGTCATCCAATATACCAATACTCCCCTTGACTATTGAGTTCAATAACGTGTTCTCCTTTTTTTAATAAATTTGGGGAAAACACATGTTTGTGTTTCCCCCATCTGTTGCTTCAGAAAAATGTATTCTTGGATTGACTTTGAAGAGAATTTGGCATGCTCATGTGTTTTATTCTTCAGGATTTTTTTGGGCTTGAATCCTTCTTGGTTAAGGATGGTTTGCTTTTCATCTTGTAAAATAAAGAAAGGGAGAGTTCCTGTGCAATAAATCTTGGATGGCTACTATAAACAAGATATCCTTTTATCTAGGATGAAAACATAAATAAACTTCAACTAAGATCTAGAGAACAAAGCGGCCTCAGAAAGTTGCGATCGAAGTTGGGCCCATTAAAGCAATGGAGATGGGAGAAGCATCTTGGCAAAGGCCGCATCACAATCTCGGAGAACATGTCAATTTTCATCTAACGGATTTATAGTTGGACTTGGTCCACCAGATTGTAACTTTACCGACGTTTACCCCAACTTCAGCAAGACTCATGTTCAAGTCCTATAAATTGCATTGCTGTAGGTGTGAATTCCGTAGCTACTCAAAATTCGTTGCAAGTGTTTACGGGCTTTTTAAAAAACCCTAGTTCGGATTGCAGAACATCAACCATCATGTGTCACCAAAAACAATAGTCACTACCCTAACATGCCTAACAGGAAAGTGTCATAAGAATGAATAGGCTAATTATTATCAGCTTACAAAATGCCAACACAGACCTGACTACATGTGAAAATTTAGAACATACAGTAGACATACCTTCTCGCCACTATCATTCCCAAACAACCCGAATCTCGAGACCCACGCATGCTGATTCAGGGGACAGAGGAATCTCCTCATACATTAAAAACTTAATTGTTTCAGGATCGTAGTGGAAGAAACCAAAATCATGGACCTAAAATGAACCAAAAAGATGTAGAAACATTAGACAGAAAAATTAAAGTTCACCACCAGATGCAGGCCTAAAAATTAACATGATTATGGAGTTCGTTCCTAAAATCCAACACAGCTCAAGAGTCGCATGAATGCAATCTTCTATGTAAAAGAAATCAACTACTATTATGAAGTCCAAGAATAAATATCAAGCAGAAATTTGATATATATATATATATAGTTAATAATTATCTCAAAATGCAATTGTTACTCATATATTCACTCAAAAAAGTTAAGCGCGCTAATAAACATGCTCAACATCTATCAAAAAAATAAGCATGCTTAACAGATAATTCCTTTAAGAAATATGTAAACAAATAACCAAAGATTGGTAGCAAAACTTTTCACGAATCACTACATACACGGAAGTGTGTTAGATCGATTAATCTTTTGCACATACATGCCAAGTTTACTCATTGCCTGCAATTTATAATCCGATGTGTCAGTGCATCATTCTGTTTTTTTCCCTCAGCATGCGCACAGAATCCACCCCCCCCTCCAGTTAATGCCGCCTCTCTCCTATTCCCTCATGGTTCCAAAACCCTAGCAATCGCCTCAGCACTCCAACACAACCCCACTTCGATCTCCTCCTTAAAAGACATCCCTTCCAGCATGGCCTTAAATATCAATATATCGGTGATGATATCGATATCACTGGGCTAGAGATAACAATGAGGGAACTATCTTTTTCCATATGTGGGGAAGCGGATGCGCACATTTTTGTGGGGAAGCCATATGACTGACGTGGAGGGATCCATCTGGTGGGGTGGGAAGATATCACGCACAGAAAGAATCTTGGGGGGGGTCTGGGGGTGAAATCGCTCGAGCAGATGAATGAGGCGCTTTTGCTTAAGTGGGCTAGCAGGGTATGGGGCCCGGGGATGATCTCGTTTGCACGGTGGTTCGTAAGATCTATGACGTGAAGGGGGCGCCGCCTTCGCAGCCGGGTAATCTCGCCGCCATGACGCCCTTCTGGCGGGGCGTGGTGAAGACCTTTCGTGAAGAACTTGGCCCTCTTTAGGCCGGTCCTTGGGGGAGGGGAGGCCTTCTCTTTTTGGGCGGATAATTGGTCGGGGGCGGGAGTTCTTTGCTCTCGTTTCCCCCGTTTGTATGCCCTGGCGAGGAGAAGCTTTGCTCGGTGGCGGATTGCTGGGCTGATGGGACCTGGTGCCCAACCTTCTCCGCTAACTTCTCCGATCAGAGATTTGATGAATTCTTGGACTTGCTTGACGCCGTGAGGGAGGTGGGAGCTCCTTGCGGGGGAAGGGATCATTGGTGCTGGAAGGAGGGGCCGTTCTCGGTTAAAGGGGCCTATGGGGCCATCTCCAGGCCGCCGCCGGCTAACTCGGAGCTGCTGATCAGGGATTGTGCAACTATTTGGGCTCTCAGGCTTCCTGAGAAAATTGGGTTGTTCCTGTGGTTACTCAGGAGGAAGAGGCTGATGACGCGAGATCGGTGCGCCAGGCTCCTTGGCATCACTTCGGACAGGTGCCTAATTGGTAATGATGCGATTGAATCTGTGGAGCATCTCTTTTTCTCTTGCCCCGTGGTCTCTCAGATATGGCAGGAGGCTGTTGTAGCTTGGTGCCGCTTCGACGACTTTCAGGCCTTCTGGAATTCGATCTGCACAAATATGACTAGACCAAGGAGGGAGCGACTTTATCCCATGGCTATCCTCTGGGCGGTCTGGCGTGGAAGGAATGACTTACTGTTCTCGGGTCAAAGATTGTATAAGGAGAACGTGGGGGTGTTTGCAAAACGCATGGTAGAAGACTGGGTGTTGTAGTGTTCATGTACTGCCGGTGCGTGTTGCGTGCTGTGTTTTTCTCCCATGTTGTTACTTTTGTTATTTTGGAATAAATTGTGATGGGCGGACACCATCGAGTGTTTCCCCCTACCTTTCAGACTTCAAAAAAAATATCTTTTTCCAATGTATCAGTAGCATGTCGCCATATATCACCAATATCGCCGAAATATCAACAATATGCGAACTAGCGCATGCCTTCTAAACTTCAAAGGCATGCATTTGTGTGTACTACATATCAGTCTTTTCGCAATTTCTATACCCCCTTAAGTAGTCATTTTCTCCTTAGAAAAAAAATATTTTTGATAGTCATTTTCGCAATTTCTATAACCCCTTAAAAGGAGAGTTGTGTTAAATAGCGGACAGCTAGAGTAAAAAATAGGGTTGGATCTTTCGACGTGGATTTCATAAGAATCCATGTAGTCAACAGTGAACACTACTTAAAGTGGGAGAAAGCTTTGCCATTTTCACAGTTTCTGGCGATATCACTGATATGTGAGCGATATTCCCCAATATTTCCCTTTCCGGGCTTGAAGCGACACAGACATCTTCCTCTCTCGCCCCTCTCAATCATTTGCCTCCCGTCACAGCTTCGACCGTTGTCTCCCTCCATGATTCCCCCCCCCCCCCTCATCTTGAACCCATAGCTCCACATGTGTTTTGTCGATGTTGTCGCCCACCTTGACATCAAATGTTGACAACCTCATGTGCATAAAGGTTGCCAGTCACCTCCAGAAGTAATCTCTGCTTCCCACACCAACAACCATCTTCATGCCACCATCCCCACCCTTCATCAACAAGCATGGTCCTCGTTTATGCATGAATAAGAGGATTTTCGTAGTTGTTCATATGTTTCAGGACTAAGGTGCTCCTCGATCGATGGCAGAGCTTTTACAGAATAGGGTCTCAATTCCCCATAGGCGATGGAGGGATCTCACCATCAACAAGAATAGAGCTTCTTCACTCTTCTAATATTCCCCATTCTTTCACATATATTGATAAATTAAATCATAGATTTTTTTGTAAATGTCTACATCCTTTTTGCCGCATCCCTAGCATGAGTTGAATGGTCTTGCTCAAACACAACATCATACTGCATTGTTGGAAACACAACATCATACTACATTTACATTTTTGTAAATGTCTACATCCTTTTGCCGCATCCCTAGCATTGCTGCTGCATCCCTAGCCACTGGCCACCATTTGGAAAATTGCAGTTTTGGAGTCACCCTCTTTCATACAATGCTTCATTGATGATCCTCTATTTTTCCAATTTGTTCTCCCTTTCCTCCCCATCTGAAGGCTTATCATTCTCGATTTTATCCAACCTATCCACCTCCCTCTATGTCATTCTTATATTATCTTTCTAACGTCACCTTGCCTATTTCTACAGTGCCTTGAAACCCTCCAAAGCTTCATGAGCTCGAAGACCATCCCAAAAGTCACAGAATCCATTGGCGACCTTCAGTACTCCGCCAACCACTTCATGAAGCCTGGCTCCAGAGCCCTATCTTTCCATTTACAAACCTTGAGGTCGAGATGTTGTGAACTTCATGCATATCTTATCATGTATGTTCAAAAATGAAAAGTAGTAGTATATTTAAAATGATTTTCTAATATATTTAATATTTTAAAATGTTTTTCAATTTTGATAAACTTAAATTTTAAATATTATTTAAATATATTAGTATTTAAATTTTGAAATAGATTAATAACTTCGATCATATTTTTATTTTTGATAAATCTAATAATTTAAACCTTTTTAAATTAGGTGTTGAGGCTTTAAGTACGTTTTTGAAACAAAAAATCATGGTTGAAGAAAACAAATAAAATTTAATTCATCTATAAGGAGTACTAGAATTAATCAAAAAGATAAATTAGCTGAATCCCATTTTATTTGAATTCTAATTATAATTTTAATATTTTAAAATTTATTAGTTAAATGGCCTGTCATGTATGCTCAAAAAATAAGAAAATTGCATTTCAAATGTTATTTTTAAACAAAGTTAATATTTTAACCGATTCCTTTGTAATTTTGATAAACATAAAATTTAAACAGATAAAATCTATTAGTAAATGGAATCTTCAAATAGATTATTAACTTCGATGGTAATTTTTAAGTTTTGATAACAAATGATTTAAACCTTTCTGAATGTGTCCCTAAGCTTTACTTATTAAGTGAAAATTGAAAAGAAACAAGAAGTTTCAATTCATCTATAAGGAGTTATAGAAATAATACAACAACAAAGCCTTTTCACACATTTAATATGATCGGCTATAGAAATAATGGGCGACATAAATGAGCTTGAATCCCATTTTACCAAATTATACATAATTTTTTTTATATTTAAAAAATTGATTGGTTTAAATGAGCTATCATGTATCTTCAAAAAATGAAAAATTGTTGCATTTCAAATGATATTTTTATATAGAGTTGATAGTTTAAACTTATATTTTTTCAATTTTGATAAACTTAAATTTTAAATAAATCTTATTTAAATCTATTAGTAAGTTGAATTTTCAAATAGACTATTAAGTTCAATAGTGGCTATTAATTTTTGATAAATCTAAAAAGTTAAACCTTTCTAAATCTATCCATAAGGGTAATTTATCAAGTGAAATTTTCAAACACAAATTTTGTGGTTAAAAAAGAAACAACAAAAGTTAAATCATCCTTAAAGAACGCTAAAAATAATGAGAGAGATAAATGAGCTTGAATCGCATTTCATCTCAAATTATATTTATAATCTTAATATTTTAAAAAGTGATGAGTTACATTTTCAAATAAACTATTAACTTTGATTTTTAATTTAAATCCATTTTTGATATATATATATAATAATTTAAATCTTTCTAAATCCGTCTTAAGGCTAACTTATCAAGTGAAAACAATAAAATTAGATCATCTATAAGGAGTACTGGAACAAATGGGAGAGATAAATGAGTTTAAATATCATTATATATCAATATTACCTGAATTCTGATAGTTTAAAATTAATTGATTTAGGTGGGTTTCGAACCCGAGTCTATTCATGTACTCAGCACGCCACCACTAGACCATAACATGGCTTTGTTTTTTAAATAAGGAATATATTTAATACTCAAGTAAGGGTTGTATTGTAAAATTAAGATGCTATGCAAGTGAAATATAAGAACCAATGGGTGGTCATGGCTCCTCCATGACATATATTGGATCTGTCCATGTGTGTGTGGTTGTAGTTATTATAGCTAAACACATCTTAGAAGCACGGATTGAGATTTTGCAAAATCAACGCCGAAATTTTGACAGGGTTTGGGTATTGAAACTCCCCTCTATATTGATTACTCGGATTTCAACTGAGATGGGTTGAACTATCGATAATATTTCGATATATCAACCCATATCGATCGAAATTCATGATTTTCAGTATAAAATTTCTCAGATTTTGACCGGTATCGATGAAATTTCACTGATACCTCTGTTTATTATTAACGATATTATCTAATAAACCCCATCTAGTAGAGTATGGTGCGACAGGGGCGGTGCATATGACGATTCTTCAACTTGGGGAGGAGCTTCACCCTCTTTGGTTTGGCAATGGATATGAAACAACTCTATCTTCTAGATATCCGATATAGCTTGTTCATTTGATTATGTTTGTCATTTATTTCCGTAAATAGAAGTATCTTCACTGTAAGTCTGTAACTAAATCTATAATTCAATAGAATTTTGTCCACGAAAATTATTTCTATGAAGGAAAAATTGTCTCATTAATCATTATCTACATTTTAAATAAAATGCTCATCTATTTTTTTATGAACAAAAGATGTGTTCTAATTGTTGTTAACTTAGCTATTTCAATTTTCATTTTCAATATCGATCAGTCAGATCAACAATATGTCTGATATGACCAATATGTGTGATACACAGCATATGGATGAGAAATATGGCTGATATAAGTGAGCATTTGTAAGCTATTGTTATTTTTGAGAACTTGAATGTCCAATATGTATCAGCCAAGAATCGGCATTATCAACGATATAGCCGATATAACCGATATGTGTGATATAAGTGTGTATTTGTAAGTTATTTATTGTTGTAAAAACTTGAAAGATCTTGATTTGAAAAAATAGTCGAACAATGAGTTTTTTAGCCATTTTCTACATTTCAACCGAAACGATCAAAATTTCCCTTTCTTTCTTTCTTTTTTTTTGGGGGGGGGGGGGGGGGGGGGACGAAACCTTGCCTAGAAGTATGAACATGCATTTAAGCGGAAGAATACAATCCTGTAAGACCCTTGAGAAATCACGAACACTTCTTCACAAGATATATGAAAAATGTCATATTAATTCAGTAACATGGATATTTGCAAGTCTTACTGCAGCTTACCGGATCCCTATAAACTGGATACACAGGTATCTCCTCCCTGTTAACGAACATAGCCTCCGCAACCACGGGCCCTGCAAAGAAAAACATAACGCCCGTAACATGCACTGTGGACATTTGTATAAATCCATTTCTGATGTTACACTAAATGCCGCTTTAAATCCAATGAGACAGGAAGAAATTCTGCTAGTTCACTTCCCAGCGGTAGAATAAAACATAATAATTATCATGACCGGTCTTATAACACGATATATTACCACCCAGTATCTTCCACTTCCTAATACATGCGTCAATCAATTTTAATTATCAAAATCATATAATGTGCTTCACATCATGCTTGGCTCAAAGAATATCTTTTCACATGAAACATGCTCGGCCAACAGAAAAAATAACAAAAACAAAAATTGGGAATATTTGTATCTTCTAAAAAGTGAACATTATCAGGGACCTTAACTTCTGACAAATTCAATTCCAACTAACTCCAATGTCGTTCCGGTATATCAAATCCCAATAATCCACTGACAAACTAATTTCTCGCGTTTCCCGATTGATGACATGATCAAATCTACCAAGATCGATATAGAAAATTTTGCACGAGAATAACCCCGACCTGGCTTCACAACATGCCGATTGGTGAGGATGATCCCTCTGCTCTTGTCGACCACGAATCCCGTAGCGTAGCTCGCCCCCGCTGACTCCGTGTCAAACGCCCGTGCTGCAGTGATACGCAGAACAACAACGGCCGGGACGACCCTCGCGAGCGCATTCCTCCAATCCTCGGCCGTGGCGGAACCCTCGCGGCAGGCGGGGGCGTCGATTTCCATGGCGAGATCCTCCTTCATGCAGGAGTCCACCATCGCCTCCGATCCCATCCGTTCCAGCGAATTAGCCATCAGAATCTATCAGAAAAGACGATCTGATGAAGAAAGGGAGGATCTTCGAGGAGAAAGGTGCAATCTTTGGGGTTCTAGGGTTTAAAAAGCATCGGGGCCGGAGCTACTGTGTGCGAAAGAGAGTCTATTTTCTTTGGTCTTGGAGGAAACGAGGGGCGCGAAGCGGGGAGGAGAGAGAATGGATCGAGAGGGAGGACTTGAGCAGACAGACGGACCACTTGTACTTTTCTTTCTTGGTAACTTAATGAAGAATTCCTGATTTATTTAATTTTCTTTCTGGGTAACGTAATTAAGAATTCTTAATTTATTTATTTAGATTTATTGGAATCCATGTATTTGAGTAGTCATTATAATCCTCCTTTCTTTTAGGACATTTAGCCCGTGTTCCCTGGAATCTTTTGCAATTGCACCATCACCATAATAATTAGGAGTGTTGACATATATCTGGGTCAACCAGTATCAAGTTTCACTCATTCATTTTGACCATAAACGCTCGAGTATCCATTCGAAAATAATTGATCGGGTACTCACTATATCATGACCGTGCCCATCCAAAAAAATCGTTTGGATTAACGGGCCACTGACCAATTAATTCAAAAATGTGCAAATGGTTACGTACAAGTAACGATATATAGACGAAAAGTTCTGATCTCTTTAAAATATAAATATGGATGGGGATATTGATATTGGTTATCGAAAACTGTAAAAAAGATAGGTGTGTGAATTGGATGCAAATCAAATACAAAAAATAATAGAAATTAATAAGGTATAGATTAAATTAAATTTACATGCATTTAATAGCTCGCACATAAAGTATCCATATATATCCATTTTGAAGTGAACATACATGTGGATGTCAAATTTTGAGTTAACGCATATGATAATGAACCGAATATGGTCCAAAAATCGATATATATCCATTTTGACATTCAACCAGAATGACAATGAAGGTGATAACATACGAATCACATCGTACGCACGTGTGCGTGTGTGTATCCACTGCGACAACAAAATGGGAGTGATAATTAATGCAATTAGATACGGATACAAATATCTATTTATATAATGTTTGTCAATTTGCATCTCATTGTATTAGCTTCATTTCATGGTAATGAACTTACATGGATGTGACATTATTGTATACATGGACGGAGCCAGAACATTTTTGAAGAGGGGGGCACAAGGTTTAAAATATATATCTATTGATTATGATGTGGTCATATTCATTAGGAAAAAGGGAGTATACTGTTGAGTTGTATGTCACTTATGTATTCGTCATCTTCTTAGTCACTTATCTGTATTGGGATGGGTGAGTGCAAGTGACTCTGCCATTAGAACACGTGAAAGTTCGAGTTTCAAGACAAATGAGTGGCTAGGAGGTGATGAACATTTGGGTTCTATGCAAATGAGTTGGATACTCCTCCTCCTCTATTCATTATATAACAATAGTCGTGAAGAAAAATTATATCATATATAGTTTTCATGTAAATAATCATTTATTTTGAACTTATTATAAATAATAGTTTATTTTGAACTGATTTTTTTTATCAATTATATGTATTTTATTCAAATTTTACAAAATTGATATCATGTATGTTTTGTAGCGTCGAGATTTTTTATGAATGATGTTTATATCATTTTTAAAAATTATACATATTCTGATGTTTCATTTTTTTAATCCACTCTTTGAATTTTGATTATTTACAATTTAAACTACAGTTATTCCAAATTTGTATCAAATTGAAAATATAAAAATACATAATTTTATACTTTTTATTACCAATGACTAGAAATATTAATATGTCAATGAATAAAAATACACTGATCAAGAATATCTATGTGTTCGACCACTTACTTGATAATAAATAGGATCAATGTTTGATACATGAGACTTGGCAATAAATGATTTTTTTAGAAACTTAAATTTTTTGAGATCGAGAAGTAAAGCCCGTATCTGTATAAGTGATAATGAGATTGGATGAAAAATCAATCTCTTCTATAGGTTGATCATAAATAATGGGTATTCAAAAATACAGTTTGGGTAATGATCCATTATAAGTTGATCAGTTTAGAAAATTATCCGAACAACTTGATCCAAGGTAAAATCTACTATTGCTATATAGAATTTTTATGTTAAAGGATATATTATTTACCGGTAAAGATTATTGATTTTTCCACTAAGAAATGAAGGGGATGCATGTGTAAGGTTCACCCAATCCTAAAGGTGATTCATACTTAGGAAATATTATGATTATTTTTCCTTCAAAAACCTACAGAGAATAATTAAACATATATTATGTAATCAAAAAAAATTAAGGGGGCATGTGCCCCTCCTTGCCCCCCTCTAAATTCGTCCTCGATTGTATACATATCCGATTGCACTCTTTCTAATTTCATATGATCTTACGGTTTATATTATCTGTATAGTTTCATATATCCCCATCACTTAGATTACATTCAATGCCATTTAGATTTGTGTGTGTGTACAACATTATCATTATGAATATGATATGGTTACGGATGTGTATATTTACATATCGTTTGCATTCCTTATATATGTCATCTCTCACTAGTAATTGCTCTCTTTATTTTGACGAGCATGCTTCACTTCGACAATGTTCGCTCGTGTGCACATATCCATGAATATGAATATTTTTTACTGTGGAATTTGTAAACAATGTTTCATTTGAATATTAAGTAACAAAATCATATAAGAACAATTGACTAATATAATGAGCGAAGAAATGGATACATGAAGGAGTTTCGACAAAAACAGACCATGAATTTCGAAGTTAATCAATAGAGTCTATAAAAAATATAATTATCGATTTTATCCATTGACTAACATTTATCTAATAATACGTAATTTCTTTTTAACAGAGGTGGTACTTCCATGGATACATGCGGGCACCCATTACAATCGGATACATGTTGGAATGCAGCAGGTCGACTCATGATTCAATAGCAACAGGGTGAGGCAGGTCACGATCAAATGAATCGGGTACCCATCCCATGGACACCCTAATTGTTGAGATATTAGTTATCTTCTATCCTTTTTTTCTCTTTTATTTATGTCTACACTATATAGTTTGTCCAACATGTTTCTCCTCCATATAAAAAACCCTATGGCCTCATAAATAGATAATTTATTGCATTCTCTTTCCACATGGTATCAAAGCAGTGGTCCTAAACGGAGGCTTATACCTATAAGCCACCATCGCCACCAGACTCTGTGCTCCTCGAGCCTTGCGTTAACCCTTCTTCCTCATCTATGGGTCTCATGTGAGGCCTTGACATGTTCTCCAGGCCAACCGTAGCGCTACCTAGGGCTTCCCTAACTCTGTCCAGGCGCTACCCAGCACTACCCAACGCTATCCTAATGCTACTCATACCACAGACGAGTTTGCTTAGGGTTGGTTGTGGTATGATCATATACCCACAACCACCCTCGTTGATGTCTGTGTAGACACCCTATCACTTGTTTACGATCCTAGTCGTATACCAATACGGCTTTGTGTCAAAAAACAGAGTTGATGTTCCATGAAGATCGAGGATGCTTGATCGAGGATGCTTGATCTCCTTGGAGGCGTGGAGTTGGGAGCTCACGCGAAGAGACCACAAAAGACTTGATGGAGAATTTTTAGGAATTTTTTTCATCTGTCTGCTTGCATTTGCATCTTGTAAAAAAAGTATTGCATGTGCATTTTTAACAATTCTCATTAGAGGGATTACATTCTGTAAAAAAAAAGAAGTGGGTCACTAGATGATCTACCCCCCCCCCCCACACACACACACTTGCACATATACACTCACCCTCTCTCCCTCCTCTCTGTATATTTCACAATCTCTCTCTTCTCTCTTTCCTCTTTGTATATTTCATACCCCCCCCCCCCACCTGCCTCCTAGCAATTTATAAAAAACACAACACCCCCCTCCGCCCTTGTATCGTAGTGTGAATACTTCTCCAAAGACAGACCCCCCTAACTCAGGACCTTACTTAGGCTATTTGCAGCCTAAGTATAGGGGGATCCGCCTATTCATCCTTCCCTCGCATTGTCTTCTTGTACTTAGGTCAATTTTTGACCTAAGTATAGGGGGACTCGCCTCCTCAGTTCTGTTATATCACCCTATATTTAACCAAGACATGGCTTCATATCAATTGTGTTGTGAGGACATAGCAACCTTTAAGTATACGGGGGTATACCGTATATTACTGTATATTTACTTTAGCCATAGTTCGTATTTTTAAAACTTGTTGAAAATTCTTTTTCGGGCTTGAACTGAGTTTTGTAAAACCATGTAAAAATGTTTTCTTAAAACTGAGGGAGTAATTTGTATAAATAACCCTTTTTAAAAAAATCCATTAAAAAGTAAAACTCTTCTTTGAATTAGACTTTGACTACTAGGCTTAGTAGACACTTTCAATGAGGGAACTTCAGTCTCCCTTAGCAGAGTGGGTAGTTTAGAGGACACTGTATATGGCTCCGACCTCAAGTAACACGGGTCCGTCTAACGGCTCGTACTTACACCCATACTGGCTGAGAGTAGATACTTTTATTCATTTGAGCATGGGCCAGTCATCGTCTCTCTAAAGAATTAAAAAAATGATGAAAATTAAAATCCACAAAAATCTGCAAAAGCCAAAAATCACACAAAAATCACTAACTATGAAGTTGGTGTGTTCCTAACACACTCACATTCACTCAAGGCTTGAGGATTTTTGAGGACACTGGATTTCTGTGATCTAAAGAGTCTGAGTTAACATGCCTTTGTCATTAGGTTTTTAAGCTTACTTATCCACACTTCCCTAGTTTGAAAGATTTGAGCACTATATTGCACTCTTCATCTCTACATTTAGAAGAATATGATCAGCACAATCACTTTCACAACTGCATGATTGATGAGATGAGTTGAAATATCACTTGAGGAACTAGGACTAGAGATTTGAGTTTAGACCTGATCTAAGATATTCGAGGGTGGAATAAAGTTAATGAAGGCTTCATAAAACCTGAGTGTCAGCAAAATCCTAGCCAGTATGTGAATAAGATTCATATGCTCTCTCTTTGATATCTTCCTGTCTGTCATGGTGTGATGAAACTTAATGATAATTGTTGATCAATATGCGCCAACTTTTGGTAAAAGCAGTGGAGCTAGCCAACAAAAGAAAAGAAAAAGGAATGTCAAAGAAAAGCTCTATCATCCAAAGTCAAATTACAAAAAAACTTCCACCAATGGCGAGCGCTCCCAAACATTTTTAAAAGTGCCCACTTGGACCAAGCACTAATTAGGACCAAGGAGTCGGGCTGACACCATAAAAGGGCTCTGCATCGTAAGCGGTACAAGTATGGGTGTCGAAGGTATCTTAGATGCTCAAAAGAGACACACCTCGATGTACTCCCAAGAAAACAAGTGCATACGACTCCAAATTCTCTTGACGGACACATTGATCAACAAGCTAAAAATCTACATGTGTTGAGTAAAAAGGCACTCGAGAGGCCCTTTTTTCCAATGTGAGGGAGAGAAAAATAGACACAATCCCTATGCCCCCCATCATCTGGCCGTCCATCTACATTTCAAGTATGACAAACTAATGAGATGATTGACTGGAGCAAGAATAGACTTATTCCCTAGTATTGAGGATGAGGTCTAGAGGAGAGTCCTTGGGACTGGGGCTTCGAGTGATGCCTCGACTCGACTCTCATGAAATGCAGTACACTTAATTTCATATCCTTATATTATATGTACAAAAAGAGAGTCTGATAATTAGAGAAGTTGGATTCCTTCTGACTAAGGAGTAGATAAACACAGAATTTTAGGATCACTTAAATTAAGGGTCTTCAAAATATTGAGACTTGAAATCTTAACTTGCACGGTCATGAATTAATCCAGCTCTATCATTCTTTAGATGCTCGAGGACGAGCATTGTTTAAGTATAGGGGTATGATGAATCTCGTATTCATCATGCCAAAAGACATTTATTAACCCCCTGGCTTAACTAATCTAGTAAAATTCACCTTTAATTTCTCATTTTTATCTTGTATTGTATTGTGTATAATTAATCCATAATTAATATTTTATAATTACCTTCTTATCAAAAAAACCCTAAAAATAAAGCTAAGTATTTGTCTATAATTCATTAACCCTTAAAAAGACTAAAAATACAAAAACCAAAATGCAGGTGTTTTTAACCCCTTAAAAATACTTCTCAAAATACTTTTTGTATAAATGACCTCTTTTAGCTTTTTTGTAAAACATGAAACTTGTAGATCTCATCGAGATGAATAACTTTTATTTTTTGACTTTTTCCTAGTTTTGCCTCTAACTATTTCTTTTGTATTTATCTTTATTTTTCACTTTTTCTAAATTTTCTAATTCGACCACGTGGCACCCTCTGGGCCGCCCACGTGGCCACTTCTCCTTCTGCCACATGGCGCCCTCCTGGGCCGTCGGATCTGCTCCTTCCCGCCCCATCTCAACCGTCCATCACGGATCCGCCGCCCATCGTCTGATCCTTTCTTTTATCAGATCTCAACCACCCGCTTCTGCCTAAATCACAGCCCTCCGATCTTCTCTTCATCCTACGCTTCTCATCACTCCACGTCACCCCACCCTTCTCCACCGTTGGATCAAACCCGCATTCTCATCAGCACCGCATGCCTCCGCACTCATCTCATCCACCCGATCCACTCTCCAAATCTAATCCTAACCCTCCACTCGCGCCCTAATCTTGACCGTTGGATCGGAGATCCAACGGTTAGATCATCATCATCTACCTCAGAAACCCCTCCCTCTCCGTTCGTTACACCTCGTGACACATCCACCCCCTTTCAATTTTGGAAGGCACCACAACCACTCCTTCCGCATCAAAATGCCTCCTTTCCATAGCCCTCAGATCCGCCTTCCTCGCGCCATCTTCACTGCACCTCACCATCACTCCGCTACATTAAAACCTCCATTTCAAAACCCCCGTGCCATCACCTGAAACGCCAACACCTCCATTTATAAAACGCCCTCTCCGACCACCGTCAACCCTCATCCACCATCCACGGGGCTCCACCCTAGCTTCCTCCACCCTCCGGTGACAGCGGAGGGCGGTCTCGTTGAGGCGACGATGGACGCTGTCCCCCGGTGTGATCCATGGTCATAAGACCATGCTGCGACCGCCCCGTGCGTCGCTGAGCATCGTACCTTAGGCTGAGTTCGACGTACGACGACCCGAGCTCCAACGGAGCTCAGCCCAAGCCTCCCCGACCACCCGCTTCTCCACCTTGCTCCGGTGAGGAGACTTTCCTTTTTATTTCTCCGAATTTTCTTGTAGCCTATCACAACTTTCACCCTCCATTAAGTGACCCAACACCTCCGCCATACCGCCCTCATCCACGCAGACCACCCTCCTCTTCTCCAGAAGCTTCCCCGCTCCGACTCCCCCTTTTTTCCTTTTCACCGGAGAAGAAGCATAGGCCACCGCCTCCCGTCACCTCCACGGCCTTCATTCGCTCACCAATCACTCGCACTCACTCGCACTTTGCTTCGGTTATTATCTAACGCATGCATGTTCATCAATGGCCGGAGCTTGTGCCGCCTTGCCGGTCTCGAGCTTCATCTCCGACGATTTGTGTCCCGAACCAGAGACGTCCCCCGAGCCTAAGCCCCTCATGTGCACCGCACGTGAGGGCTTGGGTAATTTACACGAAAGACCTTGGAAGTTTTGGTATTTGTAGATTGGCCCCCATACACGTGTCTCGCGTGCGTGCCTGGGTAATTTACAGGGAGACTATTACAAGTTTTCAGAATTATAAAAAGGTCCATGTGTGCATGGAAAATTTGCATAAGGCCCCAAGGGGTTTTTGGAAATTACATTTAGGTCCCTTCGAGGATCTATTTGTAATATTTATCTTTTTTTATTTCTTGCATTTTATTTACACTTATGCCCCATTCATTGTGTTCTTCATAACTTGAGCATCGTAGATCCAAATTGAATGATTTTAGTGTCGTTTTGATCCTTGTTTCTTCATCTACATCATGGCATGTTTAATTTTCTCATCTGCCACCTTTTTAAATGAAAAGATTTTTTTGTGTTAGATGATGAACTTGCTCTACTTATCCTTGTCCTGAATTGATGTCTGCTCTTACTATTGTGCTCAAAATGGCTCTAACTTCAATTCCTATTATGTTGCTCATTTTAAATAATCTTTCTAGGACATATTTGTAATCCTTTGTTCTGCATGTAGTCTCCCTTTAATTACTCTCATGCATCATCTTATAATTGTATAAAAATTAACTAAAAAAATGCATGCATCATTTTATTGCAGTATAATCTCCTCAAGTGCATCCTGCATCTTCATGGAGACTTATAATCAAGAAATAATTCACACTTATTTGATCGAAATTCAATAAATAGATAGAGTAGCTCGTGTCCATGTGTTCGACCTTGGTAGACTTGCCAAGTATAAATACTCCACAACATTCAAACGATTGTGGTTTTTGCTGAATCAAATTTGTCTCGTATACTACGACATTCTCTGATTATTAAGGAGGCAAGATTTCATGTTCATCAACGGGATGCATTCTCCCATTACCGGACAGGGGGAGGTCCATTTGTGTGGGATCTCTCGTAATGGGGCTCGAATTTATTCTTAAAAACTTCTCTTATCCTATTTCTTAAAAATTTTAATGAGTACTCCATCGCATAGTAGTCGTAAAGATCTTTTCAATGAGTTCAAGAATGTTAAAATTCGAGTTCGGGAGCCCGATTTATGGCAGTTTTAGCGAGACTGAGTCTGGTCCATTTCGGACCCGAATCCGGATTGGACCTCATAAAACCACTCACTCTCTTCCAAAACACCCTAACCCAAGAGCAACTCCATTCCTCCTCCCTCCCCCTCGTTGGAGCACCATCAGAATACGTCAGATCAACAATCCAAAGCTATCCCTGTGTAGGGAAGGTCGAGGTCACCCTCCTATACAGGTTCTCATCGTCAACAGAGCGTCGAGCGAGCCCTTCTCTACGAACAGAGGAACCGAGGTTGCGATTTTTAGGTATAATGTCCCATTCCCTCCTTACTATTGGATTCCATGCATTTCTTGAACATCCTTAGAGCCATATGAATTTCCGAGGGGTGATGTAGATCTGTTCTTGCATGTATGCTTGTAGCCCTCTTCCTTGGATTGGTTTGAATCTCATGATCTTTTGGGTTGATCATTTACTCTTACATTTAATCAATGAGAATGGTATATGAAGTTTGTCTCTATCTTGATTAGCATAGGTACAGTTGCAAGACTTATGAACACTCTATCCTTGTGGGATTATATGTTCAATCTTGTTTGTATATGGGTCTTGGAAGAGACAGGTTGCTGCCAGCCTGCCGCCTATTTTTGCTAGAGTACATCCTTTGTGTATTATCCCATTCGCTCCCAAGTTTGGGGTGGTGGTTTTGCAGGTTTAATGACTGGTCTCTTTAATGTTAGTGCACTTTCACATAACCTTTCAGTTGGAACATTGACATGCTATTTTATCGCATGTGTGATAACCCTTCGATCATGTTGTACGATGTCCAATATTTAACTTTTGCATCATGTAATATAAATGTTAGCAGGGGTTAGAGCATTTCTAACCATCTCTTTATACGAAGAAAATAACAAATTGCTTTCCCACACATATGCCGGACTAAATGCTTGCATGCTTGGACTATATTGCAGAACACACACTGCACATGAACTTCCTCTGAACATTTTTGTGGATGTGAGTGGAAAATTTAAATTGGGAAGGATGTGAATAACCTGATCTGTTGTTTGGAGACGAATGTGAAGGGGTTACATCAAGAATTAGATAACTCTAAAATAATCATTTATATCTTATTAAACACAGCATATTACAAGTTAAAGGTGCAGTCTTCAGAGTGCTTCAAGATGTAGACTCAAGATCTCATGAACATCCCATTTTTTGGTTGACTACGATCTTAATGGTGGAAGGAGCAAGTTGAATATACGATCCACTATGAAAATTTGAATGAAACGTATCTATATTAGCGGCAATGGCACTATTCTTTTGATCACAAGTGCAGCTGTATTAGATCCTTTACATAATAAAATACTCCAAGTATCTCACACGGATTTAATGAAAAAGAAATCATGATTCTACATTGTTCTGAAAATTTTAATTAGTCCATGGCGCAGAAGAATTACTTGGGCAAAAAAAATTGTACTTGCAAAATCCTTGGGACATGAATGGTCGTATGCCGCACTTTTTGCTAATCATGTATATAATGCATATTTACTCTATCTAGCATACTCTACTTTTGAACATGAGATTATTCAGAAAAGGAAGTTAGTTTGAGTTAATTGTTTATCTGTTATTACGGACATGAGGAGATTGTTACTAACATTTGCACTCTATCAATCACTGGAAGAGTTGCTTCTTATGATCAACGATAAACTTGCATGTCTTCTCTTAATTTGTAGCAATTGTACGAGTACTGTTGTAGTAAGATCGCATTAGAATTACCATTTATTTATGATGATCATCGACCAATTTCAAGTTTCAACATGCCTCTTCTTGTGCGAGCCTCTTGTTTGTTTGTCGTGTGGGCTAATTAACGGTGATGCCTGGGATAAATATAAACCCTTAAACTAATGTCTTTAACTATATATCATGTGAAGCATCTAACTTGATTTAATTGGCTAAAAGGAGGCCGGACCCAACTGTTCGTTAGCCTATACAAAAAATTCATATTTATCGACATGGCTTAAATAAATATTCTATATGAGTTAAAAATGATGGAAATAGGTCTATTGTGAGTTGAATAGAGCTAATATAGATGCGGTAAGCCTCAAGCATTGGATCATCTTAGGTATCAAATCGAATAATTGTGGGGGGATATCCATATCTGTATATTACATCTATGTTTGGAAGACACTTTTCCTACTGGGTTCTTGTCCATGTTGCGGTGATTTGGTATTAAGTGTATGTGGCTTGCGGAGTAGTTGCTGTCAAGGGAGAGACATGCTCCCTTGGGGACCCCGGTAGAAGCCTAGATGGTCGCGATCCCAACCACTACTTTGTAGCTGCGACGGTTGGAGGACATGTTGTCTGGCACATCGAGGTGAAAATCTGACGGTGTTCAGCCTCAGTACTTGCGTGCCTTCACCCAGTACTTAGAGAACACGCTGAGTAGTCATGGTTGGTGGTCTAGTGTTTCGTTGGTTGGTGTAGGCCACATTAGTCGGTATTCTGGGTGGAAGCACTAAGAGAGGAGTTCTGAGATGTGGGGTAAATGAAGTTGGGAATGAGATGCAAGTCTCTTGTGAGGATTGGAATAGTCGTGGGTATTTCGACTATGATGTGAACGATCTTAGTAATTTGTGACATGACTCATGTCCTACGCCGCCATGGACTCTTATGCATGGCAGTGGACCTGCGCAGTTCGCGATGATCACATGTTGGGATTTGCTTTGGGAATCAGAGTTACAATCTTATAAGTGAAGCCAAGTAAATGTGTTGAGAACTTAGTTATGATCACGGGAAGAAGAACTCTCAAGACTAGCTGACAGTGTTTGTCCAATCAAGGACAAGTCACGTCGAGGTCGTTCAACCTCACCCAAAACTTGACCATCTGATCGATCACATTTGTTATCGCCATCGTTCATCTGAGAGCCACTGAGCCATAGCCTCGTATGGAATCCGTGGTAAGAGGCGTCGACACGTGGAGGGGTGCCAATCCAAGCCAACATGCTTCATGTGCACCACGTGCGTGAGGAAGGAAGTTATGCTTAGGCCCTCGCTCCAATTGGAATTAACGAAGAAGTCCACCACGTACATTACGTACGTGGTTTGGGATTTTTGTTGCATACACCTTGTGCCTCCTGGAAATCACATTCATACCCCCGCACAGGGTAAATTGCAAGGAATACCAGTCGACTGCCAAAAATTGTATCCAAGTCCCCAAAAGGGTATATCTGAGACTATTTTTATTTTTACTACTATTCAGTCACTGAACTTCATTTATTCATATCTGGAGCATTATATATCAGATTTTTGAGTTCTGCATGTTTACTTGTTCCTTATTTTATTCTATGTCACATATAATAATTGATTAATTAGTTGGATACATTTTAGGGATATTAATAATCGAAGAAGTATTCAGTTAATTGGAGTACATCTATTCATGATCATTGAGCTCAATGCTCAATAATTTGTGGCTAATATTTGAGAATTCCTTTTGGAATTTGATTTGGAATGATATTGTTAGTGTACTCGAAAATTAATTGAGGGGGAGGCTCATTAAATTGGCTTGGCTTGTTGTGCATGCATATTTCTCTTGCATTATCATTACATCATCATACTGCATCATCTAAAATCAATAAAATTGCATTTATATATTTCTCCGGTTAACCTAAACTAACTTTATTATGTACATATCACTAGCATTATTCAATGAAAAATCCTAAAAAATACTAACTTTCATCTATTCACAATAAACCCAAACCTGAGTTTTAGGACAAAAAGCCGTAAATGTTGATATTTCTTTCATATAGTGTCCAAGTTAACTCTACTCACTTTTGATTAATGTATATTCAATTATATATAAATCAAGGTCAAATTCAAAAGAATCGGAATTCATTTGTGAAAATCGGGTTTCGAGACCTAACTGTACATTGTACATATTCACTGATTTTTTACCTAATATTTGATGTACATATTTAACTCTTTATTTATTTATTTATTTCATTCCCTATTTTGATTAATCGCATAAAAATCAAAATCCAAAATAATCATAAAGCAATAAAAAAGACACGCTCAGACATGAGCACACTCACCAATTCATCCATATATATTTCAAATTTCCCAATTATCTCTAAATCATGAAAATTTCAAAAAAAAAATCATTCATGTCCATCACTTTATTTTGCATCATATTTTTATTTTTGCATGCATTATTCAACTATAGAAAATCAAATAAAAAATACAAAGCTGAAAAAGACATTTTATATTCATAAAATATCACTAAAACAATCATATCTTGCACATTTCATTCTATTTTGCATCTGAGTCATTCATGTGCATTGAAGATTGAACTTAATAAAACATTTTCACGTTGAGCATTCTTGCATTCGAGTCCATTTTCTATTCTTAATTTATTTTTCTTTTATTTATCATGCATGATCAAAGTCCCAGGTCGACATTTGTCCACGTGTCTTATCCCAATTCGGTCACTTCATCTCTACATCATCCGCCCTGGTAACTCCGCCTCTCCCTAGTCAATATCCTTGTCGTTTAGCGCAACACCTCTAGGACGTTGGATCAAGATTGATACAATGACCGACTTTACTCTCGCCAAGCCCATTAGCCCCAACACGTGTGCTGCACATACCCAACCTTCCACTATTGGATCATCCCACGATCCAACAACTACTATCCTTTTCGCCTCAATTCACGCGCTTAGCACATGACACCATTCCAGCTAATGGATCTTGTGATGATCCAACGGTCCTCGAGCCTTCTTCCTCCTCCGATAGGAGGTCCCTCCTCTCGTTGCGTCTGTCGAGCTCCGCCTACCCTTCTCCACCCATCTCTGATCATTCCTTTCTCTCTTCGTATCCTCTTCCCCTTCTTTGCCCAGGAACCCAATGAACGACCACCGTCTTCTCTGCTATCCTAATCTCCTAAAACCATCAACCTCCTTCCCCAATCGATGAAGAACCAAACTGCCAGAACCCCTACCTTATCTCATCTCCCCCAAATGACAAAGACCCATATCCCTACGACCATTAGAGTTCCATCTCCTTACACCTTATCCCAAACCCTCTCTAATAGATCATCATCGACCCCCCATTCTATCTCCTCTGTCTCCAGGTCGCGACCAACCCCCTTTTAGCCTCGAGAAACCTAAACATATGATGACTCTAACCAACCTCATCCTAACCTCCAAGCGATGAAACCACCGCCATGTATCCATTATCCTTATGCTTCTTCTCACATCTCCTTCCTATTTCACCCCTCATTGCTCCTCCTCTGATTCCTCATACGCCATCATCTTCTACAAAGCAAGAGATAGAGAGAGACGAGGATCAGGTCAGTGACAGAGACCCTTCCTCAAGAGAAGACTCCGTTTGGCAAGATCCATAGGGGCTCCCCCTTATGTTGCTGCTCCGTTCATGTACAACCGATCTTCGGAGAACCTCCACCAATTCCTCGAAGCAATCATCGGAGAGGGCTTCTACTGCCACTCCACCTCTAGGTGTCGTCAACTCCCAGGTATACCCCCGTCCTCTTCTTCTTCATTTACTTCATCTTCTTCATTTCCCAATCTTGTTCTTCTATTACACACCTCCTACCCACGATTTTCATCTCTGTCCAACCCCTAATTCAACCCATCGTTGAATCATCTCCAGCCTTCGAACTTCGACACCCATCGTCGAACCCATCATGTTCCCCTTTTTATCTCTCTCACAACCTCACATCAATCTTGCTCCTCTCCTCCATATTCACCCAGAGCACCACCCACCTTCTCTCCTTAAGCATCAACAATAGAGCCAGGCTTTTGAGGCTTTAGCATCGGGACACATGAGGAGCTCGATGAACTTCTTCCTCGACAACCATCGATCGTGTGTCAACCATGGGGGAGAAATATTGAGAAGGAAGAAGAACCCCCCAAGACTATCCTACAATGCTCGTCTGATCAAGAACAAGTCACATCGAGCTTATTCAATCTCTCCCAAAACTCAACCATCTGATTGATCACAGTTGTCATCGCCACCGTTCATCCGAGAGCCATTGAGTTGCCGTAGCCTCGAGTGGAATCCGTGGCAAGAGGTGTAAACAAGTGGAAGTGTGCCGATTCAAGCCAATCTGCCTCGCGTGCACCGTTTGTGTAAGGAGGAGAAATATGCATGGGCCCTCCCTCCAATTGGAATTAGTAAAGAAGACCATCGGGTGCGTTGCACAAGTGGTCTGGGAATTTTGCAGCATACGACCCACGTTCCTGGAAATCACATTCGTGCCCCTACGTGGGTAAATTACAAGGAATACTAGTCAGCTATCAAAAATTGTACCCAAGTCCCCAAACAGGTATATCTGAGACTATTTTTTATTTTTATTACTATTCAAATCCATGTACTTTATTTATTCATATCTAGAGCATTATGTATCATATTTTTGAGTTCTACATGTTTATTTGATCCTTATTCTATTCTCTTTCACGTATAATAATTGATTAATTATTTGGATATATTTTAGGGATATTAATAATCGAAGAAGTATTCAGTTAATCAGAGTACATTTATTCATGATCATTGACCTTAGTGCTCAATAATTTGTGACTTGAGCATTCCTTTTGGGATTTGATTTGGAATTATCTTATCCATATACTCTGGAATCAATTGAGGGGGAGGCTCATTAAATTGGCTTGGTTGATGTACCTGCATATTTCTCTTGCATTAGCATTGCATCATCATACAACAACATCTGAAATCAATAAAACTACATTTATTTATTTTTCCAATTAACCTAAAGCTAACATCATTGTGTACGTATCACTAACATTAATCAATGGAAAGTCCAGAAAAAAATCCTAACTTGTATATATTTACAATAAACCTAAACCCGAATTTCAAGACAAAAAACTGTAAATGTTGATATCTCTCTCATACATTGTCCAATTACACTCTACTCACTTTTGAATTAATGTACATTCAGTTATCCACTGACTAAGATCAAATTCAAAAAAATCAGAGCTCATTTGTGAATTAAGTTTTGGGACCTAACTATACAATGTACATATTCACTGATTTTTGACCTATTATTTCATATATATATATTTGACTCTTTTTTATTTATTCCTTTATTTCATTTGATGTTTTGAATAATCACATACAATCAAAATCCAAGAAAATCATAAAAGCAATAAAAAAAGACACTCTGACATGAGCACACTAGCAATTCATCTGTATATATATATATATATATTACATTTTCCTATTATTTCAAACTCATAAAAATATAAAAAATTGCATTCATGTCCATCACTTTACATCATCTTTGATTTTTTAATGCATTACTCATCTATAGAAAATCAAATAAAAATAACAAACCCAAAAAATGATCTTTCATATTTATAAAATATCACTAAAAAATCATATCTTGCACAGTTCATTCCGTTTGCATCTGAGTCCTTCATGTGCATTGAAGATTGAATTTAGTCAAACAAATTTCATGTTGAAGATTCTTGTATTCGAGTCTATTTGCCATTTTTAATTTATTTTTCGTTTATTTATCATACAGAGTCAAAGTCCTAGGTCAACATTTGTCTACGTGTCTTATCCCAATTCGGCCACTTCATTTCTACCACAACCGCCGTGATCAATTAGCCTCTCTTCAGTCAGCAACCCATGTAGTTTAGCGCTTTGCATGCGGGCTGTTGGATCAAGATTGATCCCATGATCAACTTTATTGCCGCTAACCCCATTTGCACCTACAAATGCATAACAAACTCCCAACCCTCCACCATTAGATCATCCTACAATCCAATGACTCGTATCCTTTCCACCCCATATCATGTGCTTAGCGCGTGACGCCATTCCATCCAATGGATCTCATGATGATCCAATGGACCTCGAGCTTTCTTCCTCCTCCTACATGACCTCCCTCCTCTCATTGCGTCCACCGAGCTCCACCTACACTTCACCCATCTCCAATCACCCCTTTCTCTCTTTGTATCCTCTTCCCTCTTCTTCGCCCAGGAACCCAACGACTGACCACCATCTTCTCCGCTATCCTAATCTCCCAAATCCGTCAAGCTCCTTCCCTATCGATGAAGAAGCCAACTGCTATGACCACTACCTTATCTCATCTCCTCTACCGACAAAGACCCATCTCCCCACAACCATCAGAGTTCCATCTCCTTACACCTTATTCCAGCTCTCTCCAAAGATCAGCAGCGACAACCCATTTTGTCTCCTCCTTCTCCGGGTCACAGCCAACCCCCTTTAGCCGCAAGAAACCCAAATATCTAATGATTCTAACCAACCTCATCCTAATCCCCTCCAGGTGATGAAACAACCACCTGGGATCCATTATCCTTGTGCATCTTCTCACATCTCCTTCCTATTTCACCCCTCATTGCTTCTCCTCCGATTCCTTATCCGCCATCATCTTCTACAAAGGAAAAGACAGAGAGGGAGAGAGCTGAGAATCATGTTAGTGACACGGACCCTTCCTCAGGAGAAGACTTCATTTGGCGAGATCTACAGGGCTTCCCCTTTGTGCTACTGCTTCGTTCATGCGCGGTTGAGTTTCGAAGCACCCCTCCACTGACTCCTCAAAGCAATCACCGAAGAGGGCTTCTACTGCCACTCCACCTCTAGGCATTGTCAACTCCCATGTATACCTCCGCCCTCTTCTTCTTCGTTTATTTGTTCTTCTTTGTCTCCCCACCTTTTTCTTATATTACACACATTCTCCCCGTGATTTTCATATCCGTCCGACCCCTAATTCAACCCATCACTGAATTGCCTCCGACCTCCTAACTTCGCCACCCATTGTCGACCCCATTGTGTTCCCCTTCTATCTCTCTCACAACCTCACACTAATCTTACTCCTCTCCTCCATATTAGACCATAGCACTGGCCACCTTCTCTCCTTAAGCAACGATGATAGAGCCAAGCCTTTGAGGCTTGAGCATCGGGCCACCCGAGGAGCTTGACAAATATCTTCCCCGAAGACCGTCGGTCATGTGTCAGCCACGGGGGATCAACATTGAGAAGGAATAAGTACCCCTAAGATTATCCTACAATGCTCGTCCGATCAAGAACAAGTCACATAGAGGTCGTTCAATCTTGCCCAAAAGTTGATCGTCCAATGGATCACAACTGTCATTGCTACCGCTCATCCGAGAGCCACCGAGCCATAGCTTCGGGGGGAATCCATGGCAAGAGGTGTCGACACGTGGTGGGGCACCAATCCAAGCCAACCCGCCTCACGCGCACCACATGGGTAATGGGGAGAATTATGCTGAGGCCCTCACTCTAATTGGAATTAGCGAAGAAGACCACATTGTGTGCTCTACACGTGGTCTTGGAATTTCGCAGCATACACCCTGTGCCTTCTTGAAATCACATTCACACCCTCAAGCAGGGTAAATTGTAAGGAATACCAGGCAGTTATTAGAAATTATAACCTTGTTTTCAAATATTTGAGACTATTTTTATTTTTATTACTATTAAGTTCATGAACATCATTTATTTATATTTGGAGCATTGTGTATCAGATTTTGAGTTCTACATGTTTATGTGATCTTTATTCTATTCTCTTTCACATATAACAATTGATTAATTATTTTGAATTATTTTGAGACATTTTAGGGATATTAATAACTAATAAAGTATTCAATTAATTAGAGTACATTTATTCATGATCGTTGACCTTAGTGCTCAATAAGTTGTGGCTTGAGAATTCCTTTTGGGGATTTGATTTGGAATTATCTTATTCATATACTCTAAAATCAATTGAGGGGGAGGCTCATTAAACTGACTTGGCTTGTTGTACCTGCATATTTCTCTTGCATTATCATTACATCATCGTACTGCATCATCTAAAATCAATAAAGTTGCATTTATTTATTTCCCTAATTGACCTAAAACTAACTTCATTGTGTACATATCACTAACATTAATCAATGAAAAATCCTAAAAAAATAATAACTTGTATATATTCATAATAAAACCAAATCCGAATTTCAAGAAAAAAACTCGTAAATGCTGATATCTCTCTCATACAGTATCCAATTTCACTCTACCCACTTTTTAATTAGTGTACATTCAATTATCTTCAAATCAAGGGTAAATTCAAAAGAATAGAAGTTCATTTGTGAAAATTGAGCTTTGGGACCTAACTGTACATTATAAATATTCACTGGTTTTAACCTATTATTTCATATACATATTTGTCTCTTTTCGATTTATTTCTTTATTTCATTCCATGTTTTAACTAATCACATAGAAATCAAAATCGAAAAAAATAAAGCGATAAAAAAGACACACTCTGACATGAGCACGTTGATAATTCATCTGTACGTACTTCATATCTTGTAATTATTTCTAACTTATAAAGATTTAAAAAATACATTCATGTTCATCTCTTTATTTTAAATCATATTTAATTTTTGCATGCATTATTCATATGTAGAAAATCAAATAAAAATACAAAAAATGATATTTTATATTTATAAAAAAATCACTAAAAACATATCTTGCACACTTCATTCCGTTTGCATATGACTCCTTCATGTGCATCAAAGACTGCATGTAGTCGAACATTTTTCATGTTGAACATTCTTGCATTCGAGACCGTTTGTTTTTTTAATTTATTTTCCTTTTATTATCATGCATGGTCAAAGTCATTGGTCAACATATGTCCACATGACTTATCCCAATTCATCCACTTCATCTCCACCTCGGTCGCCCTGATCAATCTTCCTCTCCCCCGATCATCAAGCCTTGTCGTTTAGTGCTATGCCTCAGGGCCGTTGGATCAAGATTGATATGACGATCGAATTTACTCCCGCTAACCCCATTTGCGCATGCACATGCACAACACATACCCATCCTTCCACTGATGGATCCTCCCACGATCCAATGGCTCTTATCCTTTCCTCCCCACCTCACGTGCTTAGCGTGTGACGTCGTTCTGACTAATGGATCTCGTAATGATCCAATGACCCTCGAGCCTTCTTCCTCCTCGGACAGGACCTCCCTCTACTCATTGCGTCAGTCGAGCTCCGCATACCCTTCTTCACCCATCTCTGATCACCCCTTTCTCTCTTCGTATCCTCTTCCCCCTTCTTCGCACATGGACCCAATGACCAACCACCACCTTCTCTGCTATCCTAATTCCCCAAAATCATTAACCTCCTTCTCCAATCGATGAGGAATCCAACTGTCAGAACCCCTACCTTATCTCATCTCCTCTGTAGACGAAGACACATCTCCCCACCGTCATTAGAGTTCTATCTCCTTATACCTTATCCCAACCGTCTCCAACATATCAACGATGGTCCCCTGCTGAATCCGTGATTCATCTTCTCAATATATTGATCTTAGAAAAATCCCTGAGTAAAATCTCAAAAAATATCCATAAAATCAATAAATTAACAAAATGACTATTGAAAATAAAATGTACTAATTATTTTATATCATATTGTATAAAATAAATTAATAATAAAAAGCTATAAAATGAAGGAATTTTTCACCTATAAATACTTCAAACTTCGTGTATTTTTAACAATTTCATTTCAACTTCTTTTTGGCTAATTCTTTCTCTGACTTGTTTATAAAAATGTATATAAAATACATAAAATAAATTTCACCACAAATAAATACTTTTAGATCCAAAAGGAAAAAAGCCATAAAGTCAAACTTCTCGGATAAATTCCCACTCGTATGAACTCCAAATTCACCAAACTCATTTTTAAAGTTTAAGTTAGAAAATTATCTATCCAATGAAAGTGGTTTTATTAAAATCAGGTCTCATTTGCAAAATATGAGTTTTGGGACATAGGTGTACATTGCATATATTGTAAATATTTTTTCTTTCTTTCTTTTTATTTTCTTTTTTTAATTACTAAAAATCTAAAAAAATCATGTTTGTATTTATTTTATTTCTAATATTTTAATTTAATTTTATTTTGTAAATATTTTTTATTAAATCAAACAAATTAAATTAGAAAAGTAGAAAAATGCACATATTGTTTCTTTTATTTTGTAAATTCTCAACTGTCTTTTCTTTTTATTTTACTTTATTTTTTAGTAGTCAACTTTTAATTTCTTTTTCTTTTTTTATTTTTCTTTCTCTACTCTAACTTCTCATTCTGCTATCAACTTCCATTCAACTCTGTTTTCTTCATTTAACCTCCCATTCAACATCATTTCTTCCACCACTTTTTTATCCTCCATCTCCTTTCTCTTTTTATTCTTCTCTCCATCCTCATTTTCCCCATACGTTATTGTTATAGAAAAAGGAGAGAGCTCATCGAGGTCGATCGGTGATAGCGTTCCACCATGATACGAAGCGACGACCTCCTTTCAGGAGAGATCTGCGGTGACCACCGTCCCTGTGTTGCGAGTTTCCTGTCAAGCTTGCTCAGCTTCGCGACGCATCCGTTACGCTGCTCGAGGCCACGATAGGAGTCCAGTGTAGCTGCTTCGCCTTCTGGCAAAAATTCAGGTAAGTTTTCCCTCTCCTTTTCCTTGTTGTTTTTTATCTATCATTTTTTTTGTGGTCCTACATCATAATCACAAACCACATTATCATCATCACATAATCACTACGTTCCCACCTTTCACTTTTTGATTCCTATTTGAGAAAAAAATTAAAAAAATATTAAAATCAAAACAAAAAGGGACAACTACGCCATGCAGCAATAGCCCAGCTCTCAGCCGCCTCGCCTCCGTGCCATGCACCTTCCTTCTTCCGTCACAGGTTAACCGTGCCCAGCAGGAGGCCCTGTCGCTCGCCTGCAGCAACCGTGCACCTCCGCACGAGCAACTGCCGCACTCCAGACTCAGCTGCCACATCCGCCTCGCGTGCCTTCGCACTGCCTTAGTCGCTCGTGCGAACTACTGCAGCATGTGACTCCATCCGCTGCCTCCCTCCCTCCTCGCATGCAATCCCCCTCGCACTGCCTACCGTGGCCTCCCTCCATGCATCCGCACACGCCGTCGTTGACATCGACTGCACCTCCTGCTGCACCCAGCCGCACGTGGCCACACGTCTGACCAACATGCCACGATTGCTAGCGCCCACCTAGGGATGTAAATCTGGGTTTACCCATTGGGTACCCGACCTGAACCCGCCCCATTTAAAGACCTGAAACCTGTCCCATTTATTTTTGGGTGGGTTTGGGTTTTGAATTGACTACCCATGCGGGTATGGGTATGGGTTTGGGATTGCCTTGTGGGTACCCGAACCCGAACCCGCCCCAAACCCAAATAAAAAATATATATAAAAATAGATGTTTATGTTGCATTTTAACCAAACTAGACCCAAATCCATTTCATATCTAATATGTATCGATCTACATGTATAAATATCCAACTCAATTTTCTCCTCTCCATCCATTTATTAATATTCAACTAACGTTTTATATCTTTAATAAATAAAAACTATCAACACAAAAGAGTTAAACACTTAACATATATAAACATTTAACATTCTCTATATATTGCACATGTTTATGAATCGTCATATTGCACGATCTAACTCTATTTCGTCTATCTGTGAAAATCTTGTATACATTTATAAACAACTTAAGATTTACCATGCTGAAGATATGGGTACCCATTGGGTACACGGGTATCCGACGAGTATACGGTTACTCGCTACAAATTACCCGTTTAATAAATGGGCGGGTATGGGTAGTGATATTATAAATGGGTATGGGTTTGGGAATAGTAATACCGGTCCCAAACCCGACCCGCTGACATCCCTACGCCCACTTGCTATAGTTGTCCACCTGTCGCAGCCTCACGCGGTTGCGGCCGACCTTGCCTGCACCCCCCTGTGCCCTCACCTGTGCTCCCCCGCCTCCTCGCTGCCCCATGCGTAGCCACGATCTTCATTCTCCCATTCCTTGGAACCTACAAAAAGAGGAGGAAACCTCTAGGTCACGTGGGTTGCATACCTTACTATGCAAATTGCAAAGAAGTACCCACAATTATAGTTTATTATAGAAGTGCCCTTTGGCACAACATTAATTTCGTTGAACTTTAATTTCAATATTGCAAAGAGAACCCTATCTTTAAGCATTTGTTTAGACAATTATTTTGGCATCATATTTTAATTCTAAAAATTTCATGTCGTGCCTCTTTTAATTCTGCATCTTCTGATTATTTATTTCTAATTTTGTGAGCTTTGAATGATTTATTAAAAATCAGAGTTTGGAATTAAGTGATATTTTACCCTTTTATGCTCTGAAATTCTTACACATTTATTCTTAGCTCTAAAAATTCTCCAAAAATCAGAGGTGATGAGTTATTTGTGATTTAACTTGTACCTAAATCTTATTGAAATTAGAGTCGTCTCGTTCCTAAAATAAAATATAGAGTGATTTTAGTAAACGATTTTAATTGAATCCACACATATTATTTTTGTGAAATTCCAACTCTGCTCAATTTCCCATTAAAATACCTTGTTGAGATCATTCTCTCTTTGGATAAATTGTTAATGTGGATTTATTAGGAATTAAATACCTGAAATCACTATGTTTTTGTTAAAAAATTCATAAAAAATCATATATTCTCGAAAAATTCCAAAAACATTTTTGTAGCCTCCTTTCACCATGCTTAAGTTCTAGTAAAATTTTCATAATTTAAACATTCTGTTTGTGTGAAAAATTACATAAAAATCCATAAAAAGTGTGTATTTTTCATTGTTGCATTTTAACCCTTAAAATTTCAAAGAAAGTGTTTTCCATTCATCACTGGATTAGGTTTCTAGAAAAAAATATAATTTAGTTAAATTGGATTAATTTTACATTAAAATTAATTTGGCTAAGTTGTGTGTTTTCTTATTAACTTAATTCAATGTCATTTTGCATTCACATTCATTTTGCATATAAAAAAATACATAAGAAATCTGCATTGTAAAACCTAGACCTAATTGTTCTGAATTAACCTATAGTTGTTCCTTTGCATATCTGTGTTCGACCCCAAACTTGCCCAGAATATAAATTAAGAATCGAGTCCTCTTCACATAGACATTTGATTCGGTTCTGATTATTTGGCTGAGTGTCGTGCTACAACGAGTACTGATTAATATACCCACTCAGAAAGTTTATCACTCCCGTTCTATCTCCTCCGTCTCCAGGTCACAACCAAACCCCTTTAGCCTCGAGAAACCCAAATATCTGATGATTCTTACCAACCTCATCCTAATCCCCTCCAGGAGATAAAATCACCACCACGCATCCATTATCCTTTTGCCTCTTCTTGCATCTCCTTCCTTATTCACCCTCATTGTTGCTCCTTTAATTCCTTATCTTCCATCATCTTCTACAAAAGAAAGAGACATAGAGAGAGACGAGGATCGAGACAGGGACATGGACCCTTCCTTAGGCGAAGACTCTGTTTGGCGAGATCTACAGGGGCTTCCCTTGTGTTGTTGCTCCGTTCGCATGCAACTGAGCTTCAGAGCACCTCCACCAACTCCTTGAAGCAATCACCAAAGAGGGCTTCTACTGCCACTCCACCTCTAGGTGTCGTCTACTCCCAAGTACTTTATTTAATTATTTTCTTCGTTTCTCTGCCTTGTTCTTCTATTACACATCTCCTCCTCGTAACTCCATCCAATCCCTAATTCAACCCATCACTGAATCATCTCTTACCTTTAAACTTTGCCACCCATCGCCAACCCCATCGTGTTCCCCTTCTATCTCTCTCGCAACCTCACACCTATCTTGTTCTTCTCCTCCATGTTCGCTCGGAGCACTGCCCACCTTCTCTCCTTAAGTAGCGACAACAAAGCCAAAGCTTTGAGGCTTGAGCATCGGGCCACACGAGGAGCTCGACGGACATCTTCCCTGACGATTGTTGGTCATGTGTTAGTCACAGGGAAACAATGCCGAGAAGGAATAAGAGCCTCCGGGACTAGCCTATAATGCTCGTCCGATCAAGAACAAGTCACATCAAGGTTGTTCAATCTTGCCTAAAAGTTAACCTTCCGATCAATCACATGTGTCATCGCCACCGTTCATCCGAGAGCCTCACAACCATAACGTCGGGTGGAATCCGTGGCAAGAGGTGTCGACACATGGACGGGCGCCATTCCAAACCAACCCTCCTCACGTGCACCACGTGCATGTGGGGGGAAATTACGCATGGGCCCTCGCTCCAATTGAATTAGCGAAAACGGCTACCACGTGCACCGCGCATGTGGTATGGGAAGTTTGCATCATACATCTCGCCCTTCCTGGAAATCACATTCATATCATCATGCGGGGTAAATTGTAAGGAATGCCAGGCGACTATCAGAAATTGAATCCAAGTCCCCAGAAGGGTATATTTGAGACTATTTTATTATTTTTTGTTACTATTAAGTCCCTAAACTTCATTTATTCATATCTGGAGCATCGTGTATCGGATTTTTGAGTTCTACATGTTTATTTGATCCTTATTCTATTCTCTTTCACATGTAATAATTGATTAATTATTTGGAGACATTTTAGGGATATTAGTAATTGAAGAAGTATTCAGTTAGTTGGAGTGCATTTATTCATGATCATTTACCTTAGTGCTCAATAATTTGTGGCTTGAGAATTCCTTTTGGGATTCTATTTGGAATTATCTTATCTATATACTCTGAAATCAACTGAGGGGATGCTCAATAAATTGGATGGACTTGTTGTACCTGCATATTTCTCTTTCATTATCTTTGCATCATCATACTTCATCATCTAAAATCAATAAAATGCATTTATTTATTTCTTTAATTAACACTCGCATTGGCGGACTGGGCCTTGCAGACATCGCAGCTACACTCGATCTAAGCGGCCTCTCACATGCTGATTGGATCCAGTGGCCGCCCCTGGAAAGTGGCTTCAAGAAGAATGAAAGAGAAGGGGGAGCCGTGGGGAATTGCGAGAATCAAAAGAGGACAGGCATGTGGGACCCCACCCCCGAACATAAATTCATTGTGTACATATCATTAACATTAATCGATGAAAAGTCATAAAAAATATTAAGTTGTATGTATTCACAATAAACCTAAGCCTGAATTTCAAGATAAAATGTTGATATCTCGCTGATACAATTTCCAATTTCACTCTACTCACTTTTAAATTTGTGTACATTGATTTATCTACAAATCGAGATCAAATTCAAAAGAATCAGAGTTCATCTGCGAAAATTGGATTCTGGGATCTAACTGTACATTGTACATATTCTCTGATTTTAAACCTATTATTTCATATACATATTTGATACTTTTTGATCTATTTCTTTATTTCGTTCCATGTTTTGACTAATCACATAAAAAACAAAAGTCAGAAAATTATAAAAGCAATAAAAAAGACACTGTCTAACATGAGTACACTAACCAATTCATATGTATTTATTTCACATTTTCCAATTATTTCTAACTCATAAAAAATTCCAAAAAATTGAATTCATGACCATCACATTGTTTTACATCATATTTGATTTTTGCATACATTATTCTTCTATGAAAGAATATATAAAATTATGAAGTCAAAAAATGATATTTTATGTTCATAAAATATCATTAAAAAAATTATATGTTGCACAATTCATTCAAATTTATTTTTCTTTTATTTATAATGCATGGTCAAAGTCATAGGTCAACATCTATCCACGTATCTTATCCCAATTTAACCACTTCATCTCCACCTCAGCTACAATGGTCAATCCGCCTCTCCCAGGTCAACAACCCTAGTCATTTAGCGTTATACCTACGGGTCATTGGATCAAAATTGATCCAACGTCCGACTTTACTCCGGCTAACCCCATTTGTCCATACACGTACGTAGCATGAACCACCTTCCACCATTGGATCATCCCAAGAAGAACCCAACTGCAAGAACCCCTACCTTTTCTCACCTCCTCCGTCGACGAAGACCCATCTCCCCACAGACATTAGAGTTCCATCTCATTACACCTTATACGAACCCTCTCCAACAGATCAACGGTGACCCCCATTCTATCTCCTCTGTTTATAGGTGACGAATCCGGTAATGCTGCTTTTAATAATGTGTTTTTATCGTATTGTGCGTTGTAGGCGGCAATCGGAAACAGTCAAGAAAATACCACAAATAATTTGTTCAATTTTGATCTCGTGGTTTTATGTTTATTTTACTTGGGCAAGTCCCAAGGTCGATCACAAGGAGGCAAAGGAACAACCTAGAATTAAGTCTATCAAAGTTCGAGTTCGGTTTTCGAGGCGGTCTTTTTTTTGGAATTTTCAATGCAATAGAGGATGCAAAATGCAAATTTGGCCTTATTTCAGGGACTAAAATGTAAATGTCAACCAAACAATGTCCGAAAATTATGAAACTTGGCCACAATGTAAATTATGATGAAATGGATGCGCTGTAATTTTTTTGGAATTTTTGGATGCAATATGAATTTTTTATGGATGCAAACATTAATTTTCAATATTTAATTTTAATAAATATTAAACCTACTTATTTTCGAGAACTAAAATTATCTAAGATCTATCACTAGGTAATACATCTTAGAAAAATCCTAGACCTCAAAAATGTGGGGTTTAATACCTACTAAAAATTAAATACTAAAATATGCTAAATGATTTTTACAGGACAAAATATGCATGCAAATTCAAATCTTTTTGGGCACAATGTTAAGACTAATTAACTCTACAAGATATGATTTTTCGGGGATTTTTAGAGCAACGGTTAACCAATTATGAATTTCAGAGCAAGAATTGGGTAAAATATGCCAATTTTCACAGAACAGATATTTATTAATTAACCATCACTCACAAAATTACCCACAAGATGTCAAATAGTAGAGAATTAATTAATGAACATCAAGCTATTTTTAGATTCATAAAATAATGTAGAGAAAGGGTCCACAATCACAGGGGAACACAGGGGTACAGATGGAAAAACTATAAATAAATAGAATAAATATAAAGTGCAGCTGGGGGGTGTCGATGTAATTACCAATACTGGAGGGGGCGATTCTGCAAAATTTCCAGTAGGCACGTGCTAGGCACGTGCCTCTGGAAGGCGGGGGCTGGAGCGCAATATGGAGGATGTCCAGGGGGCTGCGTGCAATTTGCCTAAGGGGCACGTGCGCAGCACGTGACCCCTGGGTTGCTTGCTGGGGACGTTCCCCACGCACGCGCTTCGCGCGTGCTGGGGCCTCGGGCTTCGAGCCCGACCGGCGAGGGGGCGGAGGAAAGGCTGGAGTCGGTGGAGGCGAGGCCGGTGAGGGGCTCTGGTGGTGCTGTCGAGGTGGGCTCACGGAGGAGAGGCGAGCTCCGGTGGCGTGGAGGGGGGCTCCGGCCAAAGCTCGGCCGAAGCGGGGTGGCTGGTAGGCGGAGCTGCTCCTCTGTGGTGGCTGGGCGGTGAGTCGGTGGCGTCGTCGAGGCGGAGGCTGTAGCGGCGGAGCTCGCTGGTAGCGGCCGACACACGGCCTAGGCGGAGAAGACGGAGGAGCTCCAGGCGGTAGGGGGCGAAGCTCGCTGACAAGGGCGGTCGGTGAAGCGTTGTTGGGGGCCGGTGGCGCTGACGGAGTCGGAGGCGGTGATGGCTGAAGCGACCGTAGAGGGCGAAGGAGGTGACCGTCGTAGGCTCAACGACCCGAGGTCGGAGCGGAGGCAGGTGCGGCGGAGAAGAGGTGCCGTGGGCTGCAGCGACGTCGGGTAGGACGTCGGATCTCGCCGGGGAAGATGGAGCTTGCCGGGCTGTCACCACCGGCGAGGCTCGAAGTTAGGGCTATCGGCGGATGCTGAATGAAGGGCCGGTGGCGATGCTTAAATAGGATGGGTTGGGTCGCCGGGTATGGCAGGAGATCGGGGGGATTGAGGGCGATCGGATGAATCGAGAAGATGATGCGATTGAGGCCGAAAGGAGGAGGAGATCGGAGATAAGGATTTGATCGGGCGAGGGCCGAGATTCGCGGCGGCGGAGATCATGGGTCGGCGGTGGTGTTTCCAAAAAGGGGGAAGAACAGATGGGGAAGACGAAGCACAGGTGCCGTCCGATCGTGCGTGATTGGACGGCCCCTGATGAGCCACGTGGCGGGTGGAGGCCAAAGGAGAGAAGGAATGCGCACGTGCAAAGCACGTGCCCTGGAGGCACGTGCCTCGCACGTGCGTGGTTTTAATTTTAATTTTTTTTAATAAAACCGAATATTAATAAAGCCAAAAACGGCTGACACGTGGCGGCACCAGGTGCTGCCACGTGTCAGCACCAGAAAATTCAAAAAATAATTAACTTGTAAAATCAAAAATAAATAGTAAATAACCTCGGATCGAAAAACTTTCTTCACAAAAATTGCTCGTCTCGATGAGATCTACAACTTTCATGAAGACACCAAAACCAAAATCGATCATTTGCACAAAGTGAATTTTTGGGGTATCCCATGTACATAGAATACCTTGATTTTTTGGGTTTTATAATTTTTATGTCATTTTTAAACAAGATAAAAATCCGGAAAAATATGGAAAAGTCAAAGATAAATAAAAGACACTTAATTCTAATTTTTTTGGATTTTTATTGATTTAAGAAAATATATACATAAAATACAAGGTCAAAAACCGCGAAAATATACAATCTACAAAAGAGGCCCAAAACCCAACTTTCACATATGAGCTCCGATTCACTTGAACTTGGTCTTGTTTTGAAGGTAATTGAATGTACATTAGTTCAAAAGTGAGTATGATTCAATCGGACACTGAATGTGGAAGATATGTGGCTTTTAGTCCGAAAATCCTGGAATTAGGGTTTGAGTTTTTGGTCCACTTATTTGAGTTAGTTATTTTTTTGTATTTTTCCTTTATTCTTGTTAGTAATATGTACACAGTGGAAGTGGTTTTGAGTTATTCGGAGTTAGCATGAATGAGTTAAAAATCTGGGAAGTCAGGCTTATTTACAGGTCAATTTGGCTTGGATTTTTGGCTTCTTATTTTGTGCAGATTTTTGTGCTAAAATGTAATTCTTATGAAAACATGCATGAATGCTAATTATGCAAAATAGATGCAAGAATGCTGTTGATTTTTAAGGGTTTTGAGCTTAATAAATGAGATTTAGAGTGATGAATACGAGATTCATCAATAGGTCACAACCAACCCCCTCTAGCCTCGAGAAACCCAAATATCCGATGATTCTAACCAACCTCGTCCTAATCCCCTCCAGGCGATGAAACCACCACCAGTAATACATTATTCTTATGCCTCTTCTCAAACCTCCTTTCTATTTCACCCCTCGCTGCTCCTCCTCTGATTCCTCATCTGCCATCATCTTCTACTAATCAAGAGACAAGGAGAGTCGAGGATTTGGTCAGTGACTGGGATACTTCCACAAGAGAAGACTCCATTTGGCGAGATCCACATGGACCTCCCCTTATGCTACTGCTCTGTTCGCATGCAATCGAGCTTCGGAGCACCTCTGTTGACTCCTCGAAGCAATCACTGGAGAGGGCTTCTACAATGACTCCACCTCAAGGCGTCATCAACTCCCATGTATACCCCCGTCTTCTTCCTCTTCGTTTACTTGTTCTTATTCATTTCCCCACCCTATTCTTCTATTATAAATCTTCTCCCACTATTTTCTTCTCTATCCAACTCCCAATTCAACCCATCACTGAATCATCTCTGACCTCTGAACTCCATAACCCATAGTCAACCCCATCGTGTTCCCCTTCTATCTCTCTCGCAATGTCACACCGATCTTGCTCCTCTCCTCCATATTTTCCCGGAGCACCACCCACCTTCTCTCCTTAAGTAGCAGCGACAGAGCCAAGCCTTTGAGGCTTGAGCATCAGACCACACGAGGAGCACTACGAACATCTTCCCCATCGACCATCAATCGTTTGTTGGCCATGGGGGAGAAACCCCCAGGACTAGAATATAGTGCTCATCTGATCAAGAACAAGTCACATCGAGGCCGTTCAATCTTGCCCAAAAATCGATTTTCTGATTGATCACAACTATCATCACCATCATTTATTCGAGAGTCACCGAGTCATAGCCTCAGGTGGTATCCGTTGCAAGAGGCGTCGACATGTGGAGGGGCGTCGATCCAAGCCATGCCTCACATGTACCCATGCGGGGGGGGCATTACGCCTCGGTCCTCGCTCCCCTTGGAATTAGCAAAGAAGACTACCACGTGCATTACGTCCGTGGATTCAGAATTTTGCAACATACACCACATGCCTCCTGGAGATCACATCATACCCCCATGCGGGGTTAATTGTAAGGGATACCATCCGACGATCAGAAATTGTATCCAAGCCCTCAGAAAGGTATATCTAAGATTTATTTTTGTTTACTTATATTATTATTTACTCCCTAAACTTCATTTATCCGGGAGCATTATGTATTGAATTTTTGAGTTCTACATGTCTATTTTATCCTTATTCTATTCCTTTTTGCACTAATAATTGATTAATTAGTTGGAAATATTTTAGGGATATTAATAACCGAGGAAGTATTCAGTTAATTTGAGTACATTTATTAATGATCATTGACCTTAGTGCTGAATAATTTGTGGCTAATATATGAGAGTTCATTTTGGGATTTGATTAGGAATTATCTTATCAATATACTTCGAAATCAATTGAGGGGAGGCTCATTAAATTGGATTGGCTTGTTGTACCTACATATTTCTCTTGTATTATCCATGCATCATAATACTGCGCCATCTAAACTCAATAAAATTACTTTTATTTGTTTATCTCTCGTCAAACAACATAGAGTTATTTCCTTGCATAAAATTATTTGTGAAATTCATGCATCATATTTTTAAATTAATTACATCCTAATTAATTAAAGAACTTAGAAAAACTGAAAAATATAAAAACCCTTAAAATATCCTCTTCTTTGAAAACCTAATTTTTAGATTATTTGAGAATTAATTCTGAACTCTCACATTACCTCCCTAAGTTCGACTTTGGGACTTACCCAAGTAAAATAAATAACACATTGAGACTTGATCCACTATATCATTTATTGATGTAGTCAATTTTTGGAGGATCCCGAATTACCCGGCTACAACAACTATATCGATACAAACTTAAGAAGGCTGATTCTAGGGCTCGTCGGTCTATACTCAATCATAACCGATCCGGTATCACGTATTGGATCCATGATTAAGATGTATGATGAATTGACGATTCATCGTCTTTATTCATCAATTTAATCTTAAAATCCCTTACAAAATGCATGTAAATATCACCACTTCTCATTTATTATCAAACCAATATTATTTTAATAGTATATTATTATCATCATTTTAACCTAAAATAAATGGAAGAAGAAAAGAAAAAGAAAGATAGATAAGGCCATATATATTTAATAGATACAGACTGATCCTTACCCCGAGAGTAGATCGAGTATTGACCTAATTGATAAGGAATAAAATAGGGGGATATATGGTCTTTAACTTATAAAAATCCCAGAAAATCAAATCCACATTATACATATTCGGTTCATTTACTATGCACATATTTTGTACTATTTTATTTGCGATCAAATCAATCTCAAATAAAAATAGTTTCTTCATGAAACTTGTACATAAAAAATATCCTGTAAATATTAAGAATGCTTGCAAAAATAAATCATGTATAGAATAAATGGTACAACACTCAGAAAAAGCCGTAAAAATAAAATTGAAAGCTTAATATCTTCTCCGTATGAACTCGAAATGAACCAAACTCATTGTTATTGTATTCAAAATAAAATAGTCTTTAAAATGAAAGTGGTTTTATAAAATATGGAATTAAGATTTGAAAGTATGTATTATACATGTTTAAGTCTATATTACATGTATGTATTTTATTCTTCATATTTTTTTTTGCATATATTGTATTTTTAATGTTTTGTAAATAATGTATATTATTCATATAAAATGCAAATAAAAATATCAAAAGCTAAAATAGCCAAAAATAAATAAGTGTTTTTGTTATATAGGTATAAGAAACCTATATTGTACATATGTGCATTTGTTTCTACTATTAAATAAACTCATAAATAAAATATAAATTGTATTTATAAAACTTAAATTATTCCCTTAATTAATAAAATATAAAATAACATGTGTTTTTGAAAAATTAAATAATAAAAATATGTATACATTGCATATAGGTAAATACTCGTATTTAATTAATTGACCTACCTAACTTTATTCATTTATTTTTATTAAAAATCATCAAAAAAATATTTAATAATTTTATAAACATTTTTATTTTGACAATTTTTAAACTTAAATCATTTTCTATTTTATTTCTATTTATTTTAATTATTTTTATTGTGTAGTCTCATTTGTCCTATTCTTGGACCGTTGCTATTGGTCCATCTAGTCTCGTTGACCACTCGCTCATCACCCCATTCCCCTTTCAAGCTTGATAAAACTGCTAACCCGCCTACTTCATTTATTATAGTTTGTTTCCCAACACCAATTAACCGAAACTTGCCCCTGTTAGCAAGCATGGATCCTAGATCCACGACCAAATTCAATCGCTCTCCTAGGTTCATGATAACCGTCTCTGACCAAACGATAGATAATTATCAAAGTAGAAACCGCTAAAGAGAGAGACGATTAATCAAACAAAATGATCAGAGTTGTTCACTACTTATTTATCCAAGTGAGTATGCCTGGGTCGAACACAAGGAGGCAAAAAATCATGCTCGGGATTTTCGAAAAGAGAAATTATTTTTGTGATATTTTTTCTCCTTCTTTTATTTTCTTCCTCAAAGTGGGAAAACTCTTTTTAGGATTTTAAATTTTAATCTTTTTATTTGATTTTAATTTTCCTAATTTTATTTGATTTTCAAAGGGATATTTTTCAAACAAAATTTATCTACAATATGGTAGGTGAAAAATAGAGTATATATGTGATACTATATAGTAGATAAAAACCTCAAGCAGCGGGCGAGAGAGAGAGAGAGAGAGAGAGAGAGAGAGAGAGAGAGAAGAAAACAAATCAATAAATCACTAGGAGTGGAGTCTCTGTGAACTGTACCTGCTCAGATTTTCTTTTTAGATTATTCGGGTCGGGCTCGATCTGAGTGGGTATGCCGGCCTTTCTTTTAATGATCTCCCTCATCTCCTGACGGAACTCGTCCATCTCCTGTCTGAATGTGGCCTGCTTGTCTGAGAGTAGGCGGGCTAGATCATCAAGAGCAGGGTTCTCATAGGCTGGCCCATGAGAATCGGACGGGTTGCCTCACTGAAAGGGAGGCTGCTGTTGGAACTGGTGAGGGGGAGGCTGAGAATATTGCTGAGACTACTGCTGGTTATGCCTCCACTGTTGTCCCTGCTGGTAGGGACAAGGACCTAGCTGGAAATGCTGCTGCTGCTGTGGCTGGTGAGAGAACTGAGGTTGACGCTGTGGCTGCTGGACGAGATGTCCACCCCGAGCTGGAGGCTGCTGTTGGGATGAGGCACCTCCATTCGACCACTTGAATCCGGGATGATCTCGGTGGATCCCGAGCTGTTGTCAGTCGTACCAAATTCCGTTGACTTCCATCAATGGCTCCTGCTCGTAGCGGGATGGAGGAAGAACTGCCAGTGGCCGATCCTGCTGATACACCACCATTTGAGTGTCCTGAGATGGCGGTGGCTGAGGGTACTGGTGTTGCAGCTGCTGGTATGGATCTGCCTGTATGTGGTGAACCTGATGAATCAGGGCGGAGTGCTGGGATGAGCTGCTACGAGGATCAACCCCTGACCTAAGACGGGGTTGAGAAGCCGTTTGTGCCTCCTAGAGACACATGATCTGGGTCTTCAGGTCACTCAATGTTTGTGCCAACTGATCGATCTGAGTCATGCCCTGGCACTGCTTCTTCTCGATGATCTTGATGCACTCCAGCTTCTCGCTGATGATGCCCAAATCAACGGCCGACGACTCTGCATGTGCTACGCTGCTGAAGAAGAGGTAGATGGGCCCACATCAACCCATGATATCCTGTGATAGGTCACGGCCTAGGGTGGAGGCTTCCCCTGAGTGTAGAGCCTGGTCTGAGACATCATTGTATAGTTCTCGACCATTTCCTCATAGATGGCCCAGACATGGTATTCGTCTTTGGCAAAATAGGAGCCCCCACAAGAAGCATTCACTAGCACCTGCAACTTCGGTGTCAGCCCACAAAAGAAGCTCTGTACTAGATTGAGTTTTGAAATGTCATGATTAGGACACCGGTCAATGAGCTCACGGAAACCATCCCACGCCTCATGGAATTGCTCGTTGGGGATCATGGAGAAATTATTGACCACATCCCGCACTGTGTTCGTCTGGCCAAGTGAATAGTACTTGTTCAAGTACTTAGTCCGGAGCTGTTCTCACTAAGTGACATATCTCCCTAAATGTTTCAGCTAATAGGATGCTCTATCAACCAGGGAGAATGTAAAAGCCATCATCTTGATGGTATCCTCGTCCACGTATCTGTCATGGACAGTGCTGCAGATCATCTCGAATTCTTGTAAGTGAAGATGCAGCTCCTCGGTGGCAAGCATATGGAATTTAGGCAACAACCGAATAGTCTGAGGAGGGAGCTTGAAATCTCCCAGAATCGCCGGAAGCTGAATCCAATGGTGTGTAAGAGTTGCACCAGGGTTGTGCAACTCTCTCATTAGCCTAGCTGGTCGGACTGGCTCCTGTGGCTCCTCTGGATGTCCTCTGTCTCCTCATCCAAAATCTGGAATCTCTCCACCGCCTGCTCTATTTGGCTCTCCTCTGTCTACTCACATATGTTCCATCTCTCGGCGCACCTCTGCCATGAAGGCTCCCTGGTCTCTAATCTGCCTCTGCATCATCTCTAGGGAGGCTAACAATGTGTTGTTGATGGCACCCTGATATAGAACATATGTGGTACTCTAGGGCTGCCCATCGATGCGCTCCTCGTTGCTGGTCATCACTTGGATCTCTTTAAAGGCAAAAGACCCGAACTCAGGTGCCGTCAAATGAATGAATATCTGTGCTGGTCTTTGCTCGGGCACCTCGGGACTGGAAGAAGGGAGATCGAGGAGGAACATGGCGGAATCGAACTCGGGTTTGGAAAGTGAGTCTAAGCTCTCTCGAACAAGCCTAGATGAGTGGGGCAGAGTGCTCGAAAGCGGTGCAGCCAAAGACTGCCTAAGGGACCTCCGACCCATCATCGTGATCTAGAAGAAATGCGGATGGGATCTGGAAACATATAAGATCGACAATCAAACCCCCAATTCACCTACGCAATGCGGAGCTAATGACCGTGAAGGATCGGTCTTTTATCTTGTCAATTTTATTTAGGTGATAATTCAGTCTAACAGGACGATTAAGCGAGATGGTAGGAACCCGATGCTCCCAGGAGACTGGCCCAATCCCAAAGCTAGATCTTTTCCAGCCAGTACAAGTTGCGTACTGTTTACCCGCTACCCGATCAACTCGCTCTGTTAAGGATATCGCGGCCCACTTTACCGGAGATCGGAGCGATCCTCACTGGAGAACGACTAACCCCAAGACCAGTAGTCTGACGAGAGTTTAGGTATGGCTCTAGCCTAGTGTGTGGGTCTCTCTCTCATGCAAGTAAACCAAACAATGAGGGGATGACTCTCCCAAGATAAATTTTTAGGTGAGGTGTCTTTTAGGATCAAGTTTGTTTAGCAGCCCCAATTTTATGGTTATCACTTTTTATGGTATTTTTCAATAAGCAAACAAATGCCTAACGGATTGTTCGATCTCCTGATTATTTAAAGTCCAAAAATAAGGGGGAGAAGTCAAAAAAGCCGATGTGCGATCAAACACTATGATGCATGCAAAGTAAGAGATGTGTACTTGTCGCCAGCACTCTACATGTAGGGTGATCCACGCATAAATTTAAAGACTGAATTTAACAAATCTAAATGATGCAAGAAGAAAATGGCCTTAGATGAACAACTTCTATTATCGTGAAGAACAATAGTTAACTGGTCAGAGAGAGAGGTCAAGGTTCAGTCTCTGATGTTGACCGGTGTCCGCCACAACGGATCCTGCACGCTCTGTATACGGCCTCTAGCGGCACGTGACCTTTCAAACGAACAAGTTAACTTTTTATTAATGATTTATTAAGTAGGTACAATTACGATCTATAGGTGCAGGTAAATAATTAAGGATTGAGCCTTAATGAATTACGTCACAATCAGAGAAATTCCTAGATCTAGGGGCCAAATTCTTCGAGAATTAAAGAAAATAAAAGGTGAAGAAAATCAAAATCGGCGAAAAACCGCGGTGAGGTCCCCCGAGCACACCGGTGCTCGGCGAAACATGCCCTGATATAAGCCAAGTCCAGAAAGTCTGAGTGAACCTGTATTATTAAAATAATGAGTGAATGGTGAAAAGTAAACTAATCTACTGCTACTCTATAAGTTATAACTAATTCAGCTCCTGCTCCTGCTTCTCCTCGGATACGGATATCCTCCAAAGCGTCCTCGGGCGGTTCCTCGCACAAACAGTGAAACAAAAATGAGTTAGAAAGCAGTTATAACAAATAGGGCTAAAAAAATAAAAATAAAAATAAAAATAAAAAGAAGAAAGCTGAAAAATAACTACTAAGCCGTGCTCCTCGGCAACGGTGTCATTCTGATGAGCGCTCAGACGATCAAAGTTAAGTGATATCAAAGGTCGTTATGACCTCAATCATCCAATCGGACTCAAAAAGAAAAAAAAATACAAGACCACTCAGATAAGTAAATCAATCAAAGCATAAAATCAAACAGATATATCAATGAAACTATGTCAGCGGTCTCCGATATTTAACCTGGTATAGCGACCAGGGTCGAACACAAAGAGCACGGAAATGTACGAAGTAGTCAGAAATCAGATGAAATTAAAATAAAATTTTGTGGTTTTTAGTTTGCATTTTTTATATTTTCTAATAAAAAACAAAAAAAGATAAAAACAAGAAAAAGCTTTAACAAAATTTATTATGACTAAAAATGCTCAAAAATTAGAAAAAAAAATGTTTTTATGTTATTTAAATATGCATATGTTTTAGGTGATTTTATGGTATTTTTCTGATGTTTGTATGATTTTATAAAAAAATAAAATAAAATCAAAACGGAAATACCATGTACAACCTGAGCCAACGGACAAATTCAAAATATAAAAATGCTCAAATGCCCTGGTTATTATTTTTATAATAAAGTAAATAAAAAGACCTAATACAACAATTGAAAACCTATTTTTTTTTATTTTTTTAGAATTTTAAATGATTTTTATAAGTTTTTGAGGCTTTTGTAATTTTTAGGTTTTATAATAGATCATGCAACAAAAATTACATACGAACAAAAAACAAACTATAACAAACACAGAAATTTTTATAGAATTTCTGAGACTATTTTACATTTTTTTGGTATTTTAGAAAGTAGGCATAACCCTTTTTTAAGGTTTTCGATTTTTAGAAAATATCAAACAAATTTAAATCAAGTCATAAAAATTACCACAAATTCTACACGTTAGCATGAGCTAAGTGTAATTTTTATGGCATTTTTGGGGTTGATTTAATAATTATTTGATTAAAAATAAGAGACACAACACATAGGGACCTACTTGCAATTTTCATAAAGTTCTTAACCAATACATACCATGCATAAAAGCTTAGGGTCGAACATGCAAAATCACCAGAGAATAGACACACATGCTTATAAAACCACACACATGGGAAGATTTGCAAATATTAGAAAAGTTCTACTCAAGCAGTAACATTCATGAAGTTCAGGATAGTTCTTGCAAAAACACCACAAAACCACGTGGGACGGCACGTGAGTTCAACTCAACTGGACTGAAATGTAAATACTGAAATGTGCAAGGGTCCACATGCAAAATATCCAAACTACAACTTATTTACTGGGACTAGACAATAAAACATGAAAAAGTAGGGAAATAGTGCAATATACCCCCGAGGCACTTGAGGAGGGTGTGGGCACACGTGGCGGGCTCTGGACGATGCAGGAATGTACGACGCCGATCACCTGTTATGTCAGATCTGATGCTCTAGGGAATGTCGGCGACGTCCGGTGCATATGTGTCAGAGTGCGCCAGATCAACGGTCCAAAAGCTACGACAACGAACGACTCAAATCCAACCTGACGCTCTATTCCTCATCCGACGGTGGCTGGCGATGGTGGATGAACAGGCGCGAGGTGAACTTCGATCGAGGATGGGAGGGAATCCGTTGGGCTGATCGAGCCCCCAAATGGTCCTGCACCTCCGGAGGGATGCTCCACGTCTAATGCTGGAGGCAGATCAACTGGATGATGGTCAGATGGCTGGGACGAGGGAGCTCCACCTGGAGCTGCTCCGCCGATCAGCTGGAGGTCCGTCAAAGGGTCTTACTATGCGGGGTACCTACAATATGAGGCTGGGACTCGAGGTGAAGCTCCGGTCCGGGTTATTAATGTTGGAAGGGAAAGAAGCGGCGGTGAGGCGGATGGTTGATCTCCGACAAATGTGAGGGGGGAGATCAAGCCTAATCTCAACCCAATGGTTGAGATATAGGGTGAATAGGTTGTGGAGAAGGGTGAGCGTGCGTAGAGGGTTCAATCGATATGAGTATGGCGATGAGATGGAGCTCTGACGACCGAAGCTTAGCAGATGAAGGCGCGACGGTGTGAAATAGGAAGAACTAATCGAAAGGACGAAAGGAAATGGAATGGTTGATAACCGAGGTTCTAGACGAACTCTGGAGCTCCAGGCGATGGTGGAAGCGAGGTTGTGGCCTCTACCAAGCTGTGGAAGGCCGAGAGGCATTTTGCGGCGGCGCTCGTCGGTCACGAGGCTGAACAATGTGGATGCTCCACCAAAATCCAATCCGAGAGGTCACTCTGGAAGCTGTCACTCAACCTGAGGTGTCAAGGGTTGGAATGAGGAGCGAGGCATGAGGTCCCACTCCGTGGATGCACAAGAGGATGTTTTATATATCACTCGGGGTCCAGAAAGATTGGAGTAAAGCACGAAACCTTAGAGCAAATCGGATCGACCAAAGGACCCACGAGAATGTCGGAGGTACAAGGATTATCGGGTCCAAATTTTGAGGTCGAAGGAGCATGTAGTCGGGCTGGAAAATTTCGAGAAGGAGCTCTGACGAATAGTATCCGGGTCTGACCCGGGAAGGAGGAACCGTTGACCGGAGGTCAACAATCCCATATGGCCAATCAGAAAATTAGGATTTACAAAATATTTACAAAATCAATAAAAAATAGTAAATGGCTTTAAAATAAAAAGTGTATAAAATAAAAAAATAGTTATTATTTTTAAACTATTTTTCTGTGATTTTTAATTATTTTTATGAAAAATAAATTAATCTCTTTACAATATAATGTAGTATATACATGTATAATATACCTATGTATTTTGTATAATTATTTTTATTTTGTTATGTTTACACAAATACCTCAATTTTGTATTTTAGTTATTTACAACATATTTTAGGAGTATAAAGTAAATTTTATTTTATTATTATTATTTATTTACATGTACATAATAAATGGTGAGTGATACATATATGAATATATTTTGTACAAGCGAGAGTTGATTTTATTTTGATTTTTATTTTATTTTCCTTATTTTTATTTTATTTTTAAGACTATATACAAGGAGGTAAAAAGAACATTTTATTTTTATTTTGTCAAAAACAATTATTACATATATAAGTAATATGTACAATATAGAGTAAGCCCTATCTCTCTCTACTTATTTTATTTAGCTATCAGGATAATGCTTGACCTTCTCTTGGGGTTCGGGTCACTCTGTATTTACCTCCTTCCTTTTTCTTTTTCCTTTGTTCTTTTATTTTTGCATAAATACATGCTAAATATACAAAGTTAACTTATGCATACTAAATGCTAACTTATTATATTTACACCTATTTACATGATGCTTTGCCAAGATAAATAGCTAAAATAAAAGAATAAAGAGAGAGAATCAGGGATTCATCAAGCTCCAATCCGTAGGATCTAGAAGATAGACGATGTTCTAGGGTTCGAACCCTAGAACTGGAGGTCAACGGCACCCTGATGCTATATATGCTACTCACTTCTCCATATTCTGTTGCTGATGTATGCTCCAAATTGTCACGATGACGAAACTCTAGCACAAAAGTCCCACAGGTTAAGGGGCTTGCTAGATTCAATGGAGAATCGGTCAAAAAGTGAAGGCATCTTGCATGTTAAGATGAGATTCTAGAGAATGAATATTTCACATCAAATTTGATTGATTTTGGATGAAATCGGGAATGGATCTTGACTGGAATCAAATGTCAGGTGTTTACTCGACCTAATTATGTGGATTATCTAGCTAATCATGCACAAAATTTGATGAAAACAAAATGGGATGACACATGCACTTGGGAATAGAGGTATAAGACCTCAGATGATAGATTGATGGTAGGCACTTCCCGAAGCTGTAACGACGTAAACATAAAAGGTACAACTCTCAGAAAAAGCCATAAAAATAAAATTGAAAGCTCAATATCTTCTCCATATGAACTCAAAATGAACCAAACTCATTGTTTTTGTGTTCAAAATAACATAATCTTTAAAATGAAAGTTGTTTCATAAATTTTGAATTTAAGATTTGAAAGTATGTATTATATATGTACAAGTCTATGTTACATGTATGTATTATATTCTTCTTATTTTTTGTATATATGGTATTTTTAGTGTTTTGTAAATAATGTATTTTATTCATATAAAATGCAAATAAAAATACCAAAAGCTAAAATAACCAAAAATAACTAAGTATTTTTGTTATATAGGTATAAGATACCTATATTGTACATATGTGTATTTGTTTCTACTATTAAATAAACTCATAAAAATAAAATACAAATTGTATTTATAAACCTTAAATTATTTCCTAAATTAATAAAATATAAAACAACATGTGTTTTTGCAAAATTAAATAATAAAAATATGTATACATTGCACATAGGTAATTTGTACATGTAAATACTCGTATTTAATTAATTTACCTACCTAATTTTTTTTATTTTTATTAAAAATCATCAAAAAATATTTAATAATTTTATAAACGTTTTTGTTTTAACAATTTTTAAATGTAAATCATTTTCTATTTTATTTCTATTTATTTTTAAATATTTTTGTTGTGTAGTCTCGTTTGTCCTATTCTTGGACCGTTGCTATTGGTCCATCTAGTTTCACTGACCACCCGCTCATTACCCCCTTCCCCTTTCAAGCTTGATAAAACTGCCAACCCGCCTACTTCATTTATTCTAGTATGTTTCCCAACACCAATTAACCCGAAACTTGCCCCTATTAGCAAGCATGGATCCTAGATCCACAGCCAACTTCACTCACTCTTCTAGGTTCATGATTACCATCTCTGACTGAGCGGTATATAATTATCAATGTAGAAACCGCTAAAGAGAGAGACGATTAATCAAACAAAATTTAAAAAATGATCAGAGTTGTTCACTACTCATTTATGCAAGTGAGTGCGCCTGGGTCGAACACAAGGAGACAGAAAATCATGCTCGGGATTTTTGAGAAGAGAAATTATTTTTGTGATATTTTTTCTCCTTCTTTTATTTTCTTCTTCAAAGTGGGAAACTCTTTTTAAGATTTTAAATTTTAATCTTTTTATTTGATTATAATTTTCCAAATTTTATTTGATTTTCAAAGGGATGTTTTTTTCAAACAAAATTTATCTACAATATAGTAGGTGAAAAATAGAGTATATATGTGATACTATATAGTAGATAAAAACCCTGAGCATCGGGCTCGAGAGAGAGAGAGAAGAAGACACATCAAAACGAGCCGAAAATCGAGAAAGAATTCAAAAATAAAACTCGCAAAGAAATCATCAAAAAATGATATAAAAAAAGGTGTAAAAAATACTACGATGATGATAATGTCTATGGTCCATAGAATGTCCAAAGTCTATGTAGTCCATAGTAGGAGTGTAAAAAATACAAGTAAAAAGAAATGGCCTTCTTTCAATTAGGTCCATGGCCAGGGACCTAATTTCAAGAAAGCTCTGGAATCCTTACATTTTGTCCCTCATCAGGGACCTAAATGTAATAAAGAACTCTTCTGGAGGCGTGACTAAATTTCCTGAAGTTATAGGGATTCTTTAGAAAATTTTCCACTAGTTGGTAAGCACGACTGCGATTAGAACGCTTCCTGCGATCGTGACCGTTTGATGAAGACACATGTCATCTATCTCTAGATTCTGGAGACGGGTTGTTCCTCCACAAAATAAGAAGAACGCTGGTAGTGTTCTTGATCGGTCCGTCCGCGTCGACGATGGGTGATTGGAGGTGGGGTCGGAGAGGGTGCGCCTCACCCTCTCGAGCTCTCCCACTGCGAGAGAAATCTATGAAGAAGGCAGAGCTCCAATCTGCAAGATCTAGAAGATAGAAGATGTTCTAGAGTTCGAACCCTAGAACTAGAGGTCAACGACGCCCTCGTGCTATATATGCTACTCAATTCTACATATTCTGTTGCTCATGTATGTTCCAAATTGTCACGATGATAAAACTCTAGCACAAATGTCCCACAGGTTAAGGGGCTTGCTAGATTCAATGGAGAATCGGTCAAAAAGATAAGGTATCTTGCATGTTAAGACGAGATTCTAGAGAATGAATATTTCACATCAAATTTGATCGATTTTGGATGAAATCAGGAATGGATCTTGAATGGAATCAAATGTCGGGTGTTTACTCGACCTAATTATGCGGATTATCTAGCTAATCATGCACAAAATTTGATGAAATCAAAATGGGATGAAGCATGCAATTGGGAATAGAGGTCTAAGACCTCAGATGATAGCTTGATGGTAGGCACTTCTTGAAATTGTATGACGTTCGGGGCATCTATTCAAGACAAGCCAAGGCCTTGGAAGTCTCCTCCCGACGTCCCTCTTTCACACAAAGCAACCTCCTGAGCGCAGTCACCACCGAGGACGGCGGAGCAAGATCTTGAAGTTGGACAGTCACACAATTTATTCTGGAGATGGAGAAGTTGGTTGTGAGCTGACGAGGTTGTGATTAACAAATAGGAAAATTGAGAAGGGGTAGAGGTGGATCAATGGTTGGTGTGTATTAGGGTTTTTAGGGCTTGGAGATGGAGGGTTAGGATTGGATAAAGGTGAATAAATACATCAGGAAGAATTAGGATAAGAAGGGTCATGGGAACAAGCTCCAACAAACCTTTCTTGGAGAAGATGAACTAAGTGTTGACACATGTCAGCATCTGGTTGGCCAGATATCACATAAATTTATAAATTAGATATAAAATAATAAATGAAGTTATTTTATATAGGAATAAAAATGAAAAATGTAGATAATTTAATGACCTAAATTACATGATAAATTTTTTGATAAATAATAAATATTTAATGAAATATAAATATTATATTAATAAATAAGTGTATATAACACTTAATAAATAGACTTTTGGTTTTTAATTTAATAAATTAATAAATAAAATGTCATTTTTTATATTTTATTAAATATTAAAATAATAAATAGGATATATGTGAATTTTTTTATAGATTTTAATAAATTAATTTACATATATAAATAAATACATGTATATAATCTACAAGTCAAATTTATCCATAAATTAGGGTTTTTGATTTATTTAAAATGCTAAACAGTGTTAAAAATTCTGAAATATTTCATTGGAAGAATACAAGATCAAAAAAATAATAAAAATTTATGAAATCATTGAAACTATAACTAGTATGTTCTAAAGAAAATAAATAGCCCAGAAATCGAATTGTCATTAGGTCCCAAAATCGACTTTTTGCAAACGGACTCTGATTTTAGTGAAATCACCTCCATTAATTATAGAATATTATTTTATGAACTTTAAAGATGAGTAGAGTGAAATTGGATTCATATGAGAAAGTTATGATGTTCGGAAGTTGAGAAATTGATAATTTGAAAGTTGGATTTCTTGGCATATATACAAGTTAATATTTTTAACTTATTTTTATATTTTTCTATATATATTTAGAAATACAATAGGAAAAAAGTTTGGTGAAAAATATATACAGCTGAATTAATTTAAAAACTTTGATGTTTTGGAATTATTTAATAATTATGAATAATTTATAGAATGTATAAATAGTTGTTTTTGCGTGTTTCTTTTTTTATCTCCCCCTACTTATTTGTTTGTCGACCAATCCATGCTGAATTGGTCTCGAGGGTTAGGATATATGAATATATCTTTCAACTATATTTATATTTTATGTCATATTGTACATATATACATATTTACAAGCTGCCTTTATTTTATTTTCTTCCTTTTTATTCTTTTATTTATTTATATTTTTTAATGCATAAAATATCATTTTTATTCATGCATGAATTTGTTAAGAAATAGAATTTAATGAATATTTGCATGTATTTGTCAGGGTTTAAGATAAAATGCAGAAAGAATGTTAATGAATAAAAAATTCATCAGTTCACGTACCTTCTTCCCATTTGAATTTTGCCCCTTCATCTGCCTATAAAATAAGCTCCAGGTCTTCTTTGGTTCCTTGATCCATCTTCGACCTTATTTCCCCAAGCTTATATGTATATATATATCTTTTTCATAATGCAAAGTTGGAAAAGGAACCATCTATTTAAGAGTATTTAAGAGTGGTGGGCCAGGATCCATATGCGTGAGAAAGATGATGAATCCCAATGGTCTAATCTTGAGGTGGGAGAAGTGATGGTTAATAATTTTAAATGTTGTAATTTAATATTGTTTATAAATTGTATTAGATACTCATTTTTTACGACTTCCTTTTTAGACTCGATAATTGACCCTCAGTATCAAGAAATGATCCAACACTCACATGGACAAGCGGCATGCATTTGATGAAGCTATATGGAAATGTGTATATTAAAGAAAACTGCATTTTATTAACTTATTATGTATTATACTTTTGTGTTTAGTAATTCGGAATTTGATTATAGGTTTTGGAGGAGAGAGATTTTGTTTTTACCAATAAGAAGCATACACTTGGTGGTCTTCCTTCATACTATGTGGAGGAACATTGACACTCTTTTTATATGCGTAGCCAACCATCTTTCATAGCTTATGTCATCACAGTAACCAATACCATACATGGAGTCGCAAGCAAGGTTCAGAAAGTCGGTATGCAGTATTCGTTCAGTCAGGCGGTTTGAAGTGAGTAAGCGGGCAGGCAGAAGTATACGCGGATTATGCAGTTTCTATTATTTTATGTTTCTAAAAAACATAACATGTAAGTAATATGTAGTGAAGATTTTTTGTACAATGTAATTTCAACCAAAGATTCTGTAGCATTTCCAAAAGTCATCCATTTAGATAAAATAGTGGATCATAAGATTCATAACAAAATATCTAAGAATGTTTGTTCAATCTAAGGTTCATATACAAATAATCAAAATACTAATCTAAGTCATAAAAAATAATAGGAGGAACTTTACCATCATTGTCAGTGTCAGAATCCGTGATAAATTCTTCCTCCTCCACACTTGGTAATGCACCCACTTTCCTTTGGCTCCTCCTATGCTCTACTAATCAATCGTCTCCACTTGCCTCGGCCACCAAGGTCCAAGTTAGTCTCGAGCCTTGAAACACCTCTTCTTCATCTTCATCTTGTCCTATCTACTCACTTACATACGTCCTATCCTTGGAAACAAATGAGTCTCTTCCTTTTTGTGATTGTTGCTCCTTTTTTGAGTTGAATTTCACAAAAACCAAGTCATTCAGTCTCTTGGTTTCAAGTTTATTCCCTTTCTTGGTGTCAATCTGCAATGCAAGTATTTACTCAAAATGTTAACTAATTAAATAAAAACAATATTAATCTAATCAACAATCATAAATCATAAATATGATCGTCTACCACTGCAAAAGAGCTCCAGTTCCTCTCACATACAGAAGAAGAGCATGTCAGCTTTGATATATTCATTGCCATCACCTTCATGTATGGTGTCTCACCACCATATAAAGACGACCAATTAGCTACAAAAAAAATTAATGTCAACTCCTTGTTCATTTCACATGTTTGAAATATATAAAGCATATATTAGAAATGACACATGCTACTACCTGGATCAAACACGTCATCATTGCTGGATCTCTACCTGATAGCAAGTTGTTTTCCAAATGCACCATCTCCATTTTTGTAAAGAACCATTTCTTTTGTTGTGATGACATCTTGAACATCCAAATCAGGGTAAAATATCTCCAAGCAATACAAAAAGTCATTTATGACAAAACTATCATCAGAAATAGATTTATCATCCCTATAGAAATAATAGGGATTGAGATAGTAAGCTGCAAGGTCGAGAGAACTATCTAACCTCCCTCTTGACTTTGAATCAATGGCATCAATGTAGGGCTTATATGAATTCTCATCGTCTTTAAAAAGACTCTTTATCTCCTTCTTAGCATCTTTAAGCCCTCCATACACAAAACTCAATGATTGCCTCCTATCACCATCAACAATATATAAGAGACGAACGAACCAGGAAAAGATCTTCAAGGTCATGGAAACTTGGCTCCAAAATGTTGTACTAAGAATAATTGATCCAATAATTTCACCATTCTTTGTCTTGGACCACTTGCACTCTCTCCATTCATCAGAAGAAAACATCAATCTCAATTTCTCTTTTTTTCATAGGCACTTTGTAGCGTTAAAAAAAGGTGGCAAATCATGTTTACCCCGGTCTGACTATCGCACCCTTTTGGGTAAAGTGTCACATCCACCTGAGCATCTTTGCATGCTGTAGATGAAAATAGTCAGTGTTCTGGCCTTTGTTTTGCAATTTTGACCTTCAGCTCCTTGCCAATTTCTTCAAGCATGAGATCTATGCAGTGAGCAACGCAAGATGACCAAAATATGTTTGGATATTTGATCTTGAGGAGCCTCCCAACTGCCATGTTAGTAGATGCATTGTCAGTTACAATTTGTAGAACATTATACACTCCAACCTCCTTGATGTAATCCTCCACCAACGAGAATATATATTCATCAGTGTGTGCATTGGTAGAAGCATCAGCAGACTTCAAAAAACACGTGCCCAAGCTGCAGTTAACACACAAGTTCATTATGCTTCTTCCCCTCATATCAGTCCATGCAGCTGTCATGATGGAACATCCACTTTTCTTCATGCATCCTTGTGCCATTTCAAAAATTCTTTTGTTTCTTCCACTTCATCCTTCAATAAAGGCTATGCAATTTCATAATAAGGTGGAGGCTTGTAGCTGCTTTCGTATCGGCCAATTGCTTCGCACATATGTATGAAGGAGTTTTCAGTCGCCACGTTGAAAGGAATATCACATTCATAGAAGAAATTGGCTACATTTTTATTGACACGCGCGTGTTCCTCCTTGTCTAGTGTTTCCTTGATAACGAATTGGCACATTGTGCCCATTGTTCCAATTGCAGGATATGTTCCTTTACATATGATTGCAAGATATGTTCCTTTACATATCATATCATCATCATATGATTGTGGTCTTTTTGCAGGATATGTTCCTTTACATGGTGTTGTAGAAGAGGTCAAAGTTATAGCTTTCTCATTCTTTTTCTTCATAATTCCTTCAACATAATCACGTATCTCTTTCTGCACTTCAGAGTTCACCTTGGGACATGATTTGCAATTTTCTTTGATGTGTCCAAGGTATTGTTTCATTCGATTAATTCCACCTTTTAAGACCTTGCCACACAAGCGACAAGTCACGGAATTTGGATCGGTCTTCTCCATGGGATATGCATATTTCCATCCCGGACCGGTAGATCCAGGTGGAATAAAAAACACATGTTCCGCAACATGAATAGGTTCCGAATCCATGATAAGCTAAATTCATGGAAAAATAATTAATAAACTAAAATTGTATATTAAATGATGAAACAAGCATAACCTAAACAAATGATGACGATTATCCATTTGTATATGTTAAGAACTACTGGCATATCTTAAAAAATCTACACTGCTCTTGTTGAGTATTCTCAAATAAAAAATTACTAAAAACAATACATTTGAATTCAAAATAATAGTCAATGACTCAATGACAAAGGAAAAAATGTGGTTGCAAAGAGTAGGAGAGTACTTGGTGGCTGTTGGAGGCGAAGGAGTAACTCGCATCGCCTGGGGAAGGCGAAGGAATAACTCGTGTGGCACAGGAAAGGCGGAGGAGTAGCTCGCATGGCTCGGGGAAGGTGGAGGAGCAACTTGCATCACACAAGGAAGGCACAAGAGTAGCTTGTGTTGCCCGGGGATGAGGAGGAGCAGCTTGCGTCACCTGGGGATGACAGAGGAGCAACCGGGTCGCGTCGCCAGTGGAAGGAGGAGTAGCTGGGGCGACGGGATGGCGATGGTGAAAACACGTGGAAGGAAGGTGGAGGAGGAGCTTGCGTCGCCCCTGGAAGGAGGAGCAGCTGGGGCGATAGGGAGGCGGTGGAGAAAATGCGCGGAATAAACTGCGTCACGAGGAGAAATGTCGGGGATTAGGGATAAGTCAGGAAATAAAATAAATTGGGGGGGGGGGTGGTCCAATCCAAAGGCGGCTGCATATGCAGAATACTCGGGCTATATATGCCCTTTGAGTGCATATTAACCGCATACAGAATAGGTGGTGCATTAGGGGGGGGGGGGCGAGTACGCATATGCGGCAGCCTGACCTTGGTCACATATGATGCTGATGGTGGAGAAGGTGACCAAACCACAAGAAGATTTCACGACTTACACGTAAGAATTTAATTCAAACATATTCTAAGTATTTCTATGTAGAATTGCTTTCTCTCAACCATCTTATTTATAATTTCCTTATAAGTCACAAAAGTCAATAGTGCAACAAGAGGATGATGAAGAAGAAGAGGAAGAGGAAAAGGAGGAAGAGTCTGATCTAGAAATAGAAGCTCGAATGTATGCAGGGTCTAAGGAAAAGGAAAAATAAATGAACAAACAAAGTTTGATCTCAAAGATCTTTCGGGTGAAGAGGAAATGATAATATCATCTTGTACTTGTAGAATATAGATTGCCTTTACATTTCTATGAACTTTTATATTAGATTCCATGTATATTAACTACATACATTATATTTTAGCTTGGTATTTCAACTATATCTCTTTCATGTCAAGTTTCATATATTATGTCGCCCGTTCTAGATTTATTTATTTTTATACAGAAAATTTCATAACTTACGTGTTATATCAATCACTCGATATACAAATAGTATCTCATGTATGATCTTCGACAATCTTTTTAAACATCTACAATGGTTTTGGAGCAGGTCTTACTAGTTCGATGGGGTTTGAAAACCCCGACAACCTGTATAGGTTTTTGTTCTGTTATGGTGTGGGCAAGCACACCTGCACGCCAAGTGATTGCCTTGTCCCATGCTCTCCCAACATGTACACTGACATTGCTCTATAGCATGCAAACATTTAGGCAAGCACAACATGCTCGCCAAGTGGACTGGCGACCACTGAGAGGGAATCGATGCTCACCCAGGTGGGCTTGCATCAAGTCTAACAATGAGCACGTGCAAGGCTAGCATGAGTGTCCGCCAGCACATCGGGTGAGCACTTGGTGATCACACGACGAGCACTCGACGAGGATATATGTGCCGACGATACTGTATTTTTTTGTAGTGTTATGTGAGTGAAAGATAACAAAATTGCGATGAGACTTTCTTTATACTTTAATCATTGTAAATAAATTTCTTCTAAACATCATTTTCTCATCGTGGACAATGATAAGACTCAGATATAACCCAATGATATTAAGTAAGTGGTATTCTAAGGAATCTAATCAGATGAAAATTATATGACTCTAATGGTTTATTCATGCACATTAGCAAATCTTCCAAAAATGTCACATACCAGGTTGGTGAATCATACCCATAATTCTTGACTAGCCATAAACCTCACATTCAAGTAAAAGTTGAGATGAATAAGTTTATACTAACATAAAGCATATGAATAACTTGACAGCATTACTCTTAATGTAGTGGACAACTACTTTTATAAATGTAAATTAGTTGGAATCAATGGACATATTATAATGAAAAGGGTTTAAAAACCTTGGATGATTATTATTGTTTGATTACTTGATTGGGTACAAACTTCAGTTGTTACTTGATTTAATATGAAATCATATTACACAGATTACCTAATGGTTGGATAGTAATGTTATTAGCTACAATTATGTAACATTAATGTTTTTATAACATGAAGAATATTCATAACAAGAAACAAATAACATATAATGCTAAACAAATATAAAGCACTGACTCATAAACAGTGAATTATTTCGACTCGAAAGAGTCTCATGGGCCCAAAGGGACAACGCTTTCCGGGGTGTATGATTTTCAAGGAACCACATAGGTTAAAAGTAAGTCCTCTATAGTTGTATCTACGTTGTCATGCCATGTCATGGATCGATAGTGCCAGTGGTTAAAAATGCAACAAGATAAGTAAATGAAAAATCATGCAAATAAATGATTTAAATAAAGATATACCATTACATGCTATGATTAAAATGGTTTAGATAAAGATAAAAAGTGATGAAAGTAAATAAGTCATCACAAGTCATGCAAAGTTATCACAAGGGGTTAACGTGTAAAAAATGATTTAAAGGACAAAGGAACCAGGGACGAAGCCAGGATTGTTGGTATAGGGGGGCCAAATATAATAGAAAGATATTTTTTAAATATATATATTTTTACTTAACAAGCAAAATATATTTTGACTTCATATCATATCATCATCAAAATTACTAAACATTATTTGTAAGCATATTACAATAATTTCAAAAATATGAAAAGAAATACTTCGGTATTTAAATTACCAACAAACTTACTACATTTAAATATGATTGAGAACCAATAGTTTGTCATATATAAATTATAAGGGATATTTACATCCTTAACCTTGAGTAGTTTCGTAATTACCCCAGGAACCCTCGATAGTCACGAATTACACTCAGGACTTTGAATAAGTGCTCCGTTTTAAACCCATAACCCTCTGTTAGCTTTGATAATTAACTCAACCCGAGTAATGAGTTAATATAACCAATCCTAAATCTAGCGGTCGAAGTTAATCAATATAAAAAACCCACCCCTACCTTCTTCGTCCTGCCCGTCTCCTCTGCCCGTCGCATTGTCAAAATGCTATGCCATATTCTCAGTTGTACCAAAGACACGGTATGAGCTCCACCCCACCCGCAGCCCGAAATTTCTCAGCATGTCATCGAAATCGGGCCTCGCCTTTTCTCCCAACTCAGCCTCCGACATAGTTGTCGGGGTGCTCGACACCGGCGCATGGCCGTGGAGCAAGAGCTACACCAACGATGGATTTGGGATGGTGCCATTCTTCTGGAAGGGTGTCTGCGAGGAAGGGAATGGATTCACGGCAAAATCCTGCAACCGAAAACTGATTGGAGCGTGTCTTCAACAAAGGCTACGGGGCCATCACGGGGCCCATCGACCTGTCACGGGAGTTGAGGTCCTCGCTGGACGACGACGGACATTGTACCCATACCTCCACCATCGCGACAGGGATAGCGGTGCGCAACGCTAGCCTCTTCGGCTTCGTCGCAAGCACAACCCGGGGAACAGCCCCTGCAGTCTCGTGTTGCGATATACAAGGTTTGCTGGGCCATGGGTTGAATCAGCTCGGACATCCTCGCTTCCATGGATAAAGCCGTGGACGGCGTGAACGTCCTCTCCATGTCACTTGGTGGGGGACATAAAGGTTACTACATGGACATTATCTCAGTGCGTGCCTTCACCGCCATGGAGAAGGGGATCTAGTCTCGTGTTCCGATGGGAACAATGGCCCATAATATTCCTTCCTCAACAATGTTGCTCCATAGATTATCACCATCGGTGCCGGCACGCTTGACCGCGACTTCCCAACGTACATCGAAATCGGCAATGGGAAGAGACCCAACACCTTAACGGCGCTGCGAGGCTAGGTATGGGAGAGACACAGCACCTTGGCTGTGGAGTTGAGAAACCTTCCAATGGCGCACGAGAAACCAAGATCCTCAACCCACCCCTCCTCCACCCTCCACCTGCAGACACGCCCCTCCTCCGCCCGCAGCCTCTCCCTTCGTCCTCCCATCTAGCCCGCCACCCCCCTCAAGGCTCATCGCCCCCTCACTCCAGGATGGCCACCTCCCCTCCAGGCAAGCCTCCCACTCCAGGCCACCCCCCCAGACCGCCTCCCGCTCCATCCTATGTGCCTGCACCTATCAGGCGGATGGCGGTGGGCTCCAGTGCACGCGGATGGAGTTGGTATCAAGGCGAGTCCTCCATCCTATGTGCCTACACCTACCAAAAAAACGAAGGCTCGAGCTATGCTCCGGCAACCTAAAGGGGAGGGGAACGTGATTAAGGTCCAACAAATGATGAGAAGACACTCGTCTTTGGTGGCCTGTTGACGTTCTTCTTCAATGGCGACGACCTGATCATTGTGGGAATGAGGGAGAGAACAAGCGGACACATTTACAAATAAGATTGAGTACTAGGATATTTTTGTCTTTTTTAATGAAAACCGTCAAGTATAATGATCATCCAAACAGAACATAACACAGGGTTATGTCATGTAAGAGTTAAGCATTATTCAGGGGTCTGGGTGTAATTATGACTTATCGAGGGTTCCTAGATAATTACGAAACTACTCAGGGTTATGGGTGTAAATATCCCAAATTATAATTGTAAGTAGTTGTTCCTTTTCTTTGTAATTTAGAATTGATCATGAAAGAAACAATCAACCGTGTTATAATTTTTCATAATAAAAAAATAAAAGAGATCAAACATACCTTTATGTTAAGTTATTTAAAGTGCACTCTCCTTAACTTTGAATCATAGTCATCTATAATTGATTCTGCTGAATTACGTTCTGCAACTTCTTTCTCAGTATATATCAACAAATAATTCATGAGAAAATCATCTTCGTATTTAAAAATCCAACAACCACATATTTAATTTTTTTTGAGAAACTTCTTTTTCAATGAAATCTGTTTTTAAGGATATGGTAATCTTAAAAATGGATAAGGATATGGTAACATCTATATATGTATTTGTATCCATCGGTTTGCATCCGTATGTTTGATATACAAGTTTACGTTGTCCAATCGAGAAATCGAAAATAGAAAGAAAGAAAAATAGGCGGGATGCATGCACTATGTATTTGCATTATGGAAATAAATATTAGAGGTAATCACGTCCACTTGAAAAATAGTTAATATTAATTTTTTTTTCAATTTATAAAATTTAAAAATAGTGTTCCTATAATGAGAAGTGTGGCTCGTATAGAGCCAATATTATTCTCCCTAATTATAGGGATGGAAGGCACATGTAGGGGAGGGGGCTAGGGATCTCAATACCCCTGAAAAATAGAGGGAAGATGTAGGGGTAGTTTTTTCACCTAAAAATTAGGGTCACACGGAGGGAGAGGGGGGCCAATAAGGGATACACGGAGAGAGAGGGGGGCCAAAAACGGGCTTCTAAATTTAGAAAAAGGAGGAGGCGTGGAGGAACGGGGGCATGGCCCCCTCCCGTCCCCCCTCCCTCCGTCCCTGAAAGGAACAATGCACATATCATGATTTCCATGAAACATCCCCATATGTTGATCAATGGTAGTTTATGTTTTTTATGTATATTGCAAATGTATACCTATATTTATGAATTTTCAATATACTACATGTTAGGTAATGACAGACATCCATGGGATCATATACGCATGTAATGATATATTCCACGAATACCAATGTACATGCTTTGTAATTTAACGGATTAGACTGATAAAATTCCCATCCATGGCCCCCAATGCTTACTGGGCATTAGGCACATGGAAAATTATATTGGTCTATTTTAGGTGAAGATCAGGGTGGATCAAGCATTCAGGATTATACGACAGACTCATCAAGACATTCAACATGGTGTATATAATTTACATGATTTAGGGAGGATATCTGTATGTCCACTGGAACAATTAGTCACGTTATGCCATTATTCAATCTTTTTTGCAAGTATTCTTTGTTTCTATTGTAATCATGGAACCCTTATATTGAATGGACATTGTCGATAATGGTATCTCATTTTATGCTCATTGATCACCAAGCATAATTCGGTAACAGTTCGTCAGTGAGATTTAATTTTGCATGCTTCCGTCGATTTGTGCGATCGTTCTGTTACAAATGTACTAAGTCTTTTTTATCTGACTAACCTTGTTGCATAGTATTCCATTGGCTTTTACTACATGCATCGAGGATTACTTGTAGGTTTAAGAGCATTAACCGTTATCAATGTTGAATGTTTTCTCTTTGTATTTTCTTAGGATTTATACAATAAAAAAAGTAATATTACATCCCTTTATTTTCCTTGTACAAGACATGTAATACAAATATAAAGCAGCTTCTCATGTGTTCATATCGTGCTAAGCTGTACAAAGTCATCTTGCGAGTAGTTTGATTCCTATTTATCTCATCATGGTATGTTGTTGTTGGATGACTACATCTTAGAAGTAAATTGGACCTGCATTTCTCGAGCTAGGTTACCTGGTAAGACTTAGCCATGTTTCTTTTCAAATAGTAATCTCATTATTTTTGAGGGTATGTGTATCCCTCTTTCACCAATTAAAGAAAGATATTATAATATCGTACTTATGAGGCATATCCTCTATAAAAAATGCACGATCCACATAACCTTCACAACATCACATGGCCAACATGACATTCAAAACTACAAAGGGGTAGCCTAAAATTTCTCTCCATGTCCGTCCACAGTTGTGCTTCATTTTGGGTTGCGTGTTGCATGGGTGGGAGAGCATATTAGATTAATTGGTAGACATTTATTTTGTAAACTAAATCGTTGAGCATCCATATTCATCATTTAAATAAATTAAAATTTACGAACAAAAAAAGTCACTCCATATGTTCGACCTCAACTCACTTTATTCATCGTATGCATGGGTGGGAGATCATATTAGATTAATTGGTAGACATTTATTTTGTAAACTAAACAATTGAGAATCCATATTCATCATTTAAAATGAATTAGGATCTATGAACAAAAAAGTCGTCCCATATATTCGACCTCAACTCACCCTATATTATAGCATATTCATTTTTTAATTTTAATATGAGTTTTAAAATTTTATTTGACAAGTCTAAATATCAGAAAATGTATTTTCAATGATAACTTCAAAATTACTATTTGAATATAGTGATTTATTATTATTATTATTATTCATTTGCTGTGATTTTTTTCCTTATTCAAACAATTCCGAAGAACAAGATTGACTATGATGTCTTTTATATTTATTTTTTACTTTGCTCTTATTTGGGAGGACGTTGACTAGTATTGTCTCATTTAACTCAAAAAAATACACAGAAGTATTCTCTATAATTCCATTTATACTTCTAAATATGAAAGCTAAAATCTATCTCAAATCCCAACCTCACCTTAACTCCATAAAATTATTCTGAAAAGCAAGAATGAACTAAATGTGCGCGCCTCTTTGGTGCTAGAATAAAAGTCCCCCGTTATACAAGAATCCCCTTTCCCTTTTCTTCCTAACATTATATATTTCTTTCTAAAAAAAAACCCCACACACAGCCGACAGTGCCTCCTCCGTCCGTTAACTATCCCCACAAAATACCCGTTACCGTTACCTCGACAGTCTTCTCTCCCCCCTCCCCAGAGATAACTCCCCAAGTCCTTTTTCCCTCGCCTTCTCTGTGTCTGTCTCCATTTCTCTCTCAACATGGGTTCACCGGCAGCGGATATACACGTGGCAGGCGAGGAGGCAGCGGCGGCGGTGTGGCTGCGAGGATTGGTGGAGCAGATCCGATCCAAGGACGAGTCGTGCAGGATCGAGGCGGCGAGAGATATCAGGAGACTCACCAAGACTTCATCCAAGAACAGGAGACTCCTCTCCGGCACTATTGAGCCCCTCGTGGCGATGCTCAGGTCCGGCGGCGAGGCGTCCGCTGAGGCGGCGCTGCTTGCGCTCCTCAACGTTGCCGTCAAGGACGAGAGGTGAGTGTGGGGCCGATATCTATAATTCATCTTTGTGGCCTTTGTTTGTACTTGGTTTTGGCGCTTTAAATGATCAGGAGGCTTCGACATCTGGGTTTTGGTTGGTTTGGATGGCTGGATTCGATTGGTGTTGTAGATTGGATCTTGACGACGGGTTTTGTAATTCTCGAATTCGAATTTTGCTTGATCTGGTTGAGAGTTCCTTAGGGGTATTGATCTTGATTTAGGGCTTGCTGTCCGTTATTTGGTCATTTGAAATTGACGGTTGACCTAAATTTGGTTCTATGCGTGGTGAGTTTGTTTACTGTTTCTGTTAGGAGAGGGCAAAGGAGTGTAGCGTAGAATTGAATCTTGGCGATGCAGTCGTAGTGTGGGTGTTTTGTTTATTTATCAGTTCAATTAATCTGAAGCGATTTGTGAGTATTGGGAATCTTGGGATCAAGCTGTAGCTGGGATCTTGATAACAATGATTGGATATTGGTGCTGATTCTGACTTGCGTTCTGAGTTTATGGTGGCTAAGGTTGTTGTTCAAAAGTGGACGGTAATGTCAAATTCCATTTCTGATCCATATGGATTATCAAAGTTGATGAGTGATTTTATAAGGATCAGATATTCGTGCAATGCAAAAGACTTCATCCTCGCAGGCTATATGGTTATAAATTGGTATTTGCAAGCGTTTTGGCATCTTTTACCTCTGATTTATTCTAGCATTTTGTTTTATTTGGTAGTCAGTGGCACTGCTAATTGTGGATTAAATGGGGAAATTCAGCATGTTTTAGTTTTTGCTAAGGTTGGATATTTTGTAGCTGGAACGTTTCTTTATTCTTTTGGCAGATTTTTGTGTGGTGGTATCACATTGATCTAGTTATGGTGGTTTTATTTCTGGCAGGTTGGGTATCTTTGACTGAGTTGAATTCTACGTATTATGGTTGGATAACAATTTCATAATGTCTTCTATAATTGGTGATTGGTGAACTTGACATTGCACAAATGTGTTATTAATGACATCTGTTTGTCTGAATAATCATATGTAGGTCACTTGGGAAATTTACAGTGATAATGAGTTGATGTAGTATTGGTTTTATAGATAAACTTTGGATTTGTAAGCGGTCATAAGTTGTGTTTTAAGTTGACATGTAATTTTTTTGTTATTGATGCCATATGTTGACTGTTAGGCCAGGATTAACATTATTTCAATCCGACGACAGGGTTTACAATATTCATAATCATTATGATCTTCATTTTTTAAGTAGTGAACCACTACTTTCACTATTGAGGATGTACTGCATAATACGGGTCACAACAACAACAAAGCCTTTTCCCACAATTAAGTAGGGTCGGCTACATGGATTCTTTGCCTCCATTCGGATCTATCTTGGGTCAATCTCGGGCTTATATCCAAAAAAACTAAGATCCCTTCGTATAGTCAAAACGTGGTCAGCAGGATTCGAACCTGCGCAGATTATACGGATCAACCATAAAAAAATCTTAGGGTATGCGGAGGCCTGGTTGTTGCATCTTTGTTCTTTATTGTGTTTTTGTCTTGTGCCATTTTCTACCATCATTGAGATTCACTATTAGAAATGGAGAAGGTTGAAGACAGATTTAGTATGATTTGATATGCGAAGCTGGGGATTTCATGAGGTATGAACAAATAATCTGGCAGTGCATGTAATTGGAAGAGTAGATTGACATGGAGCTTAATGCTGCAGATTCATAACCTACTTGAATGTGATGTAGCCTTGGTGGTAGAAAAATAGAATATGTAGGACATATGTTGGTTGTATATAGCTTTTCTTGATTGGATTTCCTATTAGATTTTGTAGTCATATAAATGGGAATTGATAGTAATATTTTGGTTTCTTGAAAAAAGAAACAGAGAAAAGGTAGAGCAATCTTTTATTCACTTTTTCATTACACGTATACCTAAAACCGTACTCTTTTGATTCAGAGGCTGTTCAAAATAAAAATTATTATTCACTATAAACGATTGATTTTTGTTTAGATATTGAGAAACTATATACATGTTTGGTTTGCTATTTCAATTCGATCAGATGTCCAAATTAAAAATGTTTGGCCAATCTCTGTTTTGACTAGTAATGCTAAAAAGCTGAGTGCAGCTTGACATTGCATCATTTATATTATTGATGCATGCCAAAACAATTTTCCTGCTAGACACCAAGAAACGTACTTGGTACTGAGTGCTAAAGCGCCTTTCAAATTGCACATGTTAGTTGTGCAATCGTCATGATCATATATTTGGCTTGCAAATCTAAGTAATAAATATCCACTTGCAATGGAAAGAACGGGGACAACTGCAAAGAATTGCCATATTTTGTTTTGAACCGTTGGTCTTAAATAATAATTTGTGTGGGGGAATATGGAATATTGTTGGCTGTTGTGTCTAATCTCTCAGTGGCAGAAAGACATCATTACTGATCGTTGAATAGGAACTGAGTATACAATATTGCGGAAGTGCTAGCTAAACTGAACTGTTGGTTCTCTGAATATTAAATGCTGTCCTTTCGAGGTTTTTATTAGTTTTGAAGTGAACTTGTCACACTGCAACATTGCATGCACTCCTAAAGTATAGAATATTCCAAACTACAATTTGGCTAAGAAGTTTTTAAAGTAGCCTTGATTTAATAGTTCAGAACGAGCATTAATCTTTACTACCATGCTTAATATGAATTATGGTGATCCCCCGCAGGAACAAAATTAAGATCGTGGATGCTGGTGCACTTGTGCCAATTATTGGTTTCTTACAATCAAAGAGTACTACCTTGCAAGAATATGCCACTGCAGCCCTACTGACTCTGACTGCATCATCAGTAAACAAGCCAGCCATCAGCAATCTAGGCGTCATTCCCACCCTTGTGAATATACTTAGAGATGGCACCTCACAGGCGAAGATTGATGCCGTCATGGCACTGTATAATCTATCCACACTACCAAACAATATTAATGCAATCCTCTCAGTGCAACCTGTCTCGCCTCTCATTGGCCTATTGAAGAGTTGTAACAAGTCCTCGAAGACTGCGGAGAAATGCAGCGCCTTACTGGAGTCTCTTTTGGAATTTGATGAGGGTAGGAATGCTCTCACGGCCGAGGAAGGTGGGGTGCTTTCGGTAGTTGAAGTGCTTGAGGAGGGCTCTCTACAGAGCAGGGAGCACGCAGTGGGAGCCCTTCTCACAATATGTGAGAGCGACAGGTGCCGGTTTCGGGAATTGATTCTTGGAGAAGGTGCTATACCGGGGCTCTTGGAGCTCACAGTCCAAGGTACCCCAAATTCTCAGAGGAAGGCACACATTCTTCTCCAACTTCTCAGGGATTCCCCCTACCCCAGGCCCCAGCTCCAAGCAGACACACTTGGGAATATTGTCTCCAACATCGTTTCTAAGATTGATGGGGGTGACGAGCGCATTGAGAAGGCAAAGAAGATGTTGGCGGAGATGGTGCGAGTGAGCATGGAGCAAAGCCTGAACCATCTTCAGCAGAGGGCTATGGTATGCACCCCTGCAATTGAGCCACCCCTAGGCAAGCGCACTTCCAAGGTGTCTATGAAGTGATTTTTATGTGTAGTTCTTTTCCCGTTGTTTTGTCCTTTATTATAAAGTTTTTCTTTTAAAAAAGAAAGGAGAAATTACAAGTTAGAAGCCAGTCCAGGCCACTGTGGTATCTGGTGACTGGTGGTAAGGTGTTGATGGGCACGTGTGAGCCACACTTGTTGTTCCCTTCTGTTGTACAATAATTCTACAGATGCTGCACAGTGATAAACAATTGGTCTTGTTTCTATGGTTGCTGCCTTGGCTCCATGGGTATATTACTAGTTTGATTGCGGCGATTAAGATATTGGAATTCGATGAATTTGAATGGTTGTCTGTCTTGATTTGTTAACATCTAATGAGATTCTATTATTCCAATGATTGAAGAACACCTTTCATTTTTAGATTGCGGTTGAAAGCGAAAATGAGAAAAGTGGTGCGGGTTTCCCATTGGGAACCATGCAAGACTGATCTAGGACTGGTTTCCATCATGAACCATAACTAAGATATGGTGGTCTACATGGTTGAATATTTCCAAGCACACTTGCTTTAGCCTGTGATTGCTAACTATTCTCTCACACTATGGAGTGCCTCTTCTCTTCCTTTGGGCCAGCCTCCTTGTCACATTCTTTTCCTGGGTGCTTTTGCAGGTTATGCTTTTAACCCCCCTCTTAAGTCCCTTACAATTTTCTGATAGTTGACAGATATTCAGTTGTTCTTACAGTTAATAGATATTCACTTCTTCCTTTAGTTGTATATCGATCCTACATCTACATGTATTTTCATTTAATATTATAGCACTGCTTCGTGTCTATGATGTTACTACTTAGGGCACATTGGCATAATGATGAGACGAGAAGGCGCAATGAGATGAATTGGTGACATGGAATGCATAATTGGCACATAGTGGATGTGAGATGAGGCAACAATGTAGTGACAAAGAAGACAAGGCGTCAATGGCGTCACGAAAGAGATGAGTCATTGTAATGGGTTCTCTTCTGCCATCGAGAGCCCTTATAAATGCTGAAGGAAGAGGGTTGTCCACAATCTGGAAAAAAATGTTGCTTCATGGACTCGTGCCCATTTGTGTTTTCTTAAGGTCAAAGAAAAAGTAGGACACGTTCTGCTCCACTACTTTCTATTTAAAATTAGCAAAAAAAGGAGTGGTTTGTCAGCTGAAATAAAGGTGATTGACTAGAAAGAAATTAAGCCTAACGTGGCTATAACTACTTGTATTTAAAACATGTTGAATGGCTAAAAGAATATCCAAAAAGAAAATATAATTGATGGGGCTATTATAAGAAATAGACACTGAGATAGAAGAAAACGAAGAGAAAAAAGTGTGTGTGTGTGGTTGTGGTGGTGGTCTACAATTCATATATGTGATCATATGTTGAAGGTTCTCATACTTTTTGTTTGGGTTTTAAGTTTTAGTATGGATAACATATGATGGAAACCATTACTCTTCGGTGGAGAGAGAATCACAGAACTCCAGATAAGAGAGAGATCCATTGCATAGGTTTCATGGTCAAAACCATTATTCAATATTAGATATGATCGTAGTGCTCACATAGATCCCCATTAGAGAGTTTCTTTTTCAATCTTCCATATCCTAAGCATTCAAGTGCCTACCAGCAATAGCTACAGATTTTTACTAGATCATAAGAGTGATGTGACACAGTTGAGATACTGAAGGATGTAATTGATATATGTACTCGACTTGTGTACGTTGAGAGTTATTTTATCCTAACTACACATATTCCATGCCTTAGTGAGGAGGAGTATTAAGATATTTGTGAAATTATGCCTTTATTAGTGGGTGTTGTTTAGTCCCACATGGATGAATGATGAGATTTGTTGAGTTGATGAGCCTATAAATAAAGAGCCATATCCTCGTATTCATTGAGAGAATACAATTGAATACCTAAACCTTTATGGCTTTCTCCCATGATTTCATTTTGTTCCTTAAGGAGTAGGATTTCATGTAAATCTATGCTTTCTCATTCGTCTTGATTATATGTTCTAGTTTGTTTATTTCCATAGAATGCAACATACAATTATAATACAATGAATGCCATGTTTTGTATAATCTCCAAGCGAGAGTCACGATGTATACACATGCAAGAAGTCTATGAAATCTAGAATAGTATTGGCATCATCTACAAAGGGTAAGAATAAAGTAAAGGAAACTCACATTCGTTATAATATAAAACACACTTAAATCTACCTACTGTGAATATTTGGGAATTTTTGGAGAACGGTTAATTTAATATCAATTTAATAGCATGCGATGGGAAAAATATACAAATTTTCCACTCTACTAATTAATTTAAATTAATCATAGCTCATGAAAAAATCCAATCAAACATCCACAATTATAAACATAAGGTGTTTTACAATGCGATATTTTCTAATGAAAATATGATGCGGAATGAATGCTCAAATTAAGGCCCAAAGATAGGGGCCTAAATTAAATTGTTAAAAATTTGTGAATGGTCATGAATGCAATTACCCAGAACCGTAGGGTTATTTATGCAATTTTCCATGGTGCACACGTGTTATGCACGTGCTGCTAACGTCACTGGCAGGGGAGGCGCTTATGTGATTATTGGAATATCGACGACCTCCGTGTAAATTGTCCACGTGCGCACGTATGTCGTACGTGGCACCTGGCTGCGAGGTGCGTGCGTGATTTGTTGAAAAGCTGAGGGCTGCCGTGCAAATATCCCCATGCTCACGTGCTAACCACGTGAGCGGGGAATCTTGGGCGGTAGGCACGTGGTTGAAGGTGACTCGCTGGAAGGGGCGGAGGAGCGACCCGGTCTAGGGCGGAGTCAGCTCAAGGACAGTTAGGCTAGAGTGGTCGGTGATGAGCTCATTGGACTCGGCTCTAGTTGGTGCTGACGAGTTCGAGGGGGTGTCCTTGGTCAACAAAGAAGGCAGCTAGGCGAGCGGGTTGTTGCCAGCGTAGCTCAGAGCTGTGGAGGGGTGGAGAAGCATGGGCTCTGAGGTGGTGTCTGAGGTGGAGGAGCGAACGATGGGGCTGAGCTCTGTGGAGATGGCGAGGTGGGGCAGAGAGTGAAGGCGATGAGCAGATGGTGAATGAGAACAGTGGAATGGTTGTTGATGATCAATGGAGTTGGGGAAGAAGATAAGACGATCGATAGAGGAAAGAAAAAATAGGAGGAGGAAGAGATCGTCGAAGAAGAAAGAGAATTTACCTAAAAGGGGGTCAGACTCACCTTAGAAAGAGGATTGGAAGTGCCTTCGATCGTAGCTCAACACCTCGGCGACGGTGGAGCTCAATATGCTATGGTGTGGCAGCAACAACGACCAAGTCTCTTTGTCGGATCTCACCTAGAGAAGAAGGTTTCTCGTCGTGACTCCACTTCCCCATACCTCCTCTGTCATCAGAGACACAAAAAGGAGTTGGAGATCCTCTCTCGTGATTTGGCGGATAGGGATGACTGGAGGCGGAGGAAGGGTCTTATGGTCAGTTGCCTGGGGGCCGAGATTGATGAGAGTGGTGGTCGTGCGAGTGGAGGGCGACGGGTGCACGGGTCATGGGGTGAGAGATGGGAAGAGGGCGGTTGGGTTCAGCAGGGAGTAGGCACGGTGGTTGCGTGCAAGGCAGAAGAGGGGAGGTGGTTGCGTTGAGCAGGTCGACTAGACCATCGCACGAGGCAGAGAGATGGTGTCGTGGGTGAAGGGGAACGATGGGTGGTTGCAGCCCCACTGCGAAGAATGGAGCGGTGGGTGAGAGCAGCGTAGGAGGAAGCATACGACCGGGTCGTAGGGTGAGAGGAGCAAGCTGCGTGGCGCGCGGGCACGACCACGTGGCAATAAAAAACAATAAAAATAAAAATTATAGTATAATATAAATAAAATAACTAAATAAATAAATTAAATAAAATAATAAACAAATAAATAAAATAATAATAATAATTAAATTAATAAATTAATAAATTTAATAAAATGAAAATATATAAATAAGATAAAATAAATAACTAAATAAAAAGAAAATAAAAATAGAAAGAAAATAAATAATGATCATGATTAAAATAAAATAAAAAAAGAAAATAGGGGTGACACATGGCAGCTCAAGGAGCTGCTACGCGTCTCTCTTAGAAAAATCGAAAAATTAAATTCAATGAAAAAAATTGAAAAAAATAAGCAAAAGAAATCAAATCAAAAAGTGGTCAACATGAAAGTTGTTCATCCTGACGAGATCTACAACTTTCATGAAGGATTCAAAACGAAAGAAATCATTTGTATAAAAGGTATTTTTATGGTATCCCATAGATATAAAATACCACATTTTTATGTTTTATGATTTTTTTATCATTTATAAATAAGATAAAAATTGAAATAAAATCCAATAAAATATAAAATAAATATTTACACCTTAGCCTATTTTTGGATTTTTAATAAATTAACAAAATAAAGTAATAAAATAAAGAGGGCATATATGTAGATAATATATACAGATTCAAGATGATTTATGTTCTTTGATTTTTGCTTCAATTTTTATTTAGATTTTTACACATTTTATTAAAATAATAATTGAAGAAAATAAATGCTAAATAAATAAATAAATATTATTTTTATACGTAAAATAATAAGGTCAAATTAGACAATATGTACAATATACAATAGGGGCCCAAAACCCAAGTTTCACATACGAACCCCGATTCTTTTGGATTCGATCTTTTTTTAAAGTAATTGAACGTACATTAATTCAAAAGTGAATATGGATTCATAGGAGACTATATGAGAGAGATATTCACGTTTAAAAGTTCTTAGTCTCAAACTAGGGTTTGGGTTTTAATGGTCAATTTTACAAGTTAGTATTTTTTTGGTATTTTTCTTTTATTAATGTTGGTAATATGTACATTATAGAGTTAATTTTATTCAATTTTGAGATAGTGAAAAATAGATAAAAACAAGATAACATATGAGTAATATACATGTGATATTTACAGGGGAATTTGGCTTCTTTTAATGCAAATATGCATGCTAAAATGCAGATATTATCTCTAAGTGCATGAATGATAAAAATACAAAATAAATGGAGAAATGCAACTAATTACTCGGGAATGATTTTTCATTTTTTAAAGTGATGAATCACATATTTATCACCCACCCCCACAATTGCCTCGCAACACCTTCCTCTTCTCGCATTTCTCCTAACCGTTACCCATGCCTTCTCCACTCGTCATCACCTCAATTACAATGCCCTAACTCCCCTCCTACTCGCCTGGCCATTAGTGCTCCACGAACTAAACCCTAGGGTCGATGTGCGGCCATTACTTGCACCCCACCATCTTCTGTAATAGCCCTATTCTCCACAAAAACTCCGCCTCTGTTCTCCATTCACGGCATCCACCATTCAATAGGCCAAGGGCGAGTCTCGCTCCTCCTTCTTGTGATAGAAAGTAGAGGATCGAGGGGATGAAGTCCCCATCGAGCCTTGGTGTTGACCCATGGCTCCGACCATGCCGCAATACAACCTGGTGGCTTCTCGAGATCCGTGCTTCAACTGATCACGACGAGCGAAGACATGAGCTTAAGTCGAAGCTCAGTCCTAGCCTTCCTCCGCCCGTGTGATCTTCAAGCTCCAGGTAAGAACCCTTTCTTTGTTTATTTTGTTTTTCTTTGATTTAATTGGATGCACGACAACGTTATCCCCTTCGATTCAATGAGCCTACACCATCATCGAGCCTCCCTCACCTTTGTGGGAGGCTAAGGTCATCCTCTTCCTTCCTCCATGACCTCCCCCACTGCAAGCCTTCTTCTTCGGTGGAGCCGGAGAAGAACCCACTCAGGGCACTAACTTCTTCGCCTACGACGCCCTCCATACCATTCCCCTCCGCTTTAGCTATTCCCCCGCTAACCATCTTTACAGGTCCATTCGTCATATGATGGACTTCGGGCGGAGCTCCGTTCTAGAGTTCTGCCTCTGGCGTGGGTATGTCAAAGGCCAGATCCGGAGGCCTTCGCTCCCCCACAATAGCTCGAGCTTCATCGTCATCTACCCAGGATCCTCCTTGGATCTTCGACGGCCATTGGAGCACGAAGGAGCTCCATGCTTCTTGTTGGAGCTCCAATCGCACTGCCGATACTCGATAGAGGAGAAGGCTCCATTTCGTACACGTGCCATTGGATGGTGGCCCTACGACATCCATCCAACGGCTGAGGCGCAACAACGTAACGCCCTCTGAAGCACGGAGGCTCGGTGGGACCGAGCCTCGCCCGAAGCACCTTGGGTCGCCACGTGGCCCAAGGCACCTGTTGTGGCACCAAGCCTTGCCCCAAGCCTAGCCTGCACGCGTGCCTAGCACGTGCAAGCTGGGTAAACTGCATCCATTCCCGTGTATTCTTTGGAAATTGCTGAATGTCCTCCCCAGGAGTGCGTGCCTCGCGTGTCGTGATGTGGCAAACTGTGCAAAAGTCCTGCTTTCTTTTGAAAATTACAAAAAAGGCCCCTGCAGGACCAGATTGTAATATTTTGTCTTTTAATTTCCATGTTTTTCTTACATTTATGCCTCTAAACTCTTTATTTAATATCTTGAGCATATGATCTCCTATTTCGTTGATTTCAATTTCATTGCGATGTTTATTTGATGCTCTATCTTATGGCACAACTGATTCACTGATTTGACATATCTAAATTCACGAAATAAATTGATTATCTATGGTGTCATTTAGCTTACATTAAAATTCCATCCGCATAGATCAAATTTAATGCTCTAATTGACAATGAAATTGGACTTGAATTTCTCGCTCGATTTTCTTAATTATTCTAGGGCATATTTGCGCTTGTAAATAAATGTTGCATTGCATAACATGACGTGGCATCTATACTTGCAAGAAAACCAGATAAAAAATTGTATATGATTCATTCACCACATGCATTACATATCATTTTGTTTCATAATGTCATCTCTTTTAATTCACAAAAAAATAAAACAAAAAATGCATGGTATTCATTCATCATATCTGTGCATCGTTTTGTGCATTATTGTATGCATTATCTACATTTTGCATAGTGTGCATGGTTGACCTAGGTTTAGAAATAATCACTTAATTTAATCATTTAATTTGTAATTGATCATCGAAGAGGCTCGTGTCCTTATGTTTGACCTCGGTAGACTTGCCAAGTAAAAATATTCCAAAATGTTCAAAATTTGTGGTTTTGTTGATCTGATTTCTGCCTCCTATACTACAATTCATCACTATTAATATGGGTAAACTACTGTGTTTAATTAATGTGTAAATAATCTCTCAAGGTGTCGTGCAAAGTACAATGTTATTTTTTTATAAATTTTTATGTGAATGGAAAATGAAAAAATTATTAGATTGAAAATGTGATGGTGATATGAACTACAAATGCGACCTAAAACAATTTTTTAATAGGTTAACTTATTATAAAATGAAATATTACAGCGATGAAGGAGCATCTAAGTTTTATTTTTTATGGTGATATTCACAGATTTGGTGGTGTCACCCATAAATGAGATAATGCAAATGATAATTAATTACACTCAATGAATATTTTAAATCATCTGTCCATCTTCATCAATGTTCCACAGACGTTAGATGATTTATGTCTGCAATTGGTGGTAGTTTTAGGGTTTCAGAAAGTATTGAAATGATGTTCAATTACAAGTCAATGCATCAATTCACAAGATAAAATACTCATAATAAATTAATCAATAAAATGGATCAAGCCTGAGAGAAGAGATGAAGAAGAGAAAAATTCCTCCCAGCGGCAAGTTTATATACCTATTGGCTTCGTACGGTCGACATTATTTTTTTGTTATGTACCGTAGCTAAGCCGCCTCTTGAAGAGGCAGCTTTGGTTAAGAGAAAGCCGTCTCTTCAAGAGGCGGCTCTTGGCTAAAGTCGCCTCTTGAAGAGACGGCTTTGATCAGGGCATAAACCCAGCGAGCGACGAACAGAACCCACACTCTCCCTCATTCCCATCGCCCACTCCTGCCCTCGCCTCTTTCTGTCCCCTGTGACCACCGCCGCCTTGTTCTCACCGACGTCTTCCTTCGCACAACGGGCCCACCACCTCTGACCGATTCGAGCCTTCTCCTTCCCCAACCTCAAGGAAGGTATTGCCTATTGTGGGTTTAGGGGTTTTGGGGAATTTGAGTTATGGGGGATGTGCTAAATTATATATATATATTTTCATCACAAATCATTGATTGTCGACCTAATGTAATCTTGGACGTCGTGTGAAATTCATTGTTTTTGTCATTGTGGTGGGACTATTTCAAAGTCGAGTAAGGACGTGACCTATGTCGGAGGTTGTATGAAAATCATCAAGATCGGTCATGATATGTCATTCTCGAGATTGATTGAGCACATCAAGTCCGTGTTTAGGATGGACTTATCTCAAGGAGTCGAATTACATGTGTTTCATAGAATGTCCCAAGATGGTGCAACTTTTTACATAGGGTGCGTCGAGTTTGATAATGATGTCTGAGAGATTGTGGAATATGCCGAGGAGATGGGTGCTACATATCGATCCATGATATTTACTATCACTATTTCTATGCCTGGATCAGTATCTCATGGATCTATACCTCAGGGTGGAAATACATATGTTCCTCTCGTGGTGGATATGGGTCCTTGTGTAGAAACCCATGTTAATGATCCAGAACTTGATAGGTTTATGGAACCCTTGCCACAGAATACCGATGACGAGATGGAAAATGATGATAGTGAGGAGAAGGAGCATGTGGGAACACAGATCGTGTCTGACATACCATTTCTGAACATGAGAGGAGGTGATGGTTATTTTGAATGGCAAAGATTGCATGAACTGTGATGATGGGATTAGTTTGAGTAGCGAGTTGAAAAATGGGATGCTTTTCAAATGCAAAGCCTATTTGGTGTACTCTATGAAGGTTTTCCACATTAAACAACATTACAACTTCACGGTAGCTGAATCAGATAGGAAGGTCTGGGATGTACACTGCAATGAATGGGCTAGGGGATGTTTGTGGAAATTACGTCGTCATCGTCGACTAATTGATGGACACTTTGTTGTCTCAACGGTTGACAAGTCGCATAATTGCTTGAATCGTGTTGTCAATCAAGACCATCCACAGTTGGATTGCAACTTCATGGCACTCAGATTTCTTAATCAAATCAAAATATCTCCCTCAGTCAAGGTGTTATTTTGCAGACATCAATTCAGGATGACTTTGGCTTCCAAGTGAGAAGAAGGAGGGCTTGGGACACAAGGTGGAAGGGAATAGAGATGGTTTATGGTGATTGGAGAAAATCTTACAATGAACTTCTGTATCTTCTCAGGCTTTTGAAGAGGCTATTCCCGGTCCGGTTACAGATAGAGACACAATAACAATGAATGGATGAGAGCTATTTGAGAGGACCTTCTAGGCATTTGGACCTTGTATTTAGGCCTTCAGACAATGCAGACCCATTATTAGTGTGGATAATACACATATGTATAGAAGGTATAAACAGGAAATTCTAATTGCTTACTCAAGCGATGCAGCTAATGACATCCTATCGTTGGCATTTGTATTTGTTAATGAGGAGGATGGCCCTAGTTGGGCTTGGTTTCTAGAGAGGGTGAGTTTGCATGTTTTCAATGATCGTGCATGACTGATTTGTATGCTATCTAACAGTGCTCATGGGATACATGATGCACTTAGATACCCGGAGGTACAATATCTTCCACCATATGTCCATTGGTGCTTCTGTCTACGACACATGGGTAGCAATTTCAATGATGCCCACAAAAATCAATCATTGAAGAGAATGGTCATGAGGGCGGGAAAAGTCTATTGGCAATCAAAGTAGCACATTTACATGAACAAACTTAAGGAGTGTGATGAGAATGCTGCAAAGTGATTTGACACACATGATTGTCCAAAAGAACGTTGGACGATTGCATTTGATGGGGGGTACATGTTTGTTTACACAACAACGAACTTTTCTGAAAGCTACAACGCTGTTCTTAAGGAATCAAGAAGCTTTCCAGTTGTGGCATTGGTGTCGAATACATATTACAACTGCATTAGTTACTTTGGTGACTGCTAGGAGGAGGCACGTAATTGCATTACCCGCGGTGAGAAATACACCAAATATGCGCATGACATGTTGAAGTGTTGGATCGATAAAAGCAATGAGCATAGATGTTTTCGCATACAAGGAGCTCCTTTACACATGTACGAGGTAGTCACATGACAACATATGACACAATTCGGGCTGAAAGGTGGAAAGAAACAATCGGGCTGACAGGTGGAAAGAATAAATCAGTCTTGGTTAGCGATGCATCATGTACCTGTCAGAAATGGCAAACTCATAAAATCCCATGCTCTCATGCATTTGCCATGCTATCTCACTTGAATACAGATGTGGAAGAATACGTAGTCCTTGATATACATGGAAAGCACAATCCCAATTTACGAGGGATTGTTCTACCCGATTGGTGATAGGGACAAGTGACCCAGGTTCGACCATCCACTAGTGATTTCGGATGATACCAGGATAAGGAAAAAGGGATGACCAAAGAGTAAGAGGATTCATAATGAGATGGACATGAGGAGAACACATTTCAATCCCAATGTGGAACATGTGGTGTAGAAGGCCATAACGAGAGGAACAATACACATGGGAGGACTCAAAATACGTGTGGTAACTGTGGTGAATTGGATCATAATAGGAGGAAATGTCCTAATAGATTTAGTATGTGCATGCTATATTTTTCATTTTATAATTTTTATATCATCTAAGATAATGTTGAACCGTTTCTAATGAATTACTTTTTTTGGAATAGATGGAGCGGGGGCCAGTTGATTGATCACTTTTACGATAGCATTGGGAGCATCGTTCGCCAATTGTTTGGGAGGGTGATGTGCTTAATACTTTATTCGCATCCCATTACAAAAAAATGTATTTACAGTATATCTTTTTTGTTGTTTCAGGTGACGAGATGTCTACATTGTAGACGGCAAGAAAGCACATTGAGACATGTTCCCTTGGACGAATGCATTGTTCCCCACATTTGCCTAGCGGGTTTTTTTTGAGTAATGCAGATGTATTTCATTTCTCTGGACTAGCATTTGGTTACTGCACTTGTGGAGAGATGACACCCTGAGACACATGCATTTCACATGTGCCATGGAGAGATTATTGTCACATTGCAAGATGTTGCTTACATTTTTGGTTTGAAGATAGATGGTCAACCAATAATTGTTCCTACCAATTCACCCAATTGGGCAGGATTGTGTGAGCATCTGCTTGGAGCCTGATAAACACGAATTTCACGAGGGTCTAAATTGGTATCTCACACAAGGCGGAGATAACCGTCGCTGTTGCGACTCTCAAATGAAATCCGTATTTGATCAACAATTAACCCACACTAAGATCAACAAATTAGAAACAATGTGGAGTTAAAATTTATTTTTAACTTTGCACAAAAGGTGTATAGTGTCAAGTATGCAGAGAGTTCGAACACAGGGAGCAAGCAGTGTAGCTCAAGCAAATGTATGCAAGTGTGTGAGTGTGTGAAGTCTACACTAAGCAAGCAAGCAACTACAATTTTTGTGGGTTTTTAATTAATTAAAAAAATTTTTTATTTAATTTTTAATTTTGTATTTGATTTTTAATTTTCTGATTTTTATATTTTATATTTTATATTTTTTTATTTCTTTTTCAATATTGGAAAGTAAAGGCAATATAATAAAAGGTAAGGTAAAAATGCACAAAAATACTCAAAAATTCAGAAATAAAATGTTTTTGGTATTTTTAAGGTTTTCTACTATTTTTGTGATTTTTGAGGGTTTTTCAAGATGTTTTTGATATTTTTAAATACTGAAATAAAACTAAACAGTGGAAAAGAGGCTGGCTGTGACAAAAATAGGAATTAAAAATAGCAAACAGTAGCTCAAAATTTTCACACTATTTTTCAAATAAAAAGGGTAAAATAAGGAACAAACAGGAACTGAGTTTTAGATTTTTGAAGTTTTCTACAATTTTATATATTTTTTTGAAGTTTTTAAGTGTTTTTAGATTTTTAGTGTTTTTCTTTTGAATTTTTTAATGATTTTTGGACTGACACTAAAATAGGGTAGAATAGACAATATGTGAATTTTTGGGAATTTTTGGAGGTGTTTTGATATTTTTTTTGGTATTTTCTAAGGTAGACAGTACGCAAAAAGGAAGTTTTTGATTTTTAATAAATAAGAAAATAAAATAAAATCAAAAACTAAATATGTGGCGTTAAAGTACAAGTACACAGGAACTTAAATCTAATTTTGTGGAATTTTTGGGCTTAAAATGATCATTCAATTAAATACAACAAGCATCCAAAAATCAAAGGCCTGGCAGGGACCTTTATGCAAATATCTGAAAAGATGGGGGCACGGCTGTAATTTTGCCACAAAAATATATACTGAATTAAATACTTTCTGGGCTAAAAACCAATACCAAAAGCCGCTAGGGATTAGATGCAAAATGTCCACCCACGCGCGTGCAATGCACGCGCCTGTGGAGGACCTAAGTGTAATATCAAAAACTACTAGGGACTTCACCACAAATATTACAAAAACTTAATAACGGCAGAGGAAAGTTTCAGTGCTAATAGAATATTACAAAAATGACCGGGGGTTACATGCAAAATACCCAATCAAAGGAGGGCGATCCGACGGTCCTCCTTCTCCCACTTGCCACGTGGCGGCTCGCGGGCTCACGATAATGCTTCGGACTCCAACGGCCACGATCAGAAGTTGATGATGATCGAACGGCGTGGCGCGTCTTGGATCGAACGGCGGAGAGGAGATCTGGGGAGGCCTCACGATCCAACGGAGGAGAGAAACTGACGAAGAACCGGGAAGAACCTCGCCGGGGCGGAGTTCCTCCGGCCTTCTCGTGCCTCCCCGGTGGTCCCAGCCGCTCCAAAATGCTCCCCTGATCCCCTCCGGCGGTCGTCTGCTGTCTGGTGGCGACAAAATGGCCCGTCGTCCACGGGAGCCCTCTCCAGACGACGAGGTCGAAGAAGAAGCTCCAGGTGGTTCCGACACCTTCAAAAATCGCTCTCCAGGCGACTTCGAGCTCCAGGACCTGCACAAGATGTTAAGGGAGGCAAGGGCAAAATGCCTCGCCTCTCCTAGCAGCAAAAGCGGATGAAAAGCGACGGGGGAGGAGCTCGCCGGAGCTGGCTCCGGCGAGGTGTTCGACGTTGGAATCGGGGATTTTCACGTGATGGATCAACAAACTAAAAGCTAAAAACCACTCCTAAGACTAACAGCTAGCTAATCAAGAAAAGAAAACACACCTCAGTGGCCGGAGCCACGAGATCGACCTCACGGCGGCGCAGCCGCCGGAGATGGCTGAGATCGCGCCTGGGCACGCTTGGCACCTCAACGAGGTGCTGGGATCTCCCTCTGTCACCAGGGATCCCAGGCCAATCCTCGGAAGTCTCCACCACTGCCCAAAGATGGGTCCAAAGAACGGAGGAAGATGAGGGGCTGGTTTTGAATGTGGTTGGACATGGCTCGAAGATTGAGGAATAACGGGAAGATCGATGTCTCGATGCCTGAGATAAACGTAGGGCGTGTAAGAGATTTGAACCGGGATCAAAAGTTGTGAAGGATGTTTCGCCAATCGGTGAAAGATCAACCCGCGAAAAATCCAAGAAGATGGGTACCTCACCATGTCCAGAGGTCACAGACCTGGGGTCAAGGAGTTGACCCCCGGTCAACGGATGGCGTGGCCTGATTGGGCCACGTCATCCGCAAAAAGACAAAATTTGAATGTACAACTTGTAAATTAAATTAAAAATAACAAATGAATTAATTAATTTTAGGTTATTTAATGAAAAATACTTATTATTTTATATAGTATTTTATTCCGATTTTTAATTATTTTTATGAGTTATATTTTTACAAGTTTGCATTTGTACCCTTTATAGTATATATATCTATATATTTAAGTATTCTATTTTTATTTAGGTATTTTATTTTTATTATTTTTATTTATGATTTTATAAAATTATAACATACTTTTATATACATAAGTATATTTTTATTTTATTTTTCTGAGTTGTTTTGTGCATTTAATAAAATCTAAGAGTATTCTATGTAGGTATAAGTATGTGCAGTATACCTATGTATTCTTTATACAAGTATTTTTATTTTTATTTTTATTTTGCATTTTATTTTAATTTTAATGCACATATATAGTATAAGTAATATTTACAAAATTATAAAAATATAAAAATGAATAAATAATGAATAAAGAATAAATTGAATATTTTATTCAGTACAAGTGTACAATAGGGGTCCAAAACTCAACTTTCAAACCGTAGCTCCGCCAAATGCGAAACCACCGCCATTGGATAGCTTATTTTATTCTATATACAATTAAAGGTGAGTTTGATGCATTTGGAGTTGTCGTTTGTGAGATACGGGTCTGGGAAGTTGGGATTTTGGATTCTTATTCAGACCAGAACTTTATGTCTGTACATTCTTTTTCTGTGAAATCAATTTTGTATTTTTCTTTATTAAATTATCTACAACGTTCATGTACAAAGTTTCTTTATTTGATGAATAAAAAGTGGAACCAAAAATAGGTCCCAAAATGAATAAAGAATGAATATAATGTATAGGTATTTTATCTGTGTTTTGGCCCTTATCTCCCCCTACTTTATTCCTTGTCGACCTATTCATCAAGATGCCTAGGTCTCGGGGTTTCGGGTCATAAAATATTTACAATATTTTATTCTTTTTCTTTTCTTTTCTTTATTCTATAATTTTGGCTTTAAAAACCGCAATTTATACAACATTTACACATATATGCATGAATGCTAAAATGCCTATATTAAGCCTATTTACACGCATTTACTAGGGTTTTTAAGGCCAAAATGATAGAATAAAGATGATGAAACGTGGATTCATCAGAGCCCGAACTGAGCGACCCAACATAGATGGAGCTCGTATACGCATGACTTGTCTACTTGAGCATTTTTTAGTTCTGCCTGAGGATGCCGAGGAGGATACCATTCTGCAGTTTACACAGGCTTACACACCGAGGAGGATACCATTCTCATAAAATTAGTGGTATGATTTTTCCTGACAAGTTAGGAAACAAGGTTTCACTGATCTATCTACCATTTCTTGAGTATATGGAGACTTGCGGGACATAAAGTTGGGGCTCAGCTTGCTTGGCGTACTTGTACATGCAGTTATGTGTTGCGTCGAGGGCTGATGCAGTTGAGATTGGTGGACTCTTGATCCTATTGCAGTTGTGGGCTTGGGAGCGCTTCCCCTATATCGCCCCCGTTGTTCATCACCGACCTTTCTGGCAAGGGAAACCCTTGGGGGCAAGGTGGCATGCAGAGTTTGATATTATGATGGAGTCAACTCATGTGATTCGACCATATAGGGATGCACTTGACCTCCAACTTGTGGAGCAGGTATTGACTTAAACCTGGTGTCAACCATTTCAGGATCGCTTATTTTATTTACATATCTAATGCTATGCAGGCGTATGGACCCCGTACACTCAGGAGGTGTTGTCTCTGTTACCTTTATATTGTATTGGCAATGAAGACTTGCACATGGCTAGTGTATCATTGATTCATTTTTGGGTTGTCGAGCTACACAACCCAGGTAGAGTCCTTTGTCAATTTGGTGGGATTCAGGGGATTCTGATGGCTTGTGACACCTCAACTCATTTGCATTCAATCGATTTACGAGGAAAGAGAAACATTGATTGGACGAAGTTCCATGTGGTTTAGCTATGGAACATCCGCATGGACTATATTGTGCCGATGACTCCCATTCCACTGGGAGGAGAAGATACGGCTGTTGACTACTTGCCATGGTATCGTAGTATTAGACGATGATTCATTGGTCGACATGGATGCACCCTAGACTACGTCGTAAGAACAAAATTACTTTAAATAGAAATTATATTTGCTTATTTTATTTTATCCCGTTCTGACAAGAGTTGTTCATAATACAGGTGTCTCGCTTCGACGAGATTGTACATCTTTGTGATGACGATGCTCCACGGATTAGAGAGTTTGCTACTGAAGCAAGTTCTCGTCTACATGAGTCTAATACAACGATAATTCAGAGACAGTCCATATGAGGATGTTGTCGAGGAAGATGTCGAGGCAGAAGCTGCATCTCATCGTCGTTCACATGTTCGATGATGTGGACAGGGACAAGCTCATTGACAAATAGAGAGAGGACTTCTGGCGATGGAGATTTCCCGATGGAGACGCAATTACCACGACAATCCATCATAGAATTTGAGACCCCCATTCCTGAGTGTGGCTCGTTTATGGATCCTACCACACCACCTGCACCACCGAGGGATCGAGCGGTTATGGATGCAGGACCTTCGCGTCACTCACCCCTCCCATTAGACTTCTTAGGATTTGAAGGAACATATACGAGCAACATCACTGATATCAATCGTAACAACCGACTTCATGGATTTGAGCCAAACACAAAGGAGACATCGATGACCGACGACAGACCGGTCAAATTACAATACAAACGGAGAAGGGAGCATAAAGGATAGATCAATATCTCTGTTATTTTTGTAATATAAGGCATGCGTTCCAATTTTACATGAACTTCATATGTAAATGTCTCTTTATAACCCTTGGGACTTCATCTTGACTTTTGTGGTTCCGATATTGTATGTGAACATTTAATCCTACTAATCTATGAGCCATGTCAAGGACGGATTTAGAGGGGAGCAAGGAGGGGCACATGCCCCCCCTCCCCCCTAAATTTTTGAGATTACATAATATACATTTAATTATTCTTTTTGGATTTTTGAAGGAAAAATAATCATAAAATTTCCTAAGTATAAATCCCCTTTTGGATTAATTTTTGAGCATAAAACTTATACATGCATATCCTTCGTTTCATTAGGGAGAAAATCAATAATCTCTATCAGTAGATAATATATCTTTTAACATAAAATTTCTACCTAGCAATAGTAGATTTACATTTGATCAATCTGTTCAGATAATTTCATAAACCAATCAACTTATAATGGATCTCTACCCGAACTATCTTTTTAAATATCCATTTTCAAGACTAACCTACAGAACGGATTGGTTTTTCATCCAATCTCATTATCACTTATACGAATATGAGGTTCAATTCTCGATCTCAAAAAAATAAATTTTCTAAAAAAATCGTTTATTGTCAAGTCTCATGTATTAATCATTAGTCCTATTTATTATCAAGTAAGTGATCAAACACACATATATTTTTTATCTGTGTATTTTTCTTCATTGACATATTAATATTTCTAGTTATAGGTAATAAAAATTATAAAATATGTATTTTTATATTTTTAATTTGATACAAATCTGGAACAAGTGTAGTTTATATTGTAATTAATCAAAATCCAAAGATGAATTGAAAAAAATATATTAGGATATGTCTATTTTTTTTAAAATGATATAAGTATCATTCACAAAAAATCCCACTAGTGCGAAACATATATGATATCAATTTATGCAAAATTGAATAAAAAATACATTTGATTAAAAAAAGTTCAAAATAAATATGATTTACATGAAAACTATAGATGATATAATTTATCTTTCACAACTATTATTATATAATGAATAGAGGAGGGGGAGTATCGAAACTCTTATGCATATAACTTATATGTTAATCACCTCCCAACCACTCAGTTGTCTTGAATCTTTAACCTGCACATGTTTCAATGGAAGAGCCACTTGCACTCACCCATCCCGAAACATATAAAGGGGTAAGAAGGTGATGAACACATAAATGACATACAACTCAACAACATACTCCCTTTTTTCCTAATTAAAATGATCACATCATAATTGATAGACATATTTTTTTAAACCTTGTGCCCCCTTCTCAAAAATATTTTGGCTCCGTCCCTGAGCCATGTCTTTTAAATTTATTTTAATACCATATTGTATGACTTCAGTTTTATTTATAATTCCAAAAAAAGAGTGGCAGAGCTGCTGCTTCTCTTTTTTCTGTTCTGGACCAAAGCCGCCTCTTCAAGAGGCAGCTTTGGTAGAGCCGCTTCTTGAAAAGGCAGCTTTAGCCAAGAGCCGCCTCTTGAAGAGACAACTTTCTCTTAACCAAAGTCGCATCTTCAAGAGGCAGCTTACCTACGGTACATAACAGAAAAACTAATGTCGGTCACATAGAGCCAATAAATATATAAAATTTCCCTTGGGAGGAATTTTCCTCAGATGGAGAAGCATAGGAAGAAGAAGATAGAAGGACAACGAGAAAAGAAGAAGAGGATGATAGATGCCTTGAGTTCGATTGCAACCTCTAACTCGCCAGTGGAGAAAATGAGGAAGCTTGGACAGCTGATCTCAAATCAATTTGCCCTATTAGATCGCTTTGGAGGATTCTCTACTTAAAACTTGACTGACAACGGGGACACGACCGAGCTGTCACCTTTAGCGTGGGTCTCTTTCACAAGATCTATGGGGAGAAAAATCCCTATTAGTCGATCAACCCTCTTCTATGGGGGGTCAAATGGTTTATATGGAGGTTAGGTTGATCGGAAGGGATAAGAGGATAATAATGGTTTTAGATTTCAATGGGGTTTATTGGGTTGACGAGATAATAAGGAGTGGATCTCTGATCTCGTTGGTGTTCGACGGACATAGTAGGTAAGAGCATAGGAACGAGATCAGGGTTGGTGGGTCTTCGTCGATCACCGTGAATGGACAAGGAGGGTTTGTAAGCAGTTGGGTGTTCGAGTATTGGTGAAAGGATAATGTGATAGAAGGGTTGATTGGTTTCTGTAACGTGAGATGGCATGCAGGTGGTCGGAAGTCGGATGGAAGATGGGTAGTCGGGTCGTCGGTTCTAGATCAGTCGGATTATGGAGTAGGTAGGGTCTATTCAATGATGTCTCTCTCATTCTCTACTTCAAGATCACTTCTTGAGAGTCAGTTGTCTATACGTTCAATTTGTAATTCCATCAGTTATTATATCACACATTTTCTTGGCTTCATTATTCCAGTATAATTATACATGAAGCTTTGTAAATTGTCATAATTTTTACTTTATTGGTGATAGTAGAACTTGGTATTTCATCCAAGATGTACAAAAAGATTTAGTGTGTGATCCAAGTAGTGGGAAATATTTTGACGTGTAATCCAAGCACCTGTAAAACATTGAATTATCCATGGAGAAATAGCTCAAGATGGTGGATTAGTTAATTGACTTGGTCAATCGGAAATCCTAAGTCAGAGGACTTGGAACATGATTTTACATAGTGGAGTTTATTTATTAAAATACTTGTCACTTGTGATTGTTCTTATTTTGTGGATTGATTGTTTATATATATGGTGATTATTATATTTGTTATCTACTTGTTGGATATACCATTTGTTTAGCAATCGAGATGAACTCATAGTAACAAGCACCGAATATTCAATTAATCAAGCCAATAAGCACAATGCATAATACTTTTTATGTGGAAACCAACCTATGTAAAATCCACGACTTGAGTCACCTGACTTGGAATTTCCAATTAGCAGAACTAGCCAATCACTTCAATATAAAGTCTAAGGTACTTACATGGATGTCTCAACCATTTACAAAGCATACAAATTTACAACCTTGGATCAAATACCAAAATCAACATTACATAGTAAACACTTCAATACTTTATTTCCTCTAACTTCCTTTGGAATAAGCTGAGCCTGCAAATACAAGTACTTCCCTACAAATTTGAGGTTCAAACACCACAAGTTTCTATAGTAGATATTAAGGAAAGAAACATATATAATCAAAATAACTTTGCTTTTGTAATAACCTTTTCTCGAAGATTACAGAAACGATTCTCAATTATAAGATCAGAGATATCTTGAATAATCAATGTTATATAATTGCAAAAATAGTCAAATATAAGCATAACAATTATATCAACATAGCACATGCAGACAAGCAATAATAATTCACAAAATAAATATCACTAGGCTAGAGAAAGGTTGTCAAAAGTATTGACTCCTATTAGAAAAACTATGAAGACTGACATGCAACCAAATACTGCTGACTTAATGACGAGTCTCTGATTTATCATCTCTATATCTCCTTAGTATCCTCCGATCTTAAATAAATCAATAAAAATCATCAATAATTCTCTTTAGTTATCAACTAACTTCTATTTCATAAATAATCCTAATTATTATACAAAAATAACCCCTCTCTGTTGTCTTTATTTTCTTCTTATTAAAAATTCCAAAAAAAATAGATTAAATATTGTACATATTTTTTGGTTTAAAAAAATTAAAAATAAAAAATCAAAAAAAGAATTAAAAAGAGTATTTTTATTTACCCAAAATACTTATAAAAATTTTTTACTTTATTTATTTGATTTCTTTTGACTTTTTGTCGAACAAGAACTTGTAGATCTCCTCGAGATCTACAACTTTCATGTTTTGGCTTCTTATTATTTGGCTTCCATTATTTCCTTTTGAATTTATCCTTATTTTCCTATTTTTGAATAAATCTATTGAGCCATGTAGCGCCCTTTGGAGTCTCCATGCAGCCCGTTCCCCTTGCGCCACCTGCCATCCTCCTGGGTCGTCTGATCCTCCTTCCTGCTTCCATCTCCACCACACATCCACACCGCACTCCCCGTCCTTGGATCGGAATCCCATGATCTGATCCAAGCTACTGTCGTATCCTTTTCTTTACCATTGGATCGCAAGATCCAACGACCCACACCCCTTCTTTTTCCTCCTTAACGCTTCCCTTCTCTCCTACGTTTCCCTCACCGACAACCTTTCCCCTTCCATTTTTAGCACCCTCTCCGAGCTGACTCTCCACAACCTAACCTCTCCCCCACATAGCCCCATCATCCCTGTTACACGCCTAACCTTCAATTCCCACGAACCACGCTTTAATCCCCTTCAAGCAACCGTTGCAAACCACCTCCTCCACCATCTTTTAATAGTCGAAGCTCCTCCTAAAATATGCCCGCTCCACCTCCATTCCACTCTGTCCACCATTACCGACCTAGGGCTAGGCTCTCTCATCCCTCCTGTGACAGAGAAGAGGAGGATCGAGGGCTGACTACCTCCTCCGAGCCCCGGTGTCGACCCATGGTTGGCAGACCATGTTACGACCGCTCCACTGCCATTCAGCTCTCTAGCGTGGCTGCCCAGATGGAGCGATGATCCAAGCTCCTCTGCGAGCTATGCTCGATCCATATCCTTCATCCGGCCACCTCCTTCGATCAGGTACCCCATCTTCTTCTTTCTCTCTTAATTTATCGTATTTTATTACACAAACACACATCGCTTCACCATCGATTGAATGCACGATCAACTCCACCGGACTTCCCTCTCCGTCATGGGAGGTCCAACTGACCATCTCCTTCCCTCGCTACCCCCTTCGACTCCAGGCCTTCTCCACCCTTGGAGGCGGAGGAGATCACACCACGTTCTCCGTCCCGACGCTCGCTATTCAACTCCCCCTTGCTTCGGCTATACACCAACTAACCCCCTGTAAGTCAATTCTTCATTGGATGAAGCCGACTCCTTTGCTCCATTCTAGAACTTCCATGTCACTGAGGGAGTGTTGCCGCGTCACTTCAACAAGTTCCACAACGCCCTCCATCATCTAGGATCTTCTCCAACCTCCCCATAAACTTTCCCGACCATCCGCTCTTGAGAATGATAGCGAAAGAGCTTAAGCGAGCTTGCCGGAGCTCTGCCTTCACCGCCGTGCTGGAGGAAGAATCAGGCGGAGCCATTTGCTACAGTTACCGTCCTATCATCCTGATCGGACGACCAACATCACGCTTCAACCTCAAATCCGCTCCAGGAGGTTCGATGAAACTGAAGCAAAGACAAAGTGCGGAGTCCACGTCATGTGGTCTTTGAACATGCATCTGAGCCTTGACCTGAACCTAGACGCGCACGTTCCTAGCGCGTGTGGCCAGGTAATTTACATCTTCGCTCCATACGGTGCTTCATGTATCGAGCCTAGGAAAAATTGCAATGGGACCCCATCGAGTTTCTCACATTACAATTGCGCCACTTTGAAGGACCATAATGCATATTTTATCCCCTTTATTTCTATGTTTTTATTACAATTATGCCCTTGGAATCTTTTATTAATATCTTGATCTTATGAACTCCAAATCAAGTGATTTCAGTTTCCTTTTGTTGCTAATTTTACACTCTACATGATGGCATTTTTAATTCAATGATTTGACACTTTATATAGTAGGCTAAATTTTAATATTTTAATGTATCAATTGCTCTTAATTGAAATGCCATTAATTGAATTGTGAATCATCTTTATGCATCAATTACACTGAAATTGATTTTCTTTATGTATGCTCAATGATTGGATTATTTTAGTGGTACTTTTGCTCTAAACATCTTATTGCATAGCATAGCATGATATCATCATTTAAAGTTGCATAAAATCAAATAAAAAATGCATATTGTGCATTCACCCCATGCATTGCATTGCATATTGCATCATGTTTCATTAAAAATCAATAAAAAATTGCTTTCCCCATGCATCTAATGCATTGCACCTTTGTCTTGCATGATTATTTTTTCATTATTTTATGTGTATATGTCATTCTGCCTACATTAGGAGACCTATGTTAAGAATTTAATCGCTCAATTTAAACATTAATATATGATTAATTGACGAGCAGGCTCGTGTCCCTGTGTTTGACCTTGGTATGCTTGCTAGGTAAAATTAATTACCATATATTCAGATGTGTGGTTGACTCTGCATAGATCCAAAATCATCTCCTATGTTATGGTAATACGACAATATTAAAGAGGTGATTTTGCGGTTTATTAGATGGAGCTATTGCCGAGAACACAATTCATCCTTGTTAACTTTTTTTAAATTTTAGTGCATTATTTTGAGCTGATTATTTTTCAACATTTAGGTCTCCTTATTTGTGAATTGTTTTTGCATTTTATTTTCATTCATTAAATTTCTTGATATATTTCTAACAAATTTCTTTTGTGGTAGGGCACGTGGAGACGGAGGATGCTTGATCGACATGGAGGTGTGGAGTTGGGAGCTCCTGTTGTGAGGAGCCGTATAAGACATCTGAAGAAACCAAGAAATTTTACTTGGCATTTTGTGCATTTCATTTTTTTTATAATATTTTAATAATTGCATTTCTAGCAATCCTCGTTCAAGGGTTCGCATGCGTACATGGACATGGACATTTGCATGTATTGTGTAGATCATGTTTCACCCCAGTCTGGGTGGGGCTTCACTTGAGTGTTCGAACATAGGGTTAGACATGTGCTCTCAAATCTTCCCTTATTTCATATATTATGTGCTTGATTGTAGGTTAGGACACACCGGTAAGAATCAATTAAATTCACTTCATCTTCTCTGATTCGTTGAGACGTACTTAAACATCAATCTATTTAGCCAAATTTAAATTCAATTCTTCTCTCTAATAGTATTATTAGGTATAGCTTCATTCAATTTACATGCATGTAGCATAATATTTAAATTCAGTCTTACACGCACATATAGAATGCCGGAGGCACTGTAAGTTTTCTTTCAAGCATGCATCATGATTTTCTCGTATGCATAAGCTTTTCTCGATCTTCCCATTGATTTATCACATAGGATTTATATAGAATTGGGAATTGATAGTTAGATGATGAATGATTGATATGTGCTCACCTTAATTCAATGATAACCTAAAGCATACAATTGGGACTGTTAATGCAAGTCAATAAAAATAAAATGGAATAAAGTGAACCCTGGATTATGGGAGAGCAATACCCATATTGTACGTAGGATCTGATTGCATGTTGAGAGGTGAGGACGTATCCCTAGGATAGTGCTCAAAATCTATCATTAAGCCTTACATAATGGACTTGATTTTTGGATGATCACCAAAAAAACAGACAAGATAAATGACCAGCACTCCTTGGTCTTCATGTATGAAGTGGTGAAATCATGGGTATTTTTTTTGCTTGGTTGAGATTGAACGTGTATTTTCACCCAATCCTCCCATAACCCTAATTGCTCTACCCTCATCTCCATAGATTCACTCATCACTGGAGATTCAACCACTTTTGTAAATCCATTCCCTCTCTAACTCTAACAGATATATGCCCCACACCCTACCCTCAGTTCCACATCCAAATACTTAGGCTACTGTTTAGCCTAAGTATATAGGGAATCATGCTACCCTCTGATTGTTCACCTCGGGTCCCTCCATCCTCATTGCATATCTCTATACTTAATCTCTCCTCATTGCATATCTATATACTCAATCTCTTCTCAGCCTAAGTATGGGGGGCCCGAGCCCCTGTCACCGCTCTTCTCCACTCATTTGGTCCCTTTCCTCAGTCATCTTCTTATACTTAGGCTATTCTCAACTTAAGTATGGGGGGGTCTCCCGAGTCAGTTTCTGTATGCTCTTCTATACTTTAGCATGAGTTATGGCTTCATATCACTTTGTGCTATGAGGACATAACAAAAGCTAAGTACGGGGGGTGTACTGTATATACTGCATATATACTTTAGTCAGAGCTCATATTTTGAAAATTTTGGAATCTTTTTTGGGGCTAGGGTATATTATTTTATGAACTGATTTTTGTAAAAATATTTGTAAAATGATTGAAAATTTTTCAAATTGTGTGACACTATTTTGAAAAATATTTGACAATAGTTTGAAATATGGGATTTGATTCGTTTTGAAAACCGTTTGAAAAATGTTTTGAAAATCTATATATTATGTGATATGGTTTGGAAAATATTTTAAAAATTATTTCAAAAATAAGGGATTAATTAAGACTAATCTGTGTTCTTCTAACTTTATTCAAAAACCAATAAAAATCTAAAAAAAAATAAAAAATTATTTAGTAGCTATTCTTACCGCTGAGCTTAAAAATGATTAGCTACTTTTCAATGAGGGAACTACGATCTCCCTTAGTAGCGTGGATGGTTAAAAGACAATACGAATGACACCATCTTGAAGTAGTTCGAGTAGCTATCTGACGGTCCATTCTTACACCCATACTAGCTAGAAGTAGATGCAACTAGTCATATGAGCTTAGGCCATTCATTGTGTCTCTAAAGAAGTCAAAAGAGGTCAGTAACTTTGGAGTTGACGCATCCCTGACAAAATCACTGTCACTCTAGGCTTAAGGATTTAAGAACATTTGATTTTTGAGGTCTTGAGAGTCTAAGCTAACCAGTCTTAATCATTAGGGTTTGATACTTAATAATCAACACCTCCCTAATTTGAAAGATATGAGCATTATATTGCACTCTTAATCTCTACCTTTTAAGAATATGATCAAGACATCACTTTCACAACTGCATGAATGATAAGATGAGTTGAGATTTCACATGAGGGACTGGAATTTGAGATTTGAGTCTAGACTTGATTTAATGATGCTCGAGGATCAGATAAAGTCAATGAAGGCTTCATGAAACTTGAGTGTCAGCATAACCCTAGTCAGTATGTGAACAAGTTCTCATGTTATCTTTTGATACTGACCTATGTGCCAAGGTGTGATGAAACTAAATAATTATTAATCAGCGTGCACCAACTTGATAAAAGCAATGGAGCTTGCCTACACAAAAAGAAAAGAAATGCTGAATGAAAAAGAGCTCTTAATTACAAAGTCAAATTCAAAGAGCTTCAATCAAAGGCGAGCAATCCCAACCATTTCAAAGTGTCCATTTGGACCAAAAGATATTAGGACCAAGGAGTCAGGCTAGCACCCAGAAAGGACTGTGCATCGTATAGTGATACAAGTCTGGGTGTGACACCCCGTCCCTTCAGTTGTCGAAACTGACATGACGGGAGTGTCGGACCTACGGTCCAAATACGCTCATGATCTCTTATACTCAACAAATCCTCTTATACATATTAGATCAACATTTGAAATACATATAACAACAGGAGAATAATATAAAAAGAAATGTAACCACAACATTCATTCTCATTAGCAATTATTATCAAGTCCATGCCCACAAATGAGATATAAGATATAACTATAGAATTCAAATTTTTCACTACATTGTCTCTCAAATAGAACATGAAATAGTGCAGAAATAAATAAATTACTCTAAGTAGAGCGCACGCTGTTTAGTGCAAGTACATCGTAAAAAGTCCAAACTCCTTGAAAGTCGCTACTGCTGCGGCTGCTGCTCAGCTACTCCTGTTGGGTTCACACGAGGGTAACATTGTGAGCAATTGCCCAGTAACGAGACAAACAATATATTTGCGAATGTAGTGGTAAGCAAGGTATGTGCACTTAACTCTGTCTAGTGACATATGCATATATTGTAAAAACTAGAATATACCAAATTATTCTAATTTACAAGGGATTATATGATCACTAATTTATTTATTAATTTAATCATTATTTGAGGACTACCACATTGATCTTGATGTTTTTGCCCGTTGGTTACAGTTCACAATGGTATACAATTAAAACTACCTATATGCGATCATGAATCATTTCTTGTATTAATTTAGCACACGCAAGTACACGACTTGCAGGCCTCCGTTATGCGAGAACTTTTTTTTATCATCTTGAGTAAACCTTCAAGGACTTCTCATTCAACTAGAACATGAAAAGATTATAACCTCGATTTCTCCAACTTCAAACCACATCCTGGAACACCTCTCATAATAATATTACTCGAAATAGAATTTGATGCGACCACACCCAATTGTACTCCAAGTTATAATATCGTGTATAAGTGCGAAACCAAAAACGCCAACCACGCCACATGCCAACTTTGTCAAGCGACTTCGGATGCTACCAGGCTGCTAGGTGCAACGCATCACCCAACTCGTCCGTTAGGGTCGCGGCCTTCATGGCATCTACCCCGGGCCCAAGGGTGTATGGCCAATCCCTTGTGGTGTCTAACTCCATCTATCCGTTCACTTTGATATCTTATGCACAAGATAATTATAAATAGAATAAAAACTGATGCAATGTGCGTATGACATGAGAGTTTAATCGTTCCCCAACTCGTTGATATATTCGCACTTCATAGTTACTATTTTGGTCACAATAATTGATGTACGCATTTGGCGATGGTTGCAAGTGAGATATATTAGAAACTCCCACCATAGCTTTACCAATCATCACAACGAGGCTCACACTATACTTCGCAAATCTTATGGATACTTCAATAGAATATATATAAACACACACACAAACACATACATACATACATACATACATACATACATACATACATACATACATACATACATACATACATACATATAGACACACACGTATCATAAACTTATTATTTGACTCTATCGAGATTGATGTACACATTTATCTATATCTTACAGTTACAAGTCCGATTGTATAGAGTTACTTCAAGGGACAAAGTCTTTACCGTAGACACTTATGAACGTAACCTTAGTAAAAATATTCTCACGCACTGTTGGCATCTAAACATCGATAATATATATGTTGTGATTAACAAAATCATATTGAATCGAAGATCATGTAGGGGAGCATATCTTAGCCTCTGAAGAACTCGTGTGCATTTCAAATACAAACCAATGTATGTATGTGTGTGTATAGATGTATAACCATTATTTATCTTAAGCTTCAACTCTATGCATGTCATTAGAGCATAACATGAGGCATATGCATATAATTTAAGTATGTACTCCACGTTGACCACAAGATATTCGTCACATAGTATATTTATGCTATTAAAAAAAATATAACGACATTCTCATGCATGTATTGACTGCATAGAATAATGTTGTATGTTATTACACAAAAAAACGGATTTGAGAAATGAAACGTTTTATGAGGAACATCTTTTAATTTTGACGTTGACATACATGATGAGGCAATCACATATTGTAGCCGTTCACAACTTCACATATTAAGAGACACAAATAATAGTGTTAATCACATAATATAAACATTGTATTATGTGCATATCATTCCAATGCGCAATAGGTCATTTATCGATTTAAAAACAATCTTTGACATCGAGTGTATTTCATCATTCAAACATGATCTAGGACATTATCGTTCACAATTATGTTAAATCTCACATCGAGAGACTCACACAAAATATATTCATAATATGGAGATCAAATCTCATATAATAATAACATATGGTAAGACCCAAGGATTTTGCAGCAAGAAGGGAAAAACTCCAAAGTGGTCACACAAGTTCCAAATCGGTATCGAAGAAGTAGTTGGATTCAGAAATCCAAGATATATAAAAGGTTTAGTTTTGCACCAACAAAATCATGCAACAACAAGGAGGAAAACAGAACATCATTACTTGTATATGAATCACATCATAAGGATGACCAAAGCTGTAAGCATGTTCAAGCATATGGGAACAAATTATGTGGAACCCAACAACAAGAGGGGGGTATTTATCGTTACCTTAGAGGGTGTTCCCTCGAGATGTCTTCTCACGCGCTCGATCGCAGCATGAAAGCACGTATAATGGTGACCTCGAGTTTTCCTACGCGATGGTGGCCGCAGATCTTCAATCGAAGCACCTTCTCCAACGTCGAGGGCAGCCCTCCAGCGACCAATCCGGCTAAGGTGGTGGTGCTCCTAGGAGGGAGAAAGATGGTGGTGGGTAGGTTTTTGAGAAGGCATCCTATCATATCTCATTTACAGAAGGAAAGGTGAAAATGGATCCAAATTCGGATCTGATTCGGATCCATATATGGATCTCGACCATCCGTCTTAAAACATCATTATGTTGGCTAGGAAGCTCAGAATTCGATGTTCTTGGGTTCGTTGGAAAGGTCTCGACGAGATATACAAAAATGTGATCATTTAATTTTTTAGATGTCAAAATTATTCCAGAAATAAGTACAAAGTACGGGGTTCTATACTGGGTGTCGAAGGTATCTTAGATACTCAAAAGAGAAACATCCCGGTGAACTCCTAAGAAAAAAAGTGCAGCCGACTCCAAGATCTCTTGACTGACACATTGATCAACAAGCAAAAATATACAAGTGTTTAGTAATAAGGGATTCGAGAGGATCCTTGTTTTAATGTGAGGTAGAGAAGAAAATACATAAATCTATGCCCTCCATCATCTGGCCTTCCATATATACTTTCAAGTCTGATAAACTATTGAGATGGTGGATTGAAAGTAAGAACTAACTTATTCCCTAGTGTTGAGGATTAAGTCTAGAGGAGAGTCTCCTGGACTGGGACCTTGGTTGACAACTTGACTCTCGTAATTGCAATAATGTCATAATCTTATATTATATGTACAAACAGAATGTCTGATAATAGAGAAGTTGGACTCCTTTTGACTAGAGCGTGGTTGAGCCCAGAATTCTGGGATCATTTAAATTAAGGATTCTTGATGAATTAAGCTTTGAAAAATTCACATCCACTGTTAGGGATTAATCTGACTCCTTCATTCTTTCAAATGCTCGAGGACACGCATAGTTTAAGTATAGGGGAGTGATGAATCTCTGATTTATCATCACTATATCTCTTTAGTATCTTCCGATCTTGAATAAATCAATAAAAATCATTAATAATTCTCATTAATTCGCAACTAACCTCTATTATGTAAATAACCAAAATTATTGTACAAAAAAACCTATCTTTATTTTTTTATTTTCTTCTTATTAAAAATTCCAAAAAAAAGATTATATATTGTATATATATTTTGGTTTTAAAAGGAAATTTAAAAACAAAAAATCACAAAAGAAATAAAAGAGTGTTTTTATTTATTAAAAACATTTACCAAAAGTTTACTTTATTTATTTGCTTTCTTTTGACTTTTTATCCAAATGAAACTTGTAGATCTCCTCGAGATCTACACTTTCATGTTTTGACTTTTTCCAAATTTCACTTCCTTTTATTTTTTTGTGAATTTCTCCTTATTTTCCTATTTTTGCATAAATCTATTAGGCCAAGTGGCGCTATCTAGAGATGCAACCCGGCACATTCCCCTTGCGCCACCCACCGTACTTCTGAGCCGTATGATCCTCCTGCTCGCTTCCATCTCTATCGCACATCCGTGCCGCACTCCCTGCTCTTGGATTAAAATCCCCTTATGTGATCCCAGCCACAACCTCGCGCCTCTTCGTGTCCCTTAGATCGCAAGATCCAATGGCCCACACCCCTTCTTCTTCATCCATAATGCTTCCCCTCTCTTTCCCATGTTTCCCTCGCTGACCACCTCTCCCCTTTCATTTTTATCGCCTCACTGAGCTGCCTCTCCATGACCTAACCTCTCCTCAACGTATCCCCATCATCCCCATTACACGTCCGGCCTTCAATGCCCATGAACCATGCCTTTAACCCCCCTCGAAGCAGTCGTTCCAAACCACCTCCTCCAACATCTTGTAATGGCCAGAGCTCCTCCTTAAATATGCATGCTCCACCTCCATTCCACTTCGTCCACCATTAATAGCCTAGGTCTAGGCCCTCTCCTCCCTCCTATGAACGAGGAGAGGAGGATCGAGGACCGACGACCCCCTCCGAGCTACGGTGTCGACCCATGGTCAGCAGATCATGTTACGGTCGCTCCACCGCCATTGAGCTCTCTGGCATGGCTGCCCAGATGGAGCGATGACCCAAGCTCCTCCGCGAGCTATGCCCAAGCCATATACTCTATCTGACCACCTCTTCCGATCAGGTACCCCTTCTTCTTCTTCTTCTTTCTCTCTTATCTTCTCATATTTTATTACACATACACACACTTCGCTCCACCATCGATTGAATGCATGATCAGCTCCGTTGGACTTCCCTCTCCTTCACGGGAATTCCAACTCACCGTCTCCTTCCCTCGCGACCCCCTTTGACTCCAGACCTTCTCCTCCGCTAGAGGGGGAGAAGATCACACCATATTCTCTGCCCCGACGCCCTCCATTTAACTCCCCTCGCTTTGGCTATACACTAACCCCCCGCAGGTCAATTCTTCATTGATTAGTGCCTACTCCTTTGCCCCGTTCTAGAACTTCCACGCCGACGAAGGAGCATCGCCTCATCGCTTCAACCAGCTTCACAGCGCCCTCCACTGCCCAGGATCTTCGCCTGCCTCCCCGCAAACTTTCTCGACCATCCGTACTTGAGAATGATGGCGGAGGAGCTCAAGGGAGCTCGTCGGAGCCCCTCCTCCGCTTCCACGCTCAAGGAAGAAGCAGGTGGAGCCATGTGCTACAATTACCCTCCGATCATCCTGATCGGACATCCCACATCACGCGTCAGCCTCGGATCTGCTTCAGGAGGTTCGGTGGAAATGAAGCAAAGAAAAAGCACGGAGGCCATGCGACGTGGCCTTCGAACCTGCATCCGAGCCTCTCCTCGAATCTAGCCGCATGCGTGCCTAGCGCATGCAACTTGGTAATTTGCATCTTCGCCCTGCACATTTTCCAGAATTGCAGAATGGTCCATCTCAGGTGCGCGTGCCTCATGTGTCGCGCTTGGGAAAAAAATATAATGGGGTCTCGTCAGGTTTCTCATATTATAATTATGCCCCTCTGAAGGACCATAATGCATATTATATCCTATTTATTTTTATATTTTTATTACAATTGTTCCCATGGATTCTTTTATTAATATCTTGAGCTTATAAGCTTCAAATCAAGTGATTTCAGTTTTATTTTGTTGTTAATTTTACGCTCTACATGATGGCATTTTTAATCATTGATTTGACACTACATCTAATTGACTAAATTTCAAAATTTTAATGTGTCAGTTTCTCTTAATTAAAATGCCATTAGTTGAATCGTGAATCATCTTTATGCACCAACTACACTGAAATTGATTCTCCCTATGTATGCTCAGTGATTGGATTATTTTAGGAGTATTTTTGCTCTAAACATATATTGCATAGCATAGCATGATATCATCATTTCAAGTTGCAGAAAATCAAATAAAATTGCATATTATGCATTCACCCCATGCATTGCATATTGCATCATGTTTCAAGTGCTTAAAAATCAATAAAAAATGCTTTCCTCTCATGCTTCCCACGCATTGCACCTTTGTCTTGCATGGTTATTTTTTCATTATTTTGTGTGCATATGTCATTCTTCCTGCATTGGGAGATCTAGATTAAGATTTTAATCACTTAATTTAAACATTAAAATCTGATTAATCGACGACGAGGCCCGTGCCCCTGTGTTCGACCTTGATATGCTTGCCAAGTAAATTAATCACAACATATTCAAACATGTGGTTGACTTTGCATAGATCCAAAATTGCTTCCTATGCTATGATAATATGACGATATTAAAGATGTGATTTTTACAGTTTATCACTTAATAGATTTCTTGAGTAGATATCCTTCAAAAAATACTCTCCTTAAAAAAATCGAAGAACTCGAAGAACTAAAGAGAGAATAGCAAAGAAATCGCTCGGAGGGCTTCATTTGCTTTTCAATGAGAGTATGAGTAATGGTGTGTGCTCCAACAAGAATATCATGTCCTTTATATAGTATTCTAAGAATAGGTAGCCATTGGAAACAAAATAGATATCAAATCTATGAAGATTTGTGAGCTATGAATGATACGAAAAGTTATATGATCAATCGATTCAATATTATCAATCATGTCAAAAGTTTAATCGGTCATTTTGTAACCTTTGGGTAACCAATATTTAAAATATATTGATCATGAACAAAGGTCGGTCGATCATAGATGCTCAGTCAATGTAAACAAATGGTCGATCATGCTGATCAATCCGTGAGCAAAGATGATCCCATCATTCCTAATTTCTTTGATATTCTTGATTCGAAACATTTCTGAAGATGTAGATAATGTTACAATTTTGCCAAAAAAATACAATATATATAATATAATAACTTTTTGAATCAATTAAAGAAATGTTTGAGTTTTTTGCAACTTCATCACTAAAGTTCACTTCGTAAAGCTTCTGTTGCCGAAACACTCTGTAGTTTTGCAATCATAATAAGCAAGCGAGTGACTATGATATTTATTTGTGTCTCATCTTTAAAACAATTGAAGAAACAAAGAACTGTCATCCAAAATACTATGTTCAGAATTCAACTTGAACTTGCCAGAGTAGAACGCTTCATATCACGCGTATAACTCTTAAACAATGATATAATTTGGACCCTTGCATTATGCACTTAGCTCGACTTGAATAAAGTTGTAAAGTGCAGTTCATTCTAAGTGGTACATTCTTGCCTTTGTCTAATGGTGCAAACGTTTAAATACGGAAGTTGTGGGGTTGAAAAAAGATTCAAATGAAAAATAGTATGCTAGCACAATTATTCATAAAACCTAGAAAATGGGTGGAAAAAAGATGCTATCTTTGTCAAGGCACAAAAGAAGAATGTTGCGTTGTACAAAAGTTATATAAAAAGAAGCTAATATTGCAGAAGTATATTTTTTACCACAATGATCCAAGATTCACATAGTTTGCTTGGTAGAGACTTGGTTAAACTAACCAAGCTTCATAGGAGAATACACTGGTCGCACGCCACTTATTTTCTCCTTCTTCTAGCTTCTCCTCTTTTCATTATACACAAGTATGTACCTGAATTCAAAAGGGAACACCCCCTCCTCAAGGAAAGAATAGCTAGATAAGGGAATTGAGAGGGTATAATTGCCGGAATGTTCAATTTTATTGCCTCCTTAAGCAAGAAGAGCTAACACTCTTCACTTACAGCACAAATAGACTTCAACGTTATAGGAGTTTGTGTGATGAATAAGTATATTTGAGATAGTTGTTGAGGTGAATCTTGATGTGGATTTGTGGAACTTGGAGGTTATTGAGATTTTAATTCTAAACATAATGAAATTCGCAAAACCATTAATCCAAATGTCTAAGTAGGCTTAAGAATTTTGATTTTGTGAAGTTTGATTTAAAAAATAAATATATTCTAAGTTCTTTCATTTTTCCTTTGCATTTCTTTCCAGTTCTTCTAGTTTTTCTTTCGATAGTTGTTTGCTAAGGGACTTGCAAAGTCTAAACTTATGGGAATGCTTTTACATGATTCATCATCTTTATTCTTTTATTTTAACTAAAATCATCAGTAAAATAATATAAATACCTATTAATTCTCATCTTTTAACAATCTAACAACATGTGTTAATAATGTAGAATTTATACTTATTTATACCAAAAAAGAATAAAGCAAGAAAAAGAAAATAAAATCTTCAGTTCTGTCGGAAATGGTAAGATCAAAGAAAAGAAGGCTGCGAATATGTACAAACTGACCCTAACCTAACAGATTGAGTCAGTACATACCTGGTCGATATAGAATAAAGTAAGGAGAGATAATGTCTCTAACGTATAAAAATCCGAAAATATGGATCATTAATTGTATACATGCACCATATCACAATGTACATAACTTCTAATATTTATTTATCATTAAGATTATACAAATTAAATTATTTTCTTCATGAAACGTGTACATAATAATGTAACTAAATAGAAAAAATATCATGTAAGTCATACCATGCACATATTCTACACACAATAAACTGTAAATGCCATAAAGTTCATTTTAAAACTTCATATCTTCTCGATATGAACTCAGATTGAACCAGACTCACATTTTTATTCCCAAGATCGCTTTTAAAGCAAAGGTGATTTCACAAAATTGGAGTTAAAATGTGAAAAATTGATTTTGGGTGCCATAGGTATTTATACAACTAAATATTAGATCCTATTACTTTATTCTTTGTATTTTATGTTTATTTATTTTTGAATGTTTTCTACTTCTTTTATAATAATATATGGAAACTAAATAAAAGTCATAAAATCCAAAAATATACAAAAATAAATATGTATATGTAATATATAGGTATAATGTATATATATATTATACTTACATGTATTTATTTATACCTTTGGAAACTTTTTTAAAACTATAAACATAAAATATATCAAGATATATGTAAAATTATTCATTTAAAACTAGGTATATTTTTTATATATGTATAATATATATTGAAATTATAGTATGTATTTACTTATCTATTAAGTATTTAATAAATTAACATTTCCATACAATTATATATTAATTTATCTACATTATTTATGTTCGTTATTTTTTTATTTAGGAGTAATTATCATTTATAATTTAATTTATAAGATATTTTTAGACTAGCAAGTGTATTTTAACTTCTAGCGCATCTTGCACCTTTGACTGCCTATTTGGTGATCCTTGATTGGTTCTACTCCACATAAGGTCAATTGAACATGGTTGATACGTCCCCTTCCAGCTCTTCTTCTTCCTAATATATTCATCCTTCTTCATCTTCTTCTCCCAGCTAGCCATGATCGCCTGACCGGTACTCCAACCAAGTTCTAGCCATGCTAGTCCTCGTTGAGGACCACCTCTTCTCGTCAGTTTCTTCTCTGAGCAACCCTTGATCTTCACTTATAAAAGGCAACATAGGGTTCTAGAGAGAGACCATCAACCATTTCTCTTTGTCCTCCTTAAGTTCCGACTGAGAGAGAGGGTCTAGTGACAACAACATTCTCCTCTCGTTAAGCTATAGTTGAGTATACGAGAGAGGGGTGACGTCTCATTATCGACGTGCATCTCCTAGTTCCATCATGTTAAACACTTTGCAACTTCGATGGTGCATCGAGGCGAAAACCTAGATGGCATCATTCCTCCAAGAATAGGTGGCTTCATTCAACTTGTTCGTAGTCCTCCAATTATGTAGATTAGCTTAGTTTCAATTTCGATTTTACATTTGATTCAAAATTTGTCTTAGTTTACATCAAGTTTCTCCGATCAACTTTGATCAAAGCTCCTTCTTTATTCTGTTTCCATTTCTATTCATTTGATTCTCCACACTCGAGTTCAAGACCATTTTACCTAAAAAATATCCATTTCTCCACCTTTTCTTGCTATCTAAGCTTCATTCAAATTCTGGTCGATGTCGTCTGCCCCTCCTTCATCCGCTTCACTGAGGATTATGTCCACCTCATCTTATCTTTTGCCCAAGAAACTAAATCTTGATCGAATAATATCAGTTGCAGGTGTTTCAAGGATTCACACCACTTTGAGATATCTGATTCAATCAAACATTCAATCAATTTTTCTAATTGATTACAAACTCTTTGAGATCAATTTCCAACTTTTTATCGAAAATTAATTGTACGAATTTAGATTTTATCTAATTATATCTCATTCATTTAGACTCCTCTTTGAGTCATTAAAATCCACCTAGTTTCATTATTCCTTCAAAATGGAAGCATCATGGTGTACCATCTATCACGATCATTATATTCCATGCATTTCAATTATTAGTGCATCCTACATAATGGAAGATTTTGAATAAATATGAAATTCATTACCATATTTGGTTGTTCCCTTCAATAGACTATCGATCATTTGTGTGACAACATCAATCACATGCTTTTCAAAATTATATATTAATATTCTCGAATTCTTATTTTATTTCATGAATAAGATGGCAATCGTTGGGATTCTTTATGACCCAAATGTCTCATTAGCGGGCTTTCATCTTCCGATTCAAAAGTATGAACATATATGACTCCTTGAGTGATCATACATGTCATATTTCCTTAAAGCACACCATCTCGTCATCACATAGATCTTGTTAGGTCAATAACCTATTAGTCTGACAGATGTACATACTCAAAAATATAGATGTATATCTATCTCCATTTAAATGGTGTATGCTTATCAGTGACTGCAAAAAATACATGTCTTTGGTGTCTCGATCTCGTCAAGTCCTCTTTAACTTGACTCATGTAAAACCTCGAAATCTCTAATGTTATGCAGAGGACATGCATCAAGAGTGTCAGTTGGACATCAATCTCCATAAAAGATTGCCATTTCTGTTCAAACTGGAGATCTTTCTTAAATATCACTTGATGATATCAATTGTGTCTCAATCTAACTATTTAAAATTATAACACTGCATCGACCTTTGTGATATAACTCTTTATATTAACAGATGTATGGTATCAAGATGGTTACGTTACATAACTCAATTTGTACAAAGAGATCTTATCAATAGCACTAGCAGAATCTGCATGTTTGATAACGTTTGTAAACGTCGAGTTTGCTCATTTTTAACGTCGTAGTTGGCTTAAACGATGTTAATTAACACTAATATGCTTATGTCTCCACAACCTCCTCATCCTTGGATAATCCAACATAAAGAAACAAACTTCGACTTATACTACTTTCAAATAAAAAATTCTAACGTCGACTTAGACCTTCAAACGGAAATTTTGATTACGTAGTTACAACTTTCTAGCGACGTTTGAACGTCATCCATATTTTCCTATGGCAACATTTGAAAGTCGAGCTTGACTATATATAAAATACAATATCCATCTGCATATTGAATGCATTACATTTATTCTTTCCTCATTATGTATCCAATACATGCATATCACTTCTCATTTTTGTCAATAAATTATGTTGGTTTATACTATGGTAAATCTCACTTTGATAAAATGATTTCCTTTTTGTCTAGAACATGCACAATCACACAAGACATGTATAATAGAGTACATTCCTTTCTTATGATGCTAAACACAGATTATATTGTCTTACAAACATGGTTTGACATATATAAATGTAAGAGCCATACAAAAAATACATGTCTCATAAAATGTTTGGAAAATCATCCACTAGATTTAGCAAGTTCTTCGAACTCAACTTCATCCCCTCCGAAATCGGTCCACTGGTGTCTTCCCCTTCAACCTATCGATAATTATATCTCTATTTCATTGTCAAGCCAATCATTAAAGAACTCTTTTAGTTTTAAGTCCGTTCGCCATCTACATGCTCTGGATATATAAACTTGGATTCAAACCATCTACATATACAGAAACCGATTTATGTGAGTAATATAAGGTATTAATATAAATATTATATATGTATGCTTTCTAGGTCATGAACTCCGTCTTCCATTAAAAACTCAATAGATAACAAACACACATGAATCAACCCAGTTCACTAAAAAAGGGTTGTATGACGTGGAATACCTGAATTAAACAAAGAGGTTCACCTGCAATAAACAGGTTCAATAAAAATATAGCTAAAATAAAAAAATCTTGTTCTATAAAAACAACCAAAATCAACACGTGATCGATCCAACTCACCAATATTGGGCGAAGTGATTCAAATTAGGCACCGTTCCAATCTCGCTGATCTAGTGGTAAAGAACACCGAGTTGGCTGTTGGAAACAGGATCAACAGTGCATATATTAAAAAGAAATACAACGGATCCAAATGAACTGATAGAGAAACATTAACGATTAACATCATGATAATCACACGTTTCCCATTCATTATCCGATTACATAATACAAACATGAACCGAGTAATTAAACAAAAACATAAATAGGGAGTGATCCAGGAAAGGTAGTGCAATAAACAATTTGCGACAAACAAGATGAAAGAAAGATTAGATTAGAAATCACCGAAGCGTCCATGAAATGGACTATCCTTAGAGAGGATATCACCCCCACAATATCGATGCGTAGGGTACTGGTGATCTGCTCCCAGGATACGACGGCACACGATCTTCGTCTGCGCACACCGACGAGATCGTCCTCCAATGTATCTCAGAGAACTGCAACCGAGAGAAAGAAGCACAGAGAAGGCGACGAGAGAGGGTTTTTCTTGCGAGTGAAGAAAAACGGCGTCGGGGGGAGAGGTATAAAAAAAGGTTCGCGTGCCCTAGCGCGGTGCCTTTCGATTTCCAGAAACGCCCCTTAACGAGCATGTCTTTTTAAATTCCGAAATCACGGCCACAACGAGCCATTTGAGTCGAGTTGAATTCCCATTTCAGTCGAATCCAAATTAATCCGTGTGATTAATTTAATCGACCTACCAAATGAATCTGCAACAAAAGTATCGAGGTCCGAATTGACTCTCCCGAGCCCGAGCCCAAGACGGAGCGGAGCGGAGCACGCGCACGCGTGTATGGTGCTCAATTCCTCCTCTCTACTATTTCTACATGATCTTGGGATGTGAACTCATATATAAGCTCACCAAAAGTTTAGAGATACTAGGTATGGTACTAAACTTCCACCCAAGCTTTTCCATATTTCAAATTTGGGAAATCCCAACTTTCCTCCAAGCCATTTGATTTCCTAATTGAAATCAAATTGACTCTTATAGTAATTACATAGATTTTCCAATTAAAACCTAAATTACTTACTTTATGTTAGAAAATCGGAAGCGGAAACGTAAACATGGAAAAGATAAATAACAAGAAAGAACAAGCGGATTTTACGTGGAACCCTACTCCGTGAGGAGCGGGATGAAACCACGGGAGAAGCCCTCAATGGGGCGTGTTTGTCTATTGACTTTCTCAATGAGTACAGGAGGTCTGGGGCTCTTTATATAGCCTCTCCAGAGCCTCCAAGTCCCACCGTTGGACGATGTGGGACTAAACACTGGATGGGGTAAATGGATCTTCTCCAGGATCCATTTACCCTGTTACAACTCAATAGGCGCACAACCATATACTCTAACACTCCCCCTCAAGCTGGAGCATGCAATGCTCAGCTTGGACAAACAGACAGAAACTCGTCTCAACGCTACAAGACACTACGGACAATATCAACTTAACGCGCACATTGCTGCAGTCGAGGACGTTGCTTCTCATGCCGTGCAGGTGAGGAGGACGAACGGGCTGGAGTGTGAGTCAACTGAAGACTCGGAATCTGACCATCGAGTCTGAAACTGCGCCTGAAGTCTCCTCGTCGGAGAACTGGGTGTCTCCCATCTGGCTCAGAGAATGGTGCACTACTCTGGTGTACCTATGATACCACATGAAAACCCTTGCCTTCAAGGGAATGGTCCTCTGCTCTGGAGTCCCTATGGCTCACATGAAGACTCTGGCCTGACAACAAGAATGATGGGGACCTCGAACAAATGATGGCAACATATGCTCATCTGACAATGACCGCACACTTGTGCATGTCTGAATCTGGACTCGGAAGACAATCGTCGAGTCTGAAACCGAACTGTAGAGTCTGATCATCTGACTGGTCTGGAGACTGGCATCTGAAATCTGGATCTGGAATATAAAACCTGTGACTCTACATATACTCCCCCTTTCTCCCATACTTGTCGGAACATGAACATCGACAAAGTTGGGAGAAGACAAGATAAATAGGGGGTAAATAAGAACTACCAAAAAAACTTGCGGCTTTTCATTTTTTTAAGCCGTCATTCTTTTCTTTTCTCTTTTTTTTAAGCCGTTCCCTTTTTTTTCGGCTTTTGCATCATTTTTTTTTCGAAATCATTTTTTTAAATTTGCGTACGGGTTTTTTTTTTGTACGCGTCCTCTTCTTTTCTTTCTTCTCTCTCTCTCTGATCACTTTTTTTTTTTTGAAAACAGCCCAAAATGGACTCAAATATACACCCCCTTTTTCATCTCTTTTTTTTCCCGGCTATATCACCATTTTTTTTATAGCCATGACATTTCCTTTTTTTTTTGAACGGCTCATTTGGGCCCATATTTTGAAGCCCAACAAAACTCCCTGTCCCCCCCTTTTTTTTATGCTTGCCGCCCAAATTGGGCATGGACATAACGCCTCCCCTTTTTGTTTTTTTGTTTTTAAAGAATAACATCGGGCCCCCCTTAGAATCTGCTTAGGGTTCCACGTGAAGGGAGCCCCTATCCTCAGAACTAGAGATGCCCGCCGCCGCAGGGAACACGAGGGGAACCGCCAGAGGATCGCGCCTCCAGGGTGCGGACTGGATCAAGTCGAAGGGGGCTTCCGTGCCCATCAAGCTTGGGCTGTTCAACTGAGACGATGGATCCAGGGCTGGAGAAGGAAGCAGCATAGGGCTTCGACTTGGGGGCGCCACCTGCGGTGGCTAGGGATGTCGCCAGGGGATGTGATGGCGATGGGAACTTCCTCCTGGAGGTTTCGTGCGGCCTGCAGGAGTAGAGGTGCCGCAGAGGGATGAAGGAGTCGCCATGCGCACAGGGAGGGAGCGCAGAGGAGTCGCCCAGTGGGGCACCGCCATTGGAGCGGCGCCGCCTCGCGCCTGGGTTGCAGTACCATGCTCGATTGCTGGAGATTAGCAAAACTTGAATCTCCTCAGAACTTCAAGAATGTCTAGGGTTTAAACAAAACCCTAGATCTCAAATACTAATCTTCTAAATTGAATCTCGGACGCAAATAAAGAACATGAACAGATCTTCAAAAAATAAAAACACCAAACTCGAATCTCGAACAAATGGGAAATTATTTCCGCGAGAATCGAAACCGCTCTGATACCATGTTAGAAAATCGGAAGCGGAAACGTAAACATGGAAAAGATAAATAACAAGAAAGAACAAGCGGATTTTACGTGGAACCCTACTCCGTGAGGAGCGGGATGAAACCACGGGAGAAGCCCTCAACGGGGCGTGTTTGTCTATTGACTTTCTCAATGAGTACAGGAGGTCTGGGGCTCTTTATATAGCCTCTCCAGAGCCTCCAAGTCCCACCGTTGGACGATGTGGGACTAAACACTGGATGGGGTAAATGGATCTTCTCCAGGATCCATTTACCATGTTACAACTCAATAGGCGCACAACCATATACTCTAACACTTTAAATACAACAATCCCCATGAATTCATTAATTTGAAAAGGATATTCAAAGAGAGTCAAAACACATCTTTCGGCTGCCACACTTTGCTTTTAGTAAAGGTATCTTCCGGTTTGAACCTCTACCTGAGTTTACTACTTTCACTTTAACAGGAACGAAGTGAACTACGTCTTGAACTTCAGACCTTGGTGTTAAAGTATACGATAGAAACAATAAAGTGTTGTTCTTGGTACAATCTTCAGGGTTGGTGCTCTTAAGGGCCATGCACTCTTATCATGTTTCATGAGTGTGTTCAGAAAAGACCCTCTTCCTTTAACTGTGGCCCTACAGTAACACTCACTTAGGTGGCGTTCTCCAAGGATGCATTGCTAACATCCTACCCAAAAGCTTGAACCTATTCAGAGCATATGCTCTTCCTAAAATTGCAGCTTAAATGACACTCATGCTTCCAGGGATAAGAGACTCATGCATAAGCATTAAACTAAGAGTGTCAACCAGTTTTCCAAACAGCTTGTTATTATCACATTGAACCTACTTTGTGGGATCTCCACTCAAATATGTTGGGTTGCTACTATAGAGGAACTCCCAATGGGTCTCAGTCTCATCCCAAGCTTAGACTTTAGTACTAAAGATCTATCAAGTCCCTTAGTCAACGGATTTGCCGTGTTGTCTTTGGATCCAACAAAATCCTCATCCAACACTCCTCGAGACACTAAATCTCTTAACATCTTAAGTCTGATTTGTATGTGTCTCATTATTTTCTGATTGAACTTTGAACTCTTAATCTTGACAATTGTGGTCATGTTATCACAATGCACCGAGATTGCAGGAACTGGCTGACCTAGCATGGGAATTTCAGAAAGAAGTTCCCTTAGCCATTCAGCCTCAATTCCAATGGTGTCCAAAGCACACAACTCAACCTCAACGTAGATCGAGATAGAATGGTATGCTTTACAGACCTCCAGGAGACTGCACGCCTCCAAGGGTAAAGATATACCTAGTAACACCATTACTCCCAGACTCCTCTATTTTCCCGATCCAGATTGCATCACTATATCCTTCTAGTACAGATGGATGTCTACCATAATGCAAACTAAGAAAAATAGTTTCTTCAAGTACTTCAGTACTCGATCTAGAGCTTCCCAATGAGTACGGTTAGGACATCTACTGTATCTACTCAACTTTGCAACCGAGAATGAAATGTCAGGTCTCATGCAATTTTCAAGATACATTAAGCTTCCTATCACTTGTGAATACCTTAGCTGAGCTACAGGTACTCCACTTTTATTCTTAAACAACATTTTGAATGAATCAAAAGGAGTGCTTACAACTTTGCAATCTTGATATCTAAATTTCTCAAGTACCTTCTCAACATAGTGAGAATGAAACTACGATCCCATCAATTGACCTTGTCAGTTTAAGACCCAAGATCACATCAGCAACATCCATGTCCTTCATCTCAAACTTGCTACTTAAGAATGTCTTAGTCTCATTAATAATCCTTATATGTGATCCAAACAATAATATGTCATCAACATACATGCACAAGACAATACACTCATCACCTTTCACCTTGGAATAGACACACTGGTCAGATTCATGAACCTTAAAGCGACATGACAAAATAGTTTTATCAAAATTTTCATGCCACCACTTTGGTGCTTGTTTCAATCCGTAAAGGGATTTAACAAGCTTGCAAACCTTTCCCTCATTCCTAGGAGTCACAAGTCCATCAGGTTGATCCATATAGATCTCTTCCTCAAGATCGCCATGCAAGAAGGCGGTCTTCACATCCATCTGGTGGATAGAGAGATCATAAACAGAGGCCAATGCTATGAGCATCCGAATTGGGGTCATCCTAGTCACATGGGAATAGGTATCAAAGTAATTGATACCTTTCTTTTGCCTAAATCCCTTAGAAACTAATCTGGCTTTATACTTTTCAATTGATCCGTCAGGCCTAAGATTTCTCTTAAACACCCACTTGCACCCAATGGTAGAGTACACTTTGGATAAATCTACCAACTCCCAAGTTCCATTAGCCATAATGGAATCCATCTCAGATTCGACAGCTTCCTTCCATTGTTTTGCTTCAGATGAAGACACGACTTCCTTGTAACTTGGTAGATCACCATCGATCTGGTAGACAACAAAGTCGCTACTCAAATCCTTGGCTATCCGAGGTCTTTTACTCCTCCTTGGCTCAATTTCTTCTGAAAGATCATTGAGTTTGGGTTGAGTCTCAACCTCCACATTAGTTATCCTTTCCACTTGATCTGGAATAGATCTTGATGTGGAGGCACTCTCAATGTTCAGATTCTGAGGAATCCCAATCTTCATAGGGAAGACATCATCAAAGAAGGTAGCATCACGGAGTTCAACAATGGTGTTGAAATCTATGCCTGGTATCTTGGATCGAATTACCAAGAATCTATATGCATAGCTATTTTCCAAGTAATCTAAGAAGACCACATCAACAGTTTTAGGACCTAACTTCTTTCTCTTTTATTCTGAGACTAAAACCATAGCGAGACAGCCCCACACTTTGATATATTTTAAGCTCGGTTTTATGTTTCTCCAAACTTCAAAAGGACACTTTTCCATATGCCTTGGAGGAACACTATTCAGAATATGACAAGCCGCATTCAAGGCTTCTCCCCAAATATAGGTTGGAAGTCCAGAATTCTGTAGGAGTATGTCAGTTAAGGTTCTATTTTTCCGTTTTGCTATCCCATTTGATTGTGGTGAATATGGAGCATTAACTTCATGAACTATGCCAAATGATTTGCATTGTTCATCAAACAAGTTAGAGGTATATTCACCTCCTCTGTCTGACCTAAGGCGTTTAAGCACTTTTCCTGTTTGTGTCTCAGCCTCATTCTTAAATATAAGAAATTTCTTTAGGGCTTTATCCTTGGTTTTCATTAGATATACATAGCAGTATCTACTGTCATCATCTACAAAGGTGATAAAGTATTTCTTATTATCTCGGGTCAACACACTATTAAATTCACAGATATCCGTGTGTACTAGATCCAAGATCTCACTATCTCCATAGACAGACTGAAAAGACTTCCTAGATGTCTTAGCTTGCACACAGATTTTACATTTTTGAGTTTTATTAATAGTTTGTTTAGGGATCAACTCTAAATTCATCATTCTTTTAATTGAATTTAAGTTTACATGTCCCAATCTATCATGCCACAGATCATAAGACTCTAGATTATTAACTACATGAGACACATAATTAGAACATTCAGAACTTAAAACATTTATTTCATCAATGTTTATTGAATCACATCTAATTCTAAACAACAAATCAAAATCTGCCAAATAGCCTTATCCATAAAAATGTCATGTCTCAGAATGACAACTTTATTACATTTACAGTTCAATTCAAAACCATTTCTAACTAAAATAGAGCCATATAAAACATTCTTCTCGATGTCAGGAACATGCATTACTATGTGCAACGTCCAGACACGTCCAAAGGAGAACCTCAAGTTGACTTGTCCCGACCCTAGCACCATGGCTGCAGAATCGTTCCCCACCTTCCCAGTCCCACCACTGCAGGTCTGATAAGAAGAAAACAAAGTTTTGTCAGAACAAATATTTACATTGGCTCACGTATCCACGAGCCACTTATTTGGATCATGAATATGATATAGTTCAGGTTTTATAGAGACATACCCCTCGCTAGCTTCAAGTCTCATTTGTGATCATATTCAATTGTGGACCCCCGTCTGCAGCCTTAGGTTGAGCCTTTAAGTACGGACAATCCTTCTTCCAATGGCCAACCCGATTACAGTGCTAGCAGTGTTTATTCTTTGTTTTTTCTGGATGTTGCCCTTCGGTTTCATTTTATTGTTGTTATTACCCTTTTCCTTCTTATCTTTGCCCTTCGAGGTCATGAAATTGACCTTAGCCTGAATATTGACAGGAACCACATGCTTTTGTTTCCTGTGTTTCTCCTCTATGGCAATTACCGCCATCAAGTCATCCATAGAAATTTTCCCCTTCCTGTATTTCAAGATCATACCGAGGGAATTTTTCTATGATGCACATGACCTGAAACTTCTCTGAAAGTTTCATTTCGGCATCTTCTAGACCATGGAGCAGGAGTAAAAACTCGTGTGCCTATTCAGAAATCAACTTCCATTCAGTCATGGAAAACTTCAAAAACTTGGTCACAGAGTATTTCTCAATACCGAGGTCTTCGGTATTATACTTCCGATCCAAATCTTCCCATATCCCCTTCGTAGTTTGCGTGGACGAACAATATATGTCAAACAACGTGTCAGACAGAACCAACAGGATGCAGCCATAACATATACGACCACATTCTTTCCACGCAGATTGCGCCTTATGGATATCGGGTGAGGGATTTTCCTTTTCCACCACAGGACAATCGGTTTCAAGTATAGAAATTTATCCTATGGTGGTTAACCAGATCTTCATGCGTAGTTGCCAACGCTTGAAATTCTGACCACGAATTTTTCAGGCATACCCGTCATATCCACCCTCGATTTAAACCTTGTTTTCGATATGATTTTAAAACCGGTTCCGAATATTCTCACTAAGATTTTTGGAAACATGATTAACAGTGCATATATTAAACAGTAATACAACAGATCCAAATGAATTGACAGAGAAACAATAACGATTAACATCATGACAATCACGTATTTCTCATTCATTATCTGATTACATAATGCAAATATGAACCGATTAATTAAACGGAAAGATAAATTAGGGCGTGATCTAGGAAAGGTAAAGCAATAAAAATTTGCAGCAAAAAAGATGAAAGAAAGATTAGATTAGAATTCACCAAAATGTCCATGAAATGGACTTTCTTTAGAGAGGATATCACCCCCACAATACCCGTGCGTAGGGTACTGGCGATCCGCTCCCAGGATACAGCGACACACAATCTTCATCTGCGCACACCCACGAGATCGTCCTCGAATGTACCTCAGAGAACTACAACCGAGAGAAAGAAGCACAGAGAAGGCGACTTGAGAGGGTTTTTTCTTGCAAGTGAAGAAAAACAGCGTCGGGGGGAGAGGTATAAAAAGAGGTTCGCGTGCCCAAGCACGGTACCTTTCGATTTCCAAAAATGTCCCTCAACGCGACCACAACGAGCCGTTTGAGTTGAGTTGAATTCCCATTCCAGTTGAATCCAAATTAATCCATGTGATTAATTTAATCGACCCGCCAAATGAAATCCACAGCAAAAGTATCGAAATCCGAATTGACTCTCCCGAGCCGGAAGCGCGCGTGCGCATGTGATCCTCCATTCCTCTTCTCTACTATTGCTACAAGAGCTTGGGGTGTGAACTCATATATAGGCCCATCAAAAGTTTAGATATACTAGGTATGGCACTAAACTTCCACCCAAGCTTTTTCATATTTCAAATTTGGGAATTCCCAACTTTCCTCCAAGCCATTTGATTTCCCAATTGAAACCAAATTGACTCTTATAGTATTTACATAGATTTTTTAATTAAAACCTAAATTACTTACTTTAAATACAACATTGGCCCTGATCTTCACCATGACAGCCACCACTACCATGGTTAGGAGGGTTTGCCGATTTGGACGGTCAGGATCAGGTAGATCATCCTAATGAAGGTTAACCGTAGCTCGAAGCTCTTGTGCATCATCGGGCACAACATCGTTATGCCACCTCCGTTCTCTAGTCGGTGCCTTTCGTGCACCTCATCGTTGAAGTGATCGATTCGAAGCAGGAAGATCAGGATCAGGGCTTGACGTTCTTATAAAAAAGGTAGAGATGGGAAGAGATATGTTCATACATCACCTTGGAGAAGGGTGTTGTGTCCTCTACCTTCTCCATCAGCATCATCAACTCCGTTGTGGTGATCGCCATTGCAACTCAATGCCTTCTTCGCAGCCGCCGTCAATATGCATAACTACGGGAGGAACCCTATTTGGGGGAGGAGAAGAGGAAAAGGCGTGCACATTTTAATATTTTAAAAGTTACCTACCGTCCGCATTCCGCAACCTTATGTCGAGGATTACGGTCCACTGCGTTACCCACCCAACCCAAATGTCGGTAATGATTGCTTGTGCCTGACATTACACATAAACATGTCGATAATAAGTGCATCTACTCGTCATTAACATTAACGTCGACCCAAAGAAATCAAGATCGACATACCCAGTGCTGGAACATTGTCCTTGCTCGTATTTCTTGTAGTGTAGTGCAAACAATATATATATATATATATTATGCTTTAATCCATATAATGGAATGAAGTAAATTTCTAACAACGTTTACTGCACAATGACTAGCCATGGGTTTACATCTCTCACAGTTGGCAACTACATTAGGCAGCTCGAGTGGTCAATGAAGCTATAGAAGAAGCATGTCCAGATCTACGAGCTCGAATCACACCCTCCATTCCTTCCTCATCTTCAATGATGCTTTTTAGGGGCTTGAGCATTCTTGGACAACACGACTTCAGTGAAAACGATGCCAGGGGGTTGTGCATGCTCCTTTTTCAAACACAAGTCGCAATTGACTACAACAGTTTTCACAATAACACAAATCAAAGCTCGTGGGTATTACACTTTAGAATCCACCTAAATGATACACTGGTTGAAGGATCAGAGTTCAAAGATTTCAAATTACAATTTCTTTAAAGAATAAATCCAATTTGTTCTATGACCTTTATGCAAAAGTCTCGCAAATATTTTATTAATTATATGTCGTACTAAAACTTCAAGAATTACATAAAAATTGACGGGAGACGGGCAACAAGCTGCGCCGCCAATCCTTTTTGAATGGCAAATCCAATCCTTCGAAATACAACATTCATAGACTTAGGAACCATAACATTGCTATGCATGATTTTTTGAATCCTCTTAAGGAGTTCTACTGCTTCACTTGCCAAGAACCCAAATATATCAAAATCAAAAGGGATGAATACATGTTGATTGTCAATGCAGGCATTCTCATGCTTAGCCACTATAGTTGAGGCAGCTTTTTATGCAACGTATCCCGCAACAAAATCACTCTTTATCGGACCCACCAATGGAGAAACTCCAAGTCAAATCAACACATGCATGTTTTCCTCCAACCCATCCAAATATTAAAACATCTACCGGTCTAAGTGTCGATCTCCCCTCTTGTGGATCAATTAAAAAATTTACAGGTGCTTTTTTTGAAGCAACCCCCGCATGTCTGAGTACATCAAAAATAACATCCCTGACAAAATCATGCCTATATTTAAAACCTGGAAGTTCGCGACAATGGACGGCATGCTCCCCAAAAGCATCTAAGCAGGATTTGTGGCATACTGGACAAGCCTCATCTGGTGGGAATAGAGGAATCATGAGGCAGCACATGAGAATACTACAATATTCAATGGTGACATATGCATTCCAAGCCCCTCAATAGGAATGGCAAGAAGAAAATTTTAGCCATGTTCAACTTGTAAACGTCGGAAAATTGCTTTTTGTCTAAAGTCATGTCAAAAACCCTGCAATTCTTATATTTTATGCCACAGCTTCAATGACGTGAAATAATCAATTACAATTAAAACTCATAATCTATAATCCAAAATTGGGAACTTTTATTACCACTTTTAATCCTCTGCTATAAAAGACGCCTATATTGTTATCACAGGTTTTACACGGCATAATAACTTATGGAATAATATGTTATATTCACCTTCCAAAAAAATATTGATCACATCAAATATTAGATGCAACATAAACATCGATTCACTGTGAATATCACATAAGTAGGGAAAATAAATCTATGCCATAACAACTGAATGAATAAGAACAGCAAAATCAGGCAGGGAAAGCCTGGACTTCCGGAGGTGAGAAATTATGCCTGATATAAACAGGCTCACACTTCCATGTCCATCAAGGCTTAAGAAAAACGTATACCCACCCACCATGTGCCTCCGATCAATGATAATATGTTGTCCAAAAAATCCATCGTAGGATCGCCAAACATTGCTACAAGACAAAAAGCTGTTTAACGAGCAGAATAATTGCTCGCAAGGAAAGGACACGTGACGCATCTCAATACAATGCATTGAGGAGAGAGAGAGCTCGATGCTCCAAACAACGACGAGGAGCCAATGTCGCTGCTGGGAGTCGACAGAACAATTGCGTCGATGTGAAGATAGATAGAATCATGTCGCCTCCAAACACATCCATGTAGAGGAAAGGGCATTTATCCTTGTGTGTGTGAGGGGGGGGGGGGGGGGGGGGGGGTTGCATGTAAAAAAGACAAATTGTAATATCAGTTACTAACTATTTAAATACTACACCAATTATGTAAGTGGCATCGCTATGACGAAGAAGGAGAACATGGTGGTGTGATGACAATAATGATGGTGTGTGTAGTTGAGTCACGGCTCGATGAGCCGGGTTCGGTTCGATAAGGCTCGTGAGTCTGGTTCATTAGGCTATTGAGTCGAGCTCGAGCCAGAATTTTACGCTCGATAGCTTAACGAGCCGAGCCTCGATCAGCTCAATAACTCAATAAGGGGCTCGATAATACACACACATACCAGTGGCGGACCTAGGATTACAGTTTGAGGGGGGCACACTAACAAACAATAGTAGTAGTAAATAAGATTACAATATAAAAAATTAGTATAAACATCCATATGTTTGTATGTAAGAGTTGTTTTACTTATAAAACAAATTAAAAAAATACACATATGTGTTTAAAGTTGACCACGTCTAGTTCTTATAGCTTGAAAATAATTTATAATAGGGATATTTACACCCATAACCCTGAGTAATTTCGTAATCACCCTAGGAACCCTCGATAATCACGAATTACATCGAGAACCCTGAATAATGCAAGCAGTACGGGTATATCTATATCAGATCCATCACCATGTCCGATTTATATAGACTCCGACATCTGTATCCATATCCATTTCGAAGTAGATATGGATATCGATACCTACCATTTTATCCATTTTCATATATAAACTTAGTTGTAGATTTATTTTTAACCATATATAACATAATTTTTTACCTTCTTTCACCACATTTGGTGTACTTTTTATGATATAAGAAAATTATTACATTTTTATCATATGTTTTTAGTCAATTCATGCATATTTAAGTCAATGTATAGAGTATTTATAACATTACTCATATGTAGTTAATATATGTTTTATATCCGTATATGTTTTTAAGTATATGGTAACACAATTTTAATATCCATCAATATTCATATTTGCATCCATATTTGTATTTTAAAAACGGGTAAGGATTCGGTAATACCTATATCGATATACGTATCCATCTGTTTGCATCCCAAGTAGGGACGCACGACACATCTATGTATATATACGTGATGCAACTTTACAAGATGGTTGGGGATACTTCTGAGCGAGGAGTCGACACCGTGGCGAGGGAGGCGCATCAACTTGGATTAGATGTCCAGAGGGAATGCGAGATAGGAGGGAACATTACTCGAGCGATGGAGGGTGGGAACGAACTACCGTTGTGCAAGGGAGTCGAGGTTTGAGGATGTCGTCAAGCAAGTGGCCGTCACCATGGGGAGGGGAGTCGCAGCGTCTCAGGTTGGGCATTTAGAGGGAATGCGAGAAAGGAGAGGTGACGAGAGATGGAGACACGGACTCGACAATTTCAATGGGGACAGAGGGGGGGGGGCACAATAGCTGGATTTTGATGTTACAGAATGAAAGATTAATGTGAATATAATAAGTTGTCAAATTTTAGGGGGGGCATGTGCCTCCCATTACTTATATTTGGGTCCTCCCCTGACACATACATATTTAGAGGATGGGGAGCTTGCACCAAGGTGCATGTAACTTTACATGCACCGGCGCTTATATCTTCCACATTTTTTACTTTTTTGAAAAATACCACCATGTATATTCATCCATATATCCCTCCATATGCCATTCAAATTTTATCAGAAACAGAGACTCCTATGACCTCCATCCAGAACAGGTAACTTTAACGGTCTTAGAATTGCTGTAATCGACCTGTTCTGGATGGAGTCTGTTTCTGACGAAATTCGAATGACATATTGGAGGGATATATGGATGAATATACATGGTGGTATTTTTCAAAAAAGTAAAAAAATGTGGAAGATATAAGCGTCGGTGTATGTAAAGTTACATGCACCTTGGTGCAAGCTCTCCATCCTCTAATATTTATATATAATACAAACAAAATAAAAGTAATCCTTTGCAAATTTTCCCTCCACTAACTTTGCCTCTCCCACGAGTCACGAGTCATTGACCCAATTCTCAAAATCTCATTCCCGCCCACACATTTGCCCCCTGTCCATGCATTAGAAAATTGGTAAATTTTTTCTTTTTTTATAAGTAAACAAAAATGTTACAATATATATTATAAGATTTTATACACAACTTGGATAGTGGCCTACTAGTAAGGAACATAGTCTTAAATAGAACAACCGTGCAAAACACTTTTCCACCAAAAAGTACTCATTTTCCTTAACGAGCTTGCCTTGGGATCAGCCCAGACCGGGCTCGATAAGGGGCTCGGCTCGAGCCCGAGCTGGCTCGATAAGGGCTCGAGCTCATCCTGAGCCCGAGCCAGCTCAACTAGGCTCGAATGAGCTCGAGCTCGAGCCTGGCTGGGCTTATCGAGTCCGAGCCCGAGCCAGGGGCTGGCTCTGCTCGTTGGGCTTGATAGCCAACCCGGGGTTCGTTTGGTTGCAGGGTTGGGCTGGGTTGGGTTGGACTGGGGTTACTATTCATAGGAGTACCCACCCCTCACAGTTTACTATTCATCCAGCCTAACCCAACCCAACCCAACCCTGTCCTACCCTGCAACCAAACGAACCCTGGTGTTGGAAATTGGACGGGGAAGGAACTGGCATTGGCAGTAAGAGGTCTTCTCCACCGCTCGCTGCAAGTAAGAGGATAGTGATGGAGAAGGTTGGTGATGCACACAACGCTGGTCTTCTTCGTCTTTACATGCCGCCCTTTACCGGCAATGTTGATCTTCTTCAATGATGCACATGCAATCGCAATAACGGGGAATGCTTTCAGTTCAGCAAAATTGGTGGGTATTGATGGGTTCAAAATAAAAAAAATTTTAAAAATCAAAGGACTGAAATGAGTTTATTATATATCATTTATTCTCTGAATATTGTAGTTTTTATGACATCCATATGATCGTTGATTAATGGACAAGATCATCAGCTTTTTGAGATTGAGGAAAGTTCCCTTCTCATTTGAAAGTCATATACGTATATACATGGACAAACACAAGTCAATGCACGTCAGCGCCCAGCACGAATACGTGAGCTAAAATGCACATACCCCATGGATAGTAGTTAGTTGCACCCACTGTTTTTTATGCTTATAAAAATGTATTTCAACTTTATTGTTTTGGATTGTCATAAATCATAAGAAAAAAAACGTTTCAACTTTAATGTAAATCAGATTGCCTAAATGGTTCATCTAAAACGGGTAGAATTATCATTATTTAGACTGTTAAAACTGAAGGTCTTGATGCAGATGTGCCGCCTCTCGGATTTAGTTGAAATTCGAATGAAATAATGTTGATATTAGGTGAACTAAAACCATCATGATTTATTAAAAACTAAAGATTCGCAAACAAAGTTAAAGAAGGTGACGGTACATAGTTTGCTATCCAGCAGGCGTGGCCTCATTTTTCTCTACTTACATATACTAGTGGAGCAAAAATGTCACAAAATCAGGTCATCTTTGAACAAGATAAAGAAATTGTTATTTGGAAGACATAATATCTAGAGACCTGTTGCTATTTATACTCCCCAATAAAACTTACCATGTGTGCGATATTAGACATAGGTTCCTCTACGCCTAAATTAAACAGTAACTTGGTAATTTTGTTTTATAAATTCTGCAAAGCATAAACATTTCGGAAACAAGACTCGGCTGTGGTCGAGTCCGAAGGACCTGAAGTATCATTTTGTTGACAAGAGTACACTATGTTCCTGGAAAAACATTTTCTTGACATAAAATACAATTCAAACAACACAAAAAGAAAGGAATTGTAGAAAGCTGATAATACTGCTATTTAGTTAAATTGATGTCTACGGAATTGAAGCAGCATATGAGATTCAAAGTGGCAACAAGAAAACATGTCCAAATGCATCTTTCAGGCATGAAGGCCTACAGAACGGCAGTAAGTACTAAAAACACAGCCATGAGCCAATAGACATAGCTCACATTGGCGTAAACCACTTTGGAAAAATGCCTCCAGTACTAAAGTAAGGGAGAAATAATAGAGGAATTATAGTGACGCTATAAACCCTTTTTTGTGAACGTGTATGTGTGATTTATCACTCTAATTATTAGCCTTATTGTTGTCATTATAGTATATCTCCAGTGAAGGGAGAACAATGAAGTGTGAAGTGCAAATTTCTACCCAGTATACTTTATACATAGTAATACCAGTCCTATTATCCTATACTCTCTATGAAGAAAATACTCGTATTCACACTGTCCCTTGCTTAAAGTTGTAATCTTACCCACCAGAGATGGGATTTGGGGGTCATGGAGCAGTAGAGGTGGCAGCAGCAAGGGAGGTTAAGTACTAGTGATCCTCGGGGCAGAGAGCATGTCGAAAATGGCAGCGGTGGCCATAAGGGCACATTTCACCTGCGAGGACCATGCGGCAAACTTCAGTCTTATAGCGAGGATGGCGAATGACAGGGCGGAGCTCGTCCACACCGTGTGCGAATTGGCAATGGTCCCCGTATGGGCACTCTCCATTTTCTTCCCACTTGTTGCAGAGTTCTGTCTTGAACATCCCCTGGGTAAACACATCGAACTCTAATGCTTCTTGTTCTGCTGTTGTCACCTGCGGGCTTGCTATAGGGTATACATGTTTCTGCAAGAACATAATCCAAATAATCACAAGATGGATGTGGAAATATCACCAAATCTGCACAGTCATATTAGACTTGAGAACGAAATTAAGGGAGCCAAACAAGACTCTTCTGCTCGCAAGCTCCAGTTAAGTTCTAGCCACTGGAGCCATTTGACTTTCATATATCTCACTTTCAATTGCATAATTTTCAAACTTGCTAATTGCTAATAACGAAAAACCAGTAGATAGCTTCCGGCAATAATATGTACTTCCATTATATCTGAGAAGTCCAATTTAAGCAGTTGAATTTCACTATGCATAAAAAACAAGAAGCTTGGATTCAACAAAACATGTTTTTTTAGATATAAAGTTAATTTATAGGAAAACTAAAAAATGTAATTTCGATTCAACAAATCATGCAGTAAACTCCGATATATATATATATATATATATATATTATATATATATATATATATAATAGTCATGCAGCAATATCTGACTAAAGGAATTTGTGCCAGACATAACTCACTCGGAATCTAATGTAGGTTTTTTATAAAATATATTTACTTACATAGTTTAAATGTCAGAATCTTCAAGATTATGAAAAGAGCTTTCTAGTTTCCGTAAAAAATAGTTCTGACATGTTCTAATTATATAACAGAATTCAGTTACACTTCATCACATGATTATTACCTTATTTACATTAAAAATCCGTGAATGGGTTTTCACCTTTCTTTAATAAAAAATGGATATTATAAATTCGGACAATTTTGATTTTAAACTTGTATTCTAATTGCTTAGCTTGGACTTTACTTCTCCATCTTTGAAAAGCAATCAGACCCACTCAATTTTCTTGAAAACTAAGATACCTAGTTACTGATCCAGAGTTACAATTGTTGTATGTGCACCGATTTTTAAACTGCATA